>CM051273.1:32926396-32936396 GCA_027921565.1 Artemia sinica | reverse complement strand
AGACTAATTGTCTGCTCCTAAAACCTAAAAAGTGAGAAGAACATTTATTATTCTTATTTGAAAGTGAAGGTAATGGTCTGAAAAAAACAAATGTTAGCAAATAACATAAAATGGGTCATAAAAATAGCTAGACAATGCTCAATAGCACTAGAAAATTAAATAAAGGAGGGAATTGCTTCCTTTATTGATAACGTAAAAAACTTTAATTGGGTTAGGGTGCCATAATTGGGTTAGGGTGCACCTATACGTGTTCATCCGATAACAAATAAAAAGGTTACAAGCCATCACAATATTAGTAGAATAGCTGATGACAGGCTAACTTTAGCCGATGTGACCTTGAATAGCCGATGTGACCAAACTTTATAAAACAGGGCTCATCAAAGTGATAGTAAAAGGCTGATATCGTTTACATTCATTCTTTCATTTATTTACTATTAAATATTTAAAAACAAATAATCATACATTAAAGCCATTCGATACCTTTAATGGCCTTTTGCAGGGGCGTCGTTTGGAGGTAGCAAGGGGGGGGGGCAGTTGCCCCCCCCCCAATAATGTGGAGAAAAAATATTATACATCCCATGCCCTTTGACTATCCAGATATGGACCCCTCTTGCCCCTCCAATAAAAATGCTGGAGATTCGCCCCTGGCCTTTTGCAAGCCTCAGCGACAGCTGATGTCTCAAAAACAAACGACCCATTAGCGAATTTTCCCAGTACCACAGGAAATCCCAAAGCAATTTTGGCGAAAATTGACAGCGGATTTTACATGTGTCGAGGGTTCGGAAAACTAACAAGAGGCTAGTTTAAAATCAAATAAGTCATCCCTCACGCCCTATAAGTCGCAAATAGATGGTTCGTGAGAAAAGAAACTGCGAAGAACATATCGTACAGCAACGATGAAGTGAAAAAACGACGTTTGACTTCATCATTGTTCGATGTCGCTGGCTTTCGTGTTCCCCGAACTGTTGCTCATACAGAGACGCTGATCCCGACAATGCCCACCGCCATCACGTTTCTGCAAGGATCACGCTTCAGCTGAAGGCCAATAAGAATGACCATTTCGGTTGAAGCAAGACCGCTCAGTTTAAACAGTACGTAGTTGAGGTCTCCAGCCGCTTTGAAATTCCCTTGCAGCACTTAGAAAGCGACTCGGCATGGAATACTTTCGAGGAAAATGTTCTCACAGCAGCTTCGGAGGTTGTGGGATTGAAGCAGTGACAAATGAAAGATAGATAAGCAACCAGATAGAGATAATCAAGCAGATACAGCTATCGAGACCATAAAGGGATATGACGCTCTAAAGAAAACTCAACAAACAACCTAATCGTATGCTCCACAAGTAAAAGGGAGACTTCATTGCGGGGTGGGCCATTCAACTCTGACAAGCTTCCCAAAGAAGACACTACCGTAACATTCAAGACCCTGCGTGAGCTGACTGGCCAGCAACCTATCGCGTCTACAAGCCTGAAAGCCACGAATCGAGAAACCATACACGACCAGTCACAAAGTCTTGGTCTATGAGAAAAACACTTTGACAGGGTTCTAAACTTAGATATGCCCAATGAAATTGACCCAGTGCTCGTCACTCAAGCAGAAGATAACCCTGCCCCCGATGGCTCCAAATTTTCTCAGGGGAAATAAAATGAGCTTCAAAGTAACATGAAAACAACAAAGCAGCTGTCATCAATGACATCAACTAAGAGCTACTTAAAACAGGGGGTCCTACGATGATACTTTCGGCAGCAAGCAGTATACAATATCATCTGGTACACTGAAGTTATACCGTTAGAATGGAAGAAAAGAATTCTTGTATCACTGTTCAAGTGCAAGAACAGCGAGAAGGACTGCTGCAACTACCGGAGCATCACTCTACTTTCTGTTCCGGAAACGCGCAACGAATTTTCCATCCGGGCTCAGTAAGCTGGATTCATGCCAGGGAAATCGACAACTGAACAAATACATACGGTCAGACAGGTTATTGAGAAGTCGGTGGAATAAAAAAAAACGAAATCTTAAATAGTTTTCATCTGCTTCTGTTCTGGCTTTAATACTGTAGATAGACAATTCCTGTGGGAAATGCTCAAAGCTGTGGGTCTACCAACAAAAACAATTAGTGTCTTTTAAGAACTGTACTACAACACAGAAAGGGTTGTCCTGATAAGCGGGAAGCTTTCTTCTTCCTTCCCCATCAAAAATGAAGTACGGCAAGGATGCGCTGCTGCACCTGGTACGTCGACCACGTCCTGAATGAGCCACACCGTACCCCCTCTTCAGGCCTCATTTATGCCCGGAGGGCTCTGTTTGATATTGATTATACGGGTGATACAGCTGTTGTTATTGATAATCTGGACCATCTTAAGTCTGCACTGAAAACATTCTCCGGTATAGGTTGTAGGGTTGGGCTGCAAATCGACCGGAAAAGACAAAGATGGTCCTCATAGATAAGACCACATTAGCGTCACCATTAACTGTTGAGGTAGAAAGCCACGGTATTGACATGGTAAGGCAGCTCAAATACCGCAAATCTACTAAATCCTCGAATAGTACACTTGACCCCGAAATCTCAGCCAGATCAGCCAAGACAGACTCCGTATTTGGACGACTTTTAAGAGCAGCCTTCCTCAAACCCCAGTTAGTTGCCACACCAAAGATGGAATTTATAGAACCGCAATCTCAAGCATCACACTATACTCTTCTGATACGTGGTTGATAACCCAGAAAAGGCTAAGAAAGGTCAATGTTATTCAAGTAGGCACATGTGTCGAGTTGAAAGCTTCAAGGGGTATGGCAAGATGTACAACATTGAGATCCAGATGCCTTTCAAGATAACAAATCCCTCTACTTAAGTAGAAGCCCATCCTTTAAGGTGGTATAGTTATTTACTCCAACTCCCACCAAGAACCCCCGCCAGGATCATCACGAATATCAATCCCTCAGAAAACGGCTAGCAACATCCTCGGGGGAGGCTACGCACCGGATGGGATGATGTAGCAAACCAATGTATCCTCAGCCATGATATCATCCCAACTGAGGCTCGATCCCTAGCTCTGGTTACTTGAAGAACACTGACGACACTGTCAACCAGTTCCCTCTACAATGGCAACCCTGCTGAACAAGAGCGTTAACAGTGGCGTCAATTCACGAGAATGTAGCGGGGAGCAAAATGTGCTTTTACAAAATCTTTGGAGAGGGTAATTTTGCTGTTTTTTCGTCAATTTTTTCAGTGGAAATACCAAAAAAGGCAATTTTCGACGAAAATACCAAAAAAAGTATTTTTCAAAGAGCAGGAATGGAGGGGGGTGCAAAAAATCTAGGGGTAAAAATAATTGCTGATAAATTAGAAGGGAGTTTTGGACAACACCTTTTATCTGTAAGTTGCATTTATAAATGCACAATTTAGTCAAGGCCTAATAGAAGGGAGAGTAGAGCGACTACGAATGCCGGAACAAACAATGTCTAACTTTTATCTCTAGCTCCAATTACACCCCAAACAAAATTTTATGTAATATGGACACTGTACTGAAGCTACATAATTGAGCTAGACAGGTTTAAAACAGATTTCTTTATTTAAATTTTCGAACAAAAACTAACACGCGGAAAATTTAGACCTAATTTTCACTCCCCTATCAAATAATGAATATGTCAGATGTACTCTTTGGTTTTTGAAACGACGATATTAAACTGCCCCCCCCCCCAAAAAAAAATAAATAAGAAAGACACAACTGAGTAATTGAAACCAGATTTTGTCTCATATCCAAAGCTTAAAATACATAGTTCAAATCAGAAGGCATAAACTCAAAGTGGATCAACTAAAACTTCGACCCAAGTGGCAAGCCATTCTTTAATTTGACCAGAGGGGCCAGTTACTCCTGAAGAAATAGTGTGACGATGACTCTTATTATTCTATATTTATGATGACTCTATATCTATGATTATTACTCTTGAGATCCTCGAACCCCTCTTTGAGCATAAAGAAAAATTATATAACTCAACCTGAAACTATTTTTCTTACTTGGAAATTTTTTTTCCAAGACCGTAAAAATCACTTATTAATTAAGTTTTTTTCTAGGAAAATTACGGCGATTAATCTAGAAACATGGCACTTTATTTACCTCTAAGGCATAATTATTTGAATATTTTCGTTGCGCAAGAATGTCCTGAGGATTTTTTTTTTACATTTAGGCCTATTAGCATGTATATAGAGATATGTATAACCTAAACAAGCAACTTTGCAAAAAACACTATCAGTCTAATTCAGGCTAGTGCCCAGTTAATTTAAAATTTGAACAAAAAGGATATCAAACACAAATCTTCCCGAGGAAAAGTGAGGGGTTATGAACTTTAAGCTTATCATTCAAAATGTTGATCACTGAAATAAATGGGTATTTTCAAGATATATTATCGAAATCAGGATAGAGTATAGGTAATTTTCCATCTGTTTGTGAGGAAGCTGACCCCTCCCCCCCCAATCAACATTGTTTGTAATTTACGTATTTAAAAAAGCACAGCTATTAAGATAAGCTAAATATGGAGGAGAGGAAAAAACATGACAAATTTCAAGTTATGCCTGAAATTATGCGGATGCGATAATTAATGTATGCCATTTTGGTCGAAAATGAGTTATGTATGTGTCGCGGGTGAACTCAGCGCGAGGAATCGAATGGCGCAGTCAGAATTGTCTTAGCTCGTACCGCTACGGAGATAAAAAGAGAAATTCGCTACGAAGTGGCGTATCTATTTTTTGTCAGGTCTTGTTGCAATTCAGAATGACAGAAGAGGATTATCTTATGGAGCTATAGCATAGAGACCTGACATTTGTCTCCTTTTTTGTCAAGGAAAAAGGAGATATTCGCCATAAAATAAAATAATTTGGAATTCGCTCGGGATGCTTGAATTTAATTTATACCACTGAAAAGAGCATAAAAATTGGGTTTAGAAAATGTTCCCTTTATCTCCATTAGCCTCATCCTTCAGAACGACCAGAGCCGAAAAAAAATACAAAAAAGGCATATGTCGCGCTTTTAATTGTCAGAGCCGTATGGTAATTATACAAGTAAAAGGTAAAATTCAAGTCAAGGGGATTTTTGATATCTTGGAAAGCAGTTGAGTATCAATACCTTTTTCATTGGCTTTACTTTTCGAAAATGCAATTCCTGTTATTTCAGTAGAATTTTAAGCCATATCAAGAGTTATTCCTTAAATTTAAGGCATACATTTATAGATCTGTAAGACCGTGCAAACTAGATTGGGCAAAGACATGAGGTTCAATAAACTTTTTTAGTGCTTCATTTGAGCAGAAGATCTATTTCTGTAAGCACTCCTAAATGTTTCATTTACATAACTCAACTACTTTCCAAGATTTAAAAAAAAAAACTAGAATTTAACCGTAGGAAATTATATTACTAATAGGAAGAGATCGTCCCTTTTTGCTCCTCACAAAAAATTCGTCCACATCAGTAAGGGCCAAATTCCAGTGTTTGTCAAAGGCAACTATATATCCAATGCAGAACCCTCTTACAGAAACTGCGCTTCGGGTCCAAACCTGAAAAGAAACTCTGAGACATAGTTCCAAATTTTACTAAGATAAAATAACTATAATTTTCTGTTTTGTCGTGCTTAGAAATACTGTTCGGGTTTTTATGCGTATATTTAACAACAAACATATTTTTGAAAATTACGGTTATTTTAAAAGATGACTTTTTTTAATTAAGTACTACCCCTTTTTATATTATTTATTGCTTTAGAACCCAAAGTTCATAGTATTTGCTCTTATTGCATAATTTTATATATTCATCTTGGGCACTTCTGATGCATTTAAGTACTTGCCCGTCAGCAAGTCAAGAAAAGTAATTTCCTGTTTCAAATAATCAAAATAAAAACCTCGATTTAAAACCGCTATAGCTTTGATCCTCAAAATAAAAAATTGTATTTCGTTAAAAAATATTGGGGAAGACCCTCTTAAAACTAGTCCGGCAGGCCATTTCCATAAAATTTTGAGAAACTCAAGCATAAAAGTGCATCCCTCAGATCACCGCAGGAATGCTGCGTTTTTCCGGTAGGTCCTAGTATTTGCCACATAGAGGCGGCAAAACCAAAAAAAGCCAGAAAATACTTCATCTTCGAATCGCACTAAACTATTCAGTAAAATAAGACACTTTGAGCCTCATTTTGGTAGATTTCTGCCAAATTCTGCCAGAATGTTCAGGGGGGGGGGGGTGGAGGGTATGTGCCCCTCCTAGATTTTGAAAAATACCTTTTTTGGACATGTTCATTGCATAACACTTTTTTGTTATTCTCATAGAGAAGATGGAAGGAAGAAAGAACAAATTTGCCGCACCCCCCCCTCCCCTTCTAGATTTAAAAAAAATACTTTTTTTCTCCCCTTTAAATATTCGTGAATTGACGCCACTGGGCACGTAAGTACGCTATTATACTCAGTATACTGATTTCGTATTTTTATCAACATGTGCCAGAAAAATCTGGGATTTGTTGAAAAGATTTTGGTGAAGCCCTATGTGATTGTAAAACTAATTTTTAACTTACTTTAGCTACTGAGTGGGGTAAATGCTAGGATTAAGAAGTAAAATCTAGAATCGGTCAATTTTCGGGCTTTTACGGCACCAAATATACCGGGTTTTATTATACAGTGCGCAGGAGCGAATCTCCAGCATTTATATTGGGGGGGGGGCAAGAGGGGTCCATATCTGGATATTCAAAGGGCATATGGTCCATATCAATAGTCAAAGGGGATGTATAATATTTTTTTCTCCACATTATTGAGGGGGCAACTGCCCCCCTTGCCACCCCCAAACGACGCCCCTGACATTGCATTTACTATACATTTGTCCAAAGGCCGCTTCCTGGAAAAATTAAGAATAGTGGATTAAAACCGTGTTTACATGTTGTTTTGACTCTAGTGTTTCCACTCTCATTATTAAAATTCAGAGGAGAGGGCTTGATTTTTGAGGAGATGGAATGGAATTAAGTAAAAAAAAAAATCGGGGTTAGAAAAACATACATGTTCTTAGCCAGGAGCGCCAAGGATACCATTAAATTAGAGGGAACAATGCCGATTTAACACTTTGCGTGGTTTATGACGAGACTTGCCAAACACTTAGATAATCATAAGATTCTGTTAGGTAAATATCTGCACACAGAGAGGAAAGATATTTCTCTTTTTGAAAATTTGGAATTGCAGCCAAAAAAACTTTCTCTTTTCCTGCCGTCATAAAAAAATGAGTCTCTTAAACACTCAAAATGTTGTTTTATTCTCAGTGAATATTTCGGGATTTTCACGTTAAAATCGGATATGTAAAAAATAACCCACAACTGATTTTTTTTCACAAGCGATACACGCTCTCTAGAGTTTTTCTCAGCTTTTTACTAGCACACGAGGCACAAAAACCAACTGAGTGGCAGCTACATCTGAAAACTACCACCCATGGATAATTGTTACTGATCTGTTTAAGAAGATTCATTCCACCCCGTCATTACATTTGGATTATCGGAACAGAAACTAGTTCAGTTTTGAGGACTTCAGTTTGTTGTCCTTAAATATTTCCAGAGTTTCTTTGAGCTTCGAAAACATAAAATTAACTGCTCCACTGGAACATTCACCGAGGTCAAGGACATGAAATTCTACCAAACATCGAATCTACTAATATCATTTGACTGAGAAGCTGATTATGGCTGTCAAGTTCATCAAATTATTTACGAAAAAAAGGGAAAGGGTCACAAAAATGTGGTTTTGGTCCTGATAGCACTGATGCAGTTGACGAATATTGGCTATCGCAGCAATTTTCTCAGTGCGAATCAAAGGTTAAACTATGACAGAAAATACAATGGAAATCATTATAATTTTGTATAGAAATTTGTACTAAAACCCTGGGTATCCCGTTCGTCAGATCTTCTTTGTGTTCATACCAGACAACACAAAAAAGACTTCTCCAAGAATAAAGTTATAACAAGTCATTTTGTTAATTTCTTAATATCAAGCTACCAGCAAAGAAAGAAAGAACATTATTCTGCGAGGTTGTTCACTTATCAATATTGCCAGTTTAATATAGTTTAGTATGATCTAACCCAATGCTAGAACCCCACTTCACTTCGGTTAGCTGAACCTGAAAAGAAGGAGATGACAAGCACAGGATTCACCCAAACGGTTCTTTGAAACTGAAAGACGTATGATCTAAACTTCAGGTGCTGGTTTTCAGAAGAAAAAGAAGTTTTCTTCCTTGAACCAAACAGCATCAAACCATGAGTAGCAAAATTCCAAAGTTCTTCCATATTTTGGTTTAGAACCTTTTCATGTTATGAAATCGTCCAAGTACCAGTTTATGAAAGATCTTTCAGTCCAATTTCGAAATGAGAAAATCAACACCAGACAAACATGGGTAAGCCAATATTACTTGATATTCTAAAATGGAATTTGCCGAAATTGCACCAACAAGCCAAATAAGTTACGAAGAAATTTCCTGAGAATCTTTGTTATCTTTGAATCTTTGTTTAAATATTATACATCCCATGCCCTTTGACTATCCAGATATGGACCGCTCTTGCCCCCCCCCCCCCCCAATAAAAATGCTGAAGATTCGCTCCTGACTAAAGCTATGTGTCTTCACTAGCAATGTGCTCTCAACGCTCCTCTTTGCTAGTGAGGGCTGGAAAATGAACCAACTGCTCGAAAAGAGAATCCTTGCATTTGAAAATATTTGCCTGAGGAGATTTTAAATACGAGTTGGCAACAGAGAATCATTAACTCTGAAATCCGAAGTAGAACGGGCCAGCCTCTCATTATTGTTGTCTTGAGAAAGAAGAAATGAACATATTTATGATATTTACTCCGTATGAAAGAAGACCGCCTTCCTCGGACAGCCCACAATTGGAATCCAGGCGGCAGAAGAAGGCAAGTTCGTACAATGAAAATCTTGCAGCGAAATTTTAACCACGATATAAGGACGGCTGAGACTTCATTAGTACCTGGGTGGGAAGACATAGCTGCCGCAGCACAACTACGGAGCGATTAGAGAGGCTTCGTCGATGCCCTATGTCCCACTAATAGCTCCAGAGGAACCAAAGTCTAAGGTAAGTATTTTGAAGCCCCGCAAGCATTGCGTGCCTCAAAGCTGGCGCCCCTCCTCCCTTTGGACGTGCCTTGTAAAAGTGTTAGTTGCTCAAGGATGTTTTTTTTGCATAATTTCAAAAAAATTGTTGCTGTTGATTGTAGTGATGCACAAGCACTCAAAATATGCTTTTAGCCATAGCATTACCAAACAATTTCTCGTTTGTATGTAATTCTTCGCATGTATGTAATATTCACAAAGGTCTTGGGTTGAATGTATTTTCTCCCGCGCATGTGGATCAGTAAACCTGATAGAGAAAGAAGAGGAAAGTACAGCTGAAGAAGAAATGACTCAGCTGAAGAACATATGAAGTTTACCTTTAGCAGCATTTGACCATCTTCAGGCATGAACCTTGGATTTATTACGAGAGCAGTTCAGCTAGTTTCAGGGATGGAATCAGGCACGCACGTGTGACTTTTTCGGATGGGGGTCAGTAATAAGAAAATAGGTCTTATTTGATATTTTGGCTAAGAATTGGTTAGAAATTCAGAAAAAAGTAGGATTTTGACGGGCTGGTCCTTAGCCCCATACCCCCGCTTGAGGGGACGCTTATATTTTAGATCAGAGAATCTGAACAATTGATCTACGGATATAAAAGACGTTTCACCACACCCTCAATACAAAATCGAGACGTTTGGACAAGCAGAAATTTTTGGAAAAGTTTCAGAATTTGTAGACTTTAAGCAGACGTTAATTCAACCATGTATTAAAAATGAGGTTCCCGAAAGCGTCTGGAGTTTGGGGAAAACCAGGGTAATTCAGACAAGCGACAATCCATAGGCATTATTTGTGAGCTGGCAAGTTAAACTCGCCAAGCTGTCCATCGGATACTCACGACTGCTGGAAAGCTGCTGGACCAATATTCATCAGAAGAAAAG
>CM051273.1:32903896-32921396 GCA_027921565.1 Artemia sinica | reverse complement strand
AAAATCTTGAGATTTAGGGGTAGAGAGAATGGGCCCATTTGCCTTTTCCTTGCCTATATGCTTACAATTCCGCATCCAATCATGTTAGTATTTCCCGGGATTCCATTAGAAATCTTTGAGTAAAAGTTATTGGTTTCAAAATATTCGGCTTCCATCTCTTCGCTAAAGTATAGGTCTCTTTTTTTTCTTTCGTATCATATTTTCTTCTTAATGACATAGACATGTCTCAAGATTTGTCATCAAACTAGTCAAATAGTAAGACTAGAAAAAATGTCACCCAGCTGTCTATCCATTAGTAAAAGTAATTTTAGGATAGTCCAGTTTCAATCTAACCAAGAAAAAACTAGCCGAGATAGATGGAGATACATTGTGGCTCAATAGGCCATAGAGGCGAAGTTGATTGAATTTAAAAAACAGTGGAGAAAATAAAAAAAAGATCATATTTCCTTTTCTTTTTTACTGTAATGCGCCAAGTATCTAAAAGGTATATGTAAAGAATATGGCACTGGACTTTACAGTCCCTGTCGGCGTTGCTGATCTTTGTTTCATGGTCCTTCAGCCAGGAAGTGCAATGGGGATTTGGGGCCAGCCATCCTGTGTTTTCGCATACCTTTCTTCTTTACGTTCCCCAGATTTCTCCAGGTCGAATATGGCTAAGCTTACAGTCACGCCACTGACCCACGTTCCAAATCAAATAATCAGTGACAACAGGACTCGAACCCCTGTCCTCACAGACAAAGGATTTCAAGTCTAGCGTGCCAACCACTCGGCCTACTTACCTACCTCGGCCAGAGCCAGATACCAGGTATCTGTTTGAAGAAATACTTGGATATTCTTTTTAATTTTTTTTTTCAATCTGCTTAGGTCCTGAGCGTAAAGAATAGGCTTAAGTACGATTTATTATGAAGTTTGCCAACTAGGCTTTTAAATAATTATTTATCGTTCGTAAATGATTTTTTTACATCTCACACATGAGACATATGCAATTGAATATAATGATATGCCATAAAAGAATATTGGTTTACATAAACATAAAACAGGCAAAAAACGGTCAGCTAGATTTCTTTTCAGCCTGAAAAAAAAAAAACAATGAATAATTTCTTAGACAACACTGCCTTTCTATTTACAAATAAAAGGAAAACACACAGACATACAAATGACTAGTAAAAGCTTTGCTTAAGACCGTGCAAATGAACTAAAAGATGTCCGATTACATAGCCCAAAGAATTTAGTTGTTTAGTCTAGTTTTTGCTTCTTTCTTCTTTTTTCCCGTCGACTAAGACTTCTGGACGTGAACCCAAAATATTTGAGCATTTTTTAGTTTCTTTTTCACTGTGTTAATTCAAAGTTTTACCTGTCATTTATGCATCGAAATCATTTTGTTTTACTTACAGATAAAACAAATATAATCGACAGTTATATTTTTAAAGGCAAACTAATTGTTTTTACCGACTGAGAGACTCCAGTGTGTCTAAACTTAGTATTGCTCGCAAAATCCTTATTTCTACAGAATTAAAAGAATATATTCACTCAAAGCAAACATAAAATAGCCAATTGTTACAGTAACATTGAAACGATGCTGATTTCAACAGTTCGGTCCTTGAAATAAATCGACATGTGAAACTAAAGATACGAGAGATGAAAGATAACAGATAGGAATCATTTTTTTAGAGCCAGGAAAAAAACATGCCATTTCAAGCACTATAATTTCTGGAAACTGCTTACACCAATTCCGTTTCGGAAATCGGTTTTTTACTTGGCATTTGGCCAAAATCAACAATTGTTGGGGCGATCTGCGTCGTTTTCCTGGATTTTATTTTACCGTCTGAGAAGGGGAACGTCTTGAGATAAGAGACTGTCGCTAAATTACTCAAAGCAATCAATTTCCGGAAGGAAAAAATTAGTAATAGTGTTTTTTAAGAAAAACTGTTATTACTTGGAGTTTAACGCAATACAATTTTTGGTGTGTAAACATAGACATGGCACGTACTCGTAGGCACGAAAAGCTTGAGGGATAATTAGGACACAAATAACAACAACAATAAGATATTTGAACGCATTATTAGAATATACTAGAACTAGCCAAAGAGCCTGTCAAAAACACACATTAGATAGGAAAAGGAAGTTTTGGTTTTTGTGTGAGGACTGGAAAAAATTTTGCTTCCTTTCCCCAAACAAGAAATTTCTAGACCCCTTACTCCCCACCCCCACCCAAAAAAAATCCTCCAAGTTTCAACTTTATCCCCAACCGTCAGACAAAACGGAGCATCCTCTCTTTTGATTATCGGAAACCAAATGGACCATGATTATAAAATTAATCAAACAGTTCGTGGTAACGAACTGTAAGTAAGGAGCGACCCGGCTCAATAGTAACCGAAACTCTAAAGAACGGAATTTTGATACCAATAGATACATCACAAGAATACACATTTTTATGATGATTTCAAATATATAAGTTTCATCAAGTTTAGTCTTACCCATCAAAAGTTACGTGCTTGAGAAAATTTACCTTCGGGGAAACACCCCCTAAAAGCCATAAAACTTTAATGAACATCACACCATCAGATTCAGCGTATCAGAGAACCTTACTCTAGAAATTTCAAGCTCGTAACTGCAAAAATGTAGATTTTTTTTCCAGGGGTGATCGTATCGACCCAGTGGTTCTAGAATATCGCGGGAGGGCTCATTCGAACGGAAAATTAGAAGTTCTAGTGCCCTTTTTAAGTGACAAAAATGGAGGGAAAATAGGTTCCCTCCCACGCTCATTTTTAACCAGTCATCCGATCAAAATTTTGAGATAGTCATTTTGTTCAGCATGGTCGAAAAATACAATAACTATGTCTTTGAGGACGACTTAATCACCCACAGTCCCCAGGGAAAGGTCTGCAAGTTATGAACATTGCCCAATGTTTACATATAGCATTGGTTATTTACATATAGCATTGCATTATAGCATTGGAAGTATACAGAAATTTTCAGGGGAGATTTTTTTCTGATAGTTGGGGGGGGGGGGGTCGGGGTTACTTGGGAGGATCTTTCCATGGAGGAAGTTTTCATGGGGGAACGACATTGCTATGAAGGGGGCGTCGGATTTCCCAGCATTATTTAAAAAAACGATCAGAAGTTAAATTAAAAAAAAAAAAATTCAAAAAAGCAACATCAAAACTTAAAACGAACAGAAACTATTACGCATATGATGGGTTCGCCTCCTATTCATTACCTCGCTCTTTACGCTAAAGTTTTTTTTGTGTACTTTCATTAGAGCTATTTATTCTAATTAACGGCCTTTGTGATTAAGGGGTCATTCTTAAAGAATTGGAACAGAATTTGAACTTTAGCGTAAAGAGAGAGATATTGACTAGGGGGCGAACCTCCTAATGCACGTAATAAAAAATACGAATATAAAAGTTCGTTACGTACGTTACGTCAGATCAAAATTTCGAGAAACCCATTTAGCCACAAAAAAGTAAATCAATATGCAAATTTCATTTTAATTATTCACGTACGGTGAGCCAAAATCAAAGGTGCATTGATTCAAAAACGTTCAGAAATTAATTTAAAAAAAAAACAAGTTTTTTAAACTGAAAGTAAGAAGCGACATTAAAACTTAAAACGAAGAGAAATTATTTCTTTATTGTTCTAAAAAATAAAATTATGAGACAGTCAAACTTTAGTGTAAAGAGCGAGGCGTTGAGGAGGGGACAGCCCCTTTCATATACGAAATAATTTCTGTTCGTTTTAAGTTTTAATGTCGCTCCTTACTGTCAGTTCAAAAAAAAACGTGCTTTTTTTAATTAATCCAGAGAAATGTTGGCTTCAGCTATATGTTCTAAAGTCTCACTTGATCTATTAGGTAGTGCGGACACTTACCAATTATATAAATTAATATAGAACTGCGAAGAAAATAGCCTTTACATTTCACATTCAGGTCACCAAACCCAAGGGAATTACAAATCGAAAACAAAATGCTTAAGAATAAAACAAACAGTAGGAATACCTACTAAGGGCACCAGGTCTAGGCAATAGTAGACTAGATACAATCTTGTACTAATGTAATCTATTAGTATAAAAACTCCGGTTTTTAGAGTTTTGGTTACTATTGAGCCGGGTCGCTCCTTACTTACAATTCGTTACCACGAACTGTTTGATAAGGAAAGGTGTACAGCAGAAACCAGTCTTAGCCTTGCGATTACTGATTGGTTTTATTAATCTTCCTTGTGTCTCGTGAATATGTAAAATAGTGAAATACAAGAAATAGCCTGGGTGCAAGATATGTCCTCGAGCTCACACTATGTGTAGTACTAAAAGAACAGTCCAAAAATGAAATATAATATTTTCATCAGAATTTGGGGGAGACAAGTTAGGAGATAAATTTAAATATTTTGTTGGTATAATTCGTTAGCCCCCTTGGGGAATGCATAGGTAGAAAACCAGGGGAAAAAATACGATGATTTGGAGTCAAATAGTAAAACCTATATAATTTAGTTATATTCTAACAATACATGTAGACAGATTTTTTTTTGGGGGGGGGGGGGGGGAAGACGGTCGTATTTTGGGGGAGAGGTAAATTATGAAGAATAATGGAAAACACAGGTAAACTGAATAGAAGATTTTGGAAAGTGAACAAAAAATTTGAAAAAACTTTGAGATTTGAGGAAGATCCAAAACAATACAGGCTAATGTGCCTACTACCCACACGTTCCGACAGCAGCTTAACATAAACCCCTTTATTTGTACTGCTTGTCCCGAGATCACAGAAATATCTTTGTACAAACTAATTGCATCTTCAAAAACGTATCGTAAATAAACTGTGAGATTATTTCATAAAGTGCTTTTCCAGGTTATGTCAAAACCAGTTGCTTTATCTTTTGGGTTAAATTTCTACTGAAAACAAATCAAGGCACTGGTTTCCCATAACCACGACCAGTCATGGGGGCTAGGCCCGTAAGATCCCATCAGCCCCCTTTAAAAAAATTCCAATCCCTAAGGAGAATTACATATCAGCTAGCCATAACGATCTTCTTTGCTCGATCCATTTTCAAATCTTCTTAGACGGTACGAGAACATATGTATCTGATAGAGATGGGATTGCAAACTAGCTTTATCAACTTTAATAGAAGAAACTTGTGAATTAAACATGCTATTTAAACATTTCGGATCTCCGCCAGAATTTGCCAAGTCCCTTCCTACATTTCACAACTCAGGTAAAAATTTGCTGAAAATCCTAGCATGCTTTACAAATTCTTTGCCAAAGAGGCGAGATTCCTTCATAACAAAAATTCTTAAGGACACCCTAGACGGTCAATCATTTTGATCAAAAGCTTCCGTCAATCAATTGATTAAAGCATGATTGACCGTCTAGGAACTGATTGAGTCATTCAAACTTTCTATCAATCACCGTCAACGCTTGACTCAAGCGTCAAACAGGTTCCTAGACGGTCAATCATGCTTTAATCAATTGATTGACGGAAGCTTTTGATCAAAATGATTGACCGTCTAGGGTGTCCTTTAAGAAGTACTAAATTTAATATAAAATGCCAGCATACTGTTTTCGAGCTCGATGGGCTACGGGAGCTCCAGGTAAAAACGCTTAGTCAACCCTCATATTCATCCAATCCTCACGCCCATTAAAGTATTTAGGTTTTCCCCTATGAAGGATTTAATCCACACGAGAGAGAATTTCGAAGAGCATTTTAAGCCAAAACAAACTTCATTTGTGTTTTTGAAAATTTAATAGTTTCGACATTTTGGTTATTTTGAGAACCAATAAAATATTTGTTTAAATCAACTGGTATTTATTTTATATGCATATTGCAATATGTTTTCAGTAAAGCGCAAGCAACTACCTGAACGCTACGAGTGATGAGTTGGAGAGTGTGACAGCCTCCCTCCTGTTCAGGGTGATTTTCATTCGTTTCAAGTTCTGGAGCTGCTCTTTAATTGTGTGTGAAAAAGCTTGCTTTTTATATTTTTTCAAGTCTCGTTTCTTTTCTCTCACGAGAAAATGGTATTTTCTTCGATAGAGACTATCCCCAATTATAAGGGACTGCGCTTCATCTCCATTTCAATGCTAAATTGTCATTTTTGCTACACTAGAAATTCTCAACTGGTTGTTGTTTTTTTAGTTTTCATGTTACGGATAGGAAATGATGCGCAATAAAGTATGTACAAAGAAATCTTGCATCTTACGCAACAAACTGATGGTCAGTATTAGTTTGCTGAATCATATGGATACTATAACAGCAACCTTTATGTCACGAAGTAAAAAAAAAAAAAAAAAAAAAAAAAAAAAAAAAATGAAAAAAAAAAAATGAAAAAAAATGTCCACAGCGAGTTTTGAAGTCGCATCCTCGCAAAATAAAGATGTTGGAGGCCAGCATGTATCCAATCTGGCTGCCACGTACTATTTCTTTGGTTCTTTGGTTCAAATAATTTATCAATTATCGATTAGAATTATTAAAGGTTTAAAATCATTCATTCAGATAGCACATTTAAAGTTTTAACAGGGATGCTTATGATAATAATTTACTTTAAAATAAATCACGTTTTTTTTTTTCGTTAGCCAATATTTTGGATCCAGGATTTTGAGACAGAGAAGGGTGGATGCCTAGATAGGTTTGGATGCCTGAGACATACTTTGTCTCAGCTAATTAATTCTGGATTTGAACCAAATTCTTGATCTTTCACAAAATTCCTTCAAAAACGACTTCCATTTAGCCAAAAACCGCCTATCAAAAAAAGTAGTTAAAATTTGAGCTTTAAAAATTTCAGTTATCGGGACAATTCTTTCCTAGCTTTTGCCCTGTCCCACCCTTGTGAGAATCTATAATCTAAGGTTTTCACGTCCATGGAGCTAAGCATTCTATCAAAAGGAGCGAAATTTCCTATGGCTCAGACAAATGTAATGTCCCCAAAAATATTACGACTTGGAGGAAAATCGAAATCCTAAGTCGTTTGAAAAAGACAAAAACACAATAATTACAAAAGCAGACAAGGAAAAAACAGTTGTGGTTACAGAGGGACAGGTTATGAAAAAAAAAGAAAAAATTTGTGATCTTTTGTCGGATAAAATTACCTACAAAGAAATCAAACAGACCCTACAGGCAAGGCCGTATCCAGGGGAGGGGGGGGGAGTTACCCGGTTTGAACCCCCCCCCCCCCGAATTTTTTGACCGACTCGAAAATAAGTCGAAAATTAGTAAAACCTAGGTAAAAATCAGTAAAATTAGTCGAAAACTGAGTCAAAAATTAGTACCCCCCCCCCCCAAAAAAAAAAGTCAAAAATTAGCAAAAACCCCCCCTGAACAAAAATCCTGGATACGGTCCTGCCTACAGGTATACACACACACACCAATTGAGAAAGGTATCGACTGTATAAGATGATGGAGTAATAACCTTTCAAATGTACAGAAGTTTACCCCAAAGGTTGTTCTGCTCTAAAATTGCAAGATCTTGCTAAAAATCATAAATGACCATGATTTTTCCACACGTTTTACAAACTGACATATCATATGATTTCTTCCCTTTTCATATGATATCATATGATTCTACCTTTTTTAAGAACCACAAATTCTATGTAGGCTTCTTACGATGCACAAACATATGAACAAGCTTTACAAAGAAAATTGGAGGGTAAGTTTGGTTTGTCGGATTGTGAAACTGGGCAAATTGACACTGTCATGACTCTTAATGATCTCTGCAACAAATTTTCCTGAAACTTTAAGTTTGGAAAAAAAATCATTTCTTCAAATTATGGGTTTACTAATAGCAGCAATTGCAACTCGCTATTTGGCAAGTTTCTATATGAATTTCTTAAAAAATCCACTTTTGATACATTTTTCACTGAAACATTCTTTCTCGGCCTGTTTTGTTGATGATGTTTTGTTCATTTGGGGCAATCGTCATGATTCGCTGAATTAGTTGTTGATGTGTTTGAATACTTTAGATGCCAATCTATAGTTTACGTTGGAGGTTGAAAATCCAAAGAAGCTTCCTTTCTCGAATCTCCTAATTCTGAAAAGGGTTTCAAAACTTAAATTTCTTGTGTATAGCGAACCCTCTCAAAATGACTTTTTTTGTATTTCCCTTCAGACCCCCCCCCCCTTTAGTCGAAAGAGGTGTTGTCATTTCTTTAGTTGTTACAGTTCTAAGAATCTACTCTGACATTCATATAGTCCCTGAGCAAAATTGCAAAAAAGACATTTTATTCTGTAATGGCTACCCCATTGAGCTTATTAAACAGATCATAGAAAAAAGAACTTATTCCCCACTCTTCAGTCAGCCTCCTCATAAAGGAAAAGAAAAATATCACAATATTACCATAGGTCGCTAGACTCAGTGACGAACTTGGAAAATTTTACGGCAACGCGATTAAAAATTAATTTGAGTATTTTTTTTTTTAATTCCGGGAAAGTAAAAAAAAAAAAAATGACGGCACAAAAAGTTTCCATTTTTCGCGCAATACGGTACTTTCTTCTGGCGTTCCAGCAGTTGGTTTATAAAAGTTGATAGGTAAAAAAATATGTATTTAGAAGAGAAAACATTAGAGTTACCCCGCTAAAATACTTTTATACTTTTCGTTTCATTTTTTCTTCCATTTGACAGTATATTTAGACTTGTTGAAATAAGGCAAATTAGCCTTATTTCCTCCCGTCTTTCATCTTTTACCCTTGTTCTCTTTCTTCCTTCGTTTCTTTTGTCTTTTTGAAGTATGTGTTTTTTCAAAGTGTTCTAATCTAAAGGTCTAGATATGTTCTATGCGTATATATATGTTTTAAAAATGGATGTTTTTCGTTTCATTTTTTCGTCCATTTGACAGTATATTTAGACTGGTTGAAGATGTAATATGAATAAAGTAAGAAAAATTAAATTGTCGTATTGTCAAACGTTGGGACCAAGAAACTGCGTCAAAAATTCCACTAAATTTAATCCTATTTATATTGACAGATGAGGTTTCTTGTTGTGTGGAAAAAGACGAAGTCAAATAAACTTCCAGCATTCTGACAAAAAAAAAAAAAAATGACGCAATAGCTAGCGAGTTCTTAACATATGCTATTAAAAATTATTTGCATGAAAATCAGTATTAAACCTGTAAGCCAGGAGTCAGCAGTCTTTTTGGTTCCGGGTCAAAATCAGCCAAAATGTGAGCATTAAAGGGACGTTTGGGCCAGTGATATTTTCATTTTAGTAAACTTTACTTTCATCAACTGAAATGCTTATTACCTCAGTAGATAATAAATAACGTCAGACTTACCGTCAATATTTTGGTCATATTTTTAACACAACGCTGAACTGTTCTAGCGGATAACGACATTTGCTTGATTCTCTCAATTATCTAGCCTATTTTAAATTCAAAATCATTAAATAAGTGTTTCAAGGGCGTACCCAGGATTTTTTTCGGAGGAGGTTTTACTCAAAAAAAAATTTCGGGGGGGTTTTACACAAAAAAACTCCAAAAACGCATGCATAATTTGTTTATATTCATTTTTGCTACGTTTTTACGAGTCTGACAAAGATTTCGGGGGGGGGGGTAACCCCAGCCCCCTCTGGATAGGCTTGAAGTGTTTGGAACGCTCTATGAACGCGTTTTCCAAAAATCGCTGTCTGTAAATGGTTTCTCGTTGGTAATTTTAAAGACCACACGGCCTTTCCACGACGGTAAATAAACAGTTCGAATAGGGATAATATACTGGATATTTCGATCACATGTCGGTACAGTGATCGTCATTCATCATTCGATCGTCAGTATTTTGGCTGATGACAATCATTGTACATGTGATCGAAATATCCAGTATATTTTTTTATTTTTTTCACTGTCTAATAAAAGGATGTATCCCTATTCGAACTGTTTATTAATTTCCTGTTGTTACCAATACCAAGAGCTGCAGTAAAGCTGGCAGAGGTAGCCTGATTGTTGCTGCTAACTGGTAACACATCTCTTATCAAAAGGGGTCAAACGTTCAGCTACTAAAAGCACAGCAAAAAGTTGCGAAGACCTATGCGAACTCGTCATTCACCGAGATTAATCAAAATATCAATTTTGAATTTAGTTAATTTGAAATAAAGAAAAATGTTCCCGGTTTTTAGACGTGCGAACCTATGCCTCTAACACAACAAGAATTATTGTAACTACCAGCAATAAAAAATAGATGATATCGATAGAGTAAAGGAAATGTCCAGAACGTCTGTTCAAGACAAGAAAAATATAAATAAAAAATCAAAAATCCGGCATTCTTTTCCAACGATTTTCATGGTGCTAGGCAGTTAATCTAAAAACGTAGGGCTTGATATGCTACTAGTCAACCATCCACTCTTTACCACTCATTGTGTACAGTCTGTTTTACTAATGATACTAGTTTAGCCGATTTTGATTTATCTCCCCCCCCCCTCCCCCTCTAAATTTTGAAAATTACCTTTTTTGGTCTTTCCATTGAAAAGTGATTTTTTTTTGGAGTTTCATTGAACAGATTAAAAAAACTTACAAAATTACCTTCCTATATTTACATTTTGCCCCCCACCCTCTAAATTACTGCGAATTGATGCCATAATAAATAATTCCAATAATTTTCTCCTTCCTTGTTTTTTAATGCCATCCACTAGTCAACCAACCACCCTACAATTGCAAGCGTTGGACTTCCTTTTAAAGGAATCAATAGATGGGCCTTTAGGGATAACCTCCCTCGAGAGATCATCCCAAATGGAGGTTCACTCTTTTATAAAGCTCTTCTTCAAGTAATCCGGGGTGTCTCCTCTTGAATATAATCCGACCAATCCAAAACCTCTTAGAATCAAAAAAATTCGGTATGGATGCGAGTTGCGACTTTTCACACTCTCACGGCTCACATATCATTAAGTTCTTGTCAAAGGGGGAAGGGGGAAAATTACTGAAAATATGGAAAGTGTTTCTTGTGCCGTGCCTTCCCCACCAATAATCATTCCTGACTACCCCCCCCCCCCCCCCAAAAAAAAAAAAAACAGCTGAAATAGCGCACCAAAAATATTCGTTTGTTTACATACAGATCGTCAAAAAAATAGATACAATAAAATAAAACTGTAAATAAAATTTAATGTTAATGGCAGTACTATTGATGTTTAAAGATTGGTCCCAATTCCTGGGCGTTTTGAACAACTAAAGAAAAGCTTACATTGCTCAGGTTTGAATTTACGTTCATACTGTAAAGCCGGGGTTGTCACTTTCTTTTCCAGCGCCTTGCCACTATTTTTAGCTTCCTGAAAAAAAAATCTCTATGCTAAAAAAAACTAGGTAAATAACAGAATTTCTGAATATATTGCAAACTAGACCATAAATAATTCAACAACACAACGTTTTGGTATGGTTTCCGCCGGCACATAGGCAGAATGATTGCTTATTGACATGGTTTGAGATAGCATAGGTTATTCCTTAGTTAAAATTTAATCAACCAATCAACTGAGCTTGTAGAGTTCAAGTTATGTTTATTCATTTAGTGAGAAATCTTAAATATTGAGACATTTAATTTTCACACTTACATTTATCTTTACGCGTTCATTCAGTCAAGATGTAATTTTATCGGATCCTGCCACTTTTTGTTGATATGTAAGACTTTTTGTAATGTTTTATTTTTGGTTGGATTCCTAATATACACCATAATGAGATATCTAGAAAATAGACATACCATTAGAAAGCTTATAAAGGAAATAACCATTTCCTTTGCAAATTCCTGTAAAATGTAGTTAGAGTCAGCTTAGGTTGAAACACTAATTAAAATAAAAATTTCCCAGGAATGCCAGGTATATTTACAAAGCATTAAGTAGGAAATCGAATGATATCCCTTTTCTATCTATCCCAGTATTTTGCAGCGACTGAAATTTTATCTTCATCAGGAGGTACACGGGGGAGGGGGGGGGAGTTTGCATAATAGTAAAAAGCAGGAAAATTTAAAGGAAGCGTAATCAAAATCAACATTCAAATTGGCCTTAAATTAGTTTTATAAATTAGTTTTTATGGTCTCTCCCAAATATAATGGTTGCAACTATGAAAGTTGTCATGCCCAGGGGCGTCGTTTGGGGGTTGCAAGGGGGGCAGTTGCCCCCCCCCCAATAATGTGGAGAGAAAAAAATATTATACATCCCATGCCCTTTGACTATCCAGATATGGACTCCTACTCCTCTTGCCCCCTCAATAAAGATGCTCGTGATTTGCCCCTGGTCTTGCCCTATCCCCAAATGGGGATAGATACAGTCCTATGTTATAAAGAAGACTACAAGAAAACTCTATAATAAGAGAACATTTTTGTTTCATAATACGCAGAAAGTTACTATCAACCAGATTTCCATGTTTCTCTCCATTTTCGTCCATGTTTTTAAATGATTTTTAGATAATTCATTTATCAAACTCGTTAATCATTATTTCACAATGAAGTGGTGCTTCAGACTGGGTTAAGAGTAAAATGTCTGTTAAAAAAAAAGATGTGACGATTCAAGAAATGAAGAAAAATACATATATACGTTAATTATAGCTTTATCTGACCCCATTGAGGAGAAGGGACAAAATTGTCACAGCAGCGACCAGGGGCGTGTTTGGGGGGGGGGCGGCAGTTGCCCCCCAATAATTTGGAAAAAATATTATACAGCCCATTCCCTTTGACTACCCGGATATGAGCCCCTCTTGCCCCCCCCTCCAATAAAAATGCTAGAAATTCGCCCCTAGTAGCGACTATATTTGGAAAGTGCTGACTAGAAGATCAGACAGTAGCCTACTACTCTTTTGTTATTAGGCTTATAGTGTTTCTTTTCCAAAGAGGGCTTAGACAAGAATGCTACTGTTTTTATTACCAATTTGGTACTTGTCTGTTTAAACAAAACACTCAAGAATTACGTTGTCTAAGACCTGACAGAAACCGGTTTGCCTCTCTAGGATTGGTTATGATTTGCTTATTTTGAGCAAGGCCGTATCCAGAGGGGGGGGGGGGGTAGGGGGGTTTGAACCCTCCCCCCTCGAAGTGTTTGTTTGACTCGTAAAAACGTAACAAAAATGGATATCAACGAATTTTGTATGTTTTTTTTTAGGTTTTTTGTGTAACCCCCCCCCTCCCTCCCCGAAAAAAAAATCCTGGGTACGGCCTGAGAAAAACTACAATGTATATATATTTTAATTAAATACTTAATATATAGAGGTGGTTAGAGGTTAGGTTAGATACTTAATATAATGCGTCCTATGCGGCCTGCTTTCCACAATTCTTTGTTGTAGTTTCTATAATTTTGTTTCTACAATATTATATTATCATCATGTTTTGGTATATTTCATTAGGATCAATCTAACTTTACTTCTTGGGTGTTTTTCGTTTAACAGACAAGTACTCTAATTTTTATCAAATAATTTCTAAAATATTTAGTATTTAAGATTCATCAAGTTGGAACTTGTAACTTGTATCATTTAACATTTGGACTTATTAAAAAAAAAAATAGATGGCATACGCCATCTATTTAATCAATATTAAGAAAATGACATTTCAGTTGAATGATTGATATTACTCCTTACCTCATCTTGCCTTTGCTTTTGTAATGCACTGGCGAAAGATTCTATATTCTGGTAAATTGGTGCACTAAGGTCTGGAGGAGCAATCAATTCGCTGTTTAACACTTCAACCGCGTTAAAATTATCACTAACAAATACACTATCTGGCTCCTCCATTTTGAAAAATAGATGGCGTATGCGAAGTATGACGAACAAGTCCATGAGATTAACAGCAAATCTCCAGGAGTTTTTGGTATTTGCTTATACCTGCGATTCTGGAAAATAGGTGTAACAATAATTGAGCATTGAAATAATCAGTTTGTCTTCTCGTAAATCATTGTCTAAAATTAACTTATAAAAAGGCTTAGGGTCTAAAAAAATATCCGATTGGCTTCTAAGAAAAATTCAGGAGTGAAATTGTATTCAATTGCTAGTATTTACCATTTTATTTAGAGAATAACCTCACGAAACAGAAATGTCGAGAGTCAATCAAGTACTTTACTATGACAGTAAAAAAAATAATAAAAGAAAACGACTCCAAATTATGGATTACAACAATTAGAGTATCATTCAAACAAGATTGGTTTGTAAATGCAGGAATAAATATTTTCTTCCTAAAAGTTTTTCCTTGGAGAAAAAGAACGAGCTACTAAACGTTCAGGCAAAATATCTCTAGCAAACATAAATTATTAACTATACAAATATTGATCTTCTATAATGGCATTTTTCATTAATACAGGTAAAGGAGCCTGAGCTCCCACAAGATGGACTCAGTCTTTTCTAGGAAGAGTCAAGATTAAATTAAAAACTAAACGGAATTCAGTTTTGTTGGGGGTATAATCCCCATTTTTCTCTTCCTAAAAGCTACGCCACTGCCTTTGTAGTTTATATTACGCCTTCTATAAATCCTAGAATAATTGTTTCATTCTATCTTTGTTACTTGACAATAAGGACATATCACTTGAAGGACATTTTAGGACAAGACTGTTGTTTAAGTGCCATATGAATATTTCATTGCTCTGCAAATAGGATATTTTAATCTGGAGAGATTCATAAAATTGCTCTCAAGCTAGCTCATACCCTGCCTCATATTCATTAAAAAAGTCTGCTTAATTCCACTGTTGAAGCCTTGGCAGTTTTTGTGTTTGGGTATCCATAATTTCTAGAAGTTTGCCTTGGAACTATACATAAAAAAAAATTCTTATTCATATATGGGAATTGATAAGAAAACTCTATTGAAATAAGCACTAGCACTACCTAGACGGTACTCAGTAAAATCTAACAGATGTCAACGCTTGCTTTATTTTACTCCGCACCTATACCCAAAGTCGATGATAAAGATTCATCGCACGGGGCGTAAGTTTGACCTATTTTGTCATCTAAAAGAAACAAAACAACAATATTGGCTGCCGTCATAACATTCATCTGCCCTCGAAATTCCAAAAATAATGCTTTTTTTCCAAGGAGAAGGGGGTAGTATGAAAATAAATCTCTACTTTAAAAAATTTTCTTCTAATAAAGATCCGTAATTAATCAGAATAATCTCAAATGAATAATACTAAATTTGTAAAATTATGCTTAGATGTAGTTTATGAGGGGTCACGGCAGGAGGGCTTCACTGATTTTTTTTTCGAAAAAGTTCAATTTTCGTGGGTAATTTTTTCCGATCGAAAACAATAACATTGATAAGGTTTATATATTTCATTCGTCTGGCTGCAACAGCTTACTTCTTACCTGTGGTAGAATCAGACTTGTATACTTACAAAAAACATCGTGAAGTGAGAATTAAAGCTGTTCTAATTTCATTTTACTTTATTTTAGTATTTGATGAACATGCCGTTTTTAGATGATGATTATCTGTGGTGTCAGGAGTTTGATGGAAGACTTGGTGAAATATCTTCGTCCACTGCTGTCGTAAGTTGGTTTTTGAGCATACATAAATTAATATATGTATACAATAGGTAGCATAATATTTGTAGGCATGAATATATAATGAGTCGGAGGTAATAGGCTTGAGAATGTCTGTGCAGGATTTCGACTCTTGTTGATAGAAGAGCATCGCCAAGTGCTGAAAACCATGTTGTGACCAAGATGGGCCCAGGATTGCACAAAGCCTCCATTCATGGAGGTCCCAGAGACTTCTTGCTGTCCGGTTCTAAGCCGGCTTAAGTACTTCGGTGTAGACTTGAGAAGAAATGTGATCCCCGTCCTGCACTGGTATCCGGGATCATTGCTTTTCCTGAGGCGAAAATAATTTCAATGATTTAGAGAACATGAAAATTGAAACTTGGAATGTTACGACATTAAAAAATGACTATCGTATCGACATTTTGACTGACGAATTCAGACGATTCGAACTGGATTTATTAGGAGTTTCAGAAACTCATATCCCAGGGGTAGGAATCATGAAATTAGGTGATATAGAATTTGTTTAATCAGGCAGGAAGGATGGGGTACATAGACAGGGAGTAGGGCTCATGATGAAGAAGGAAGCTGCTAAGTCTTGTTTAGGCTGGGAAGGTATTACTAATAGAATACTAATTGCTCATTTTATGACTAGAAAGTTCAGGGTATCAGTTATAGTAGTATACGCCCCTGTAGAACCGACTGACGGAGATACTAGGGACTCAGATGAATTTTACTTACAGTTACAGGAGCAAATAGACAAGGTCCCAGGTAGAAATATGATGTTATTACTGGGAGATTTTAACGCCCAGGTTGGTAGAAATAGGGATAGATGGTATCCCAGCCTAGGTAAATTTGGTGTAGGAAAAGAAAACAGTAATGGATACAGACTTTTGCAATTTTGTAGGTATAACAATCTAGTTATAACCAATACGGTGTTTGGTCATAAAATGGCTCATAAGTTAACATGGTATTCACGTGATGGTAAGACAGCAAACCTTATTGATTTTGTTATAGTAAACCGAAGACTGGCAGGATCAATACAAGATACTAGAGTATATAGGAGTGCTGTTATTGATGTTAAAAGTAAAGATCACCATCTAGTAGTGTCAAGGGTTAATTTAAAACTGAAATATCGGAAGGGTAACTACCTCCTGGGAAGTTATGATGTTGGTAGACTCCAGGATGAGAATTTGAGAGAAACTTTCCAGGAACAGTTGAATACTAAACTTGAGAGTTTAAAATTTGATAATGTGGAAGATGGTTGGAATAATTTTAGAAAAATAATTTTTGAAGTTGCTGAAGGTGTATTAGGGAAGAAAGCTAGAACTGCAGCTAAGAATATTAGTGAAAAAGCTTTATGTTTAATAGAAAGGAGAAAGGACTTGTACAAGAATTATCTGAGTGATAAATCGTATGAAAACAAAAGAAATGTAAAGAAAGTGGAGAAAGCATTAAAATATGAACTAAGGAGGTGTGAAGTGGAGGCCATGGATAAAATTGCCGAGGATCTGAAAGATGCAGCTAGACGGCATAATAGTAAAATTTTGTACTGGCACGTTAACAAATTGAGAGGGAGTAGTCAATCCGGACTTGTCCCAGTTAAAGATAGGGATGGGGTCGTAATTAGCGATAAGGAAAAAACTAAAGAGAGATGGGCCGAACATTTTGAGAACTTGCTTAACCGAGATAGAGTTGCAGGAAAAAATATACAGGAAAATGAAAAAGTTTGTGATACTTGGATGTGAAGGAAGATTTGTTTTGTGAGGAGGAATTAGCAACAGTACTAAAAGCATTAAAGAATAATAAGGCTCCAGGTGCTGATAGGGTGGTAAATGAGTTTCTTAAATATGGTGGCTCTGAGGTCAGAAATAAGTTATTGAAGATTATGAATATGATTTTTGAAAAAGGGGAAGTACCTAACGATTTTAGGAAAACCTTAATTAAGCCACTTTATAAGAAAGGTGATAAAAGTGAGTGTGGTAATTATCGAGGCATTAGTCTGGTCTCTGTAGGTAGTAAATTACTTAGTAATATGATACTTTTTAGACTGAGAGATGCCGTAGACAAGGTTTTAAGAGAAGAGCAGTGCGGTTTTAG
>CM051273.1:32796396-32898896 GCA_027921565.1 Artemia sinica | reverse complement strand
TCATTCGATTGGAAATTGAAAGGGTTAGTGCCCTTTTTAATAGTCGGAAGTGATTGGAGGGCAACTAACCCCCCTCTCACGCCCACCATTTCCCCAAACACATCCAATTTCAAATACCTATTTTGTTTAACGTAGTTGAAAGGTGCGGAAATTATGTCTTTGAGGATGACATACCCCTCACAACCCTCAGGTCAAGGGTTGTAAGTAATGCCCTGGGGCATATAAGGTTTTTATAGAAAGCGTTGTCGTAGAAACTTCAAAAAGGGCTCATTCGATTGGAAATTAAAACGGCTAGTGCCCTTTTTAATAGTCGGAAGTGATTGGAGGGCAACTAACCCCCCTCTCAGGCCCACCATTTCCCCAAACACATCCAATCAAAATTTGAAATAGCACTTTGCTTCAACGTAGTTGAAAGTTCTGGAAATTAGGTCTTTGAGGATGAACCCCCCCCCCCTCCAGCCCTCAGGGCAAACGTTGTAAGTTTTGCCCTGGGAGAATATAAGGTTTGTATTGAAAGAGTTGTCGTAGAAACTTCAAAAGGGCTCATTCGATTGGAAATTGAAAGGGCTAGTGCCTTTTTAAATAGTTGAAAGTGATTGGAGAGAAACTAACGCCCCTCTCAAGCCCACCATTTCCCCAAACACATCCAATCAAAATTTTCAAATACCTATTTTTTTTAACGTAGTTGAAAGGCCTGGAAATTAGGTCTTTGACAATGACAACCCCCTCACACCCCTCAGGGCAAGGGTTGTAATTTATGCCCTGGGGACATATAAGGTGTTTATATAAAGCGTTGTTATAGAAACTCACAAAGGGCTCATTCGATTGGAAATTGAAAGGACTAGTGGCCTTTTTAATAGACGAAAGTGATTGGAAGGCTTGACATTTTTATAGTAAAGATCGATGTGGGTACAATGTATTATTATTTTCTTTTCTTTTTTGTTTAGACCAGGGTACTTCGTATCGAAAGAGTTGTCTTAGGAACTTCGAAAAGGGCTCATTCGATTGAAAATAGAAAAGGTTAATGCCCTTTTAAATAGTCGAAAGTGATTGGAGGGCAACTATTCCCCCTCCTACGCCCACCCTCCCATTTGCCCATTATGTTTAAAAACTAAATGTTGCCTTAAGATTAAATCAAAATGCACTGTGTTAAGGCTAATTCCCAATAAGGCATCTCAGCAGTATCCCAAGAACGACTGAGGGTATTATGTTCAAACTTTAGGGGCTACTTCTGCTCTTAAAATTTAACGAAATCAAAATAGCGTAAGTGTATCCAAGCTATCAAAGAAACTAAACAGATTCTTTTGCGAATGGTATCAAGTTTTCTATTTCAGGTCAACTAGAGGAGGTATGAAACTAAATTAAACACTACTATTTGTGTCCAGATTTTCAAAAGGGTGTATGTTTTTAAAAATTGCTGAAAATTTTTCTCCAGCATACAAATAGCAGGCCAAACTATAAAGTCTTAAAAAAACGAAAAGATTTAAAGAATTATTTTCTTTTTCCCTGAAAAGACTATGTAAATATAAAAGGAACAGAAATTGATTTAAAAAACTTTTTCCACAAAATAAGTTTTTCAAAGAAAAGTAAAAAACTCCATTAAGCCAAAAATGACCACAAATAAAATCAAATAGTCTACCAAGCGTGAAACTACCACAAATCAGCATCGATAAATAAATGAAACCCAAAACGAACAGAAATTACAATAAATAAGCGAGTCAAATTCAAAACGAGCAGAAATTAACATGAGTAGGGCTCAAAACCCCTATGCCTTCCCAAGTATAGAACATAATTTCGCACTTTACTTGAAAAAATACAAATGAATGTGCATTGTTTAATATACATATTTTGATATTTAGTAATCAAAATGTTAATGTTATATGATTTAATAAAGTTATAAAAGTAAAAACATTTATATTTTTTCAGTATAGTGCAAATTATGCTCTGACCTTGGGAAGGCATAGGGGTTTCGAGTCCTACTCATGTTAATTTCTGCTCGTTTTGAGTTTAACTCGGTTATTTATTGTAATTTCTGTTCGTTTTTGGGTTTCCTTTATTTATCGATACTGATTTGTAGTAGTTTCACGCTTGGTAGATTATTTGATTTTATTTTTGCTCATTTTTGGTTTAATGGAGTTCTTTACTTTTCTTTGAAAAATTCACTTTGTGGAAAAAGTTCATTTAATTAATTAAATAAAATGGACGCCTGCAGTAGAAAAAAAGTTCAAGCAAAAAAAAGAAAAATTATAGGCAATAAGTTTCCGGTAAAAATTCATTATCAGCTCAAATATTCAGCAAAAAAATCTCTGAAGGATTGCTGCCAACCAATAATGAGATGTCATTTATTTTACTCATCCACTCCATTCCGTATTTTCATTTACAGTTCTGTTTGGTGTGTACAGACCACCAAATCTTGAACTTTCGTGTGCTTAACAGTTGGCAAGCAAACCACTTTCAAAAATGCTTGCTCATTTTTGCTCGACATTACCCAAAAAAACCGAAAAGTACTATAGGGAAACTAGAAAGTGCAAAGTATATATATAGTATATATATATATATATATATATATATATATATATAATATATATATATATATATATATATATACATATATATATATATATATATATATAATATATATATATATATATATATATATATATATAGATTATATATATATATATATATATATATATATTATATATATATATATAATATATATGATATATATGACATCTTTATGAAATATCTATTTTGCTTTGCACATGTCTCACTCAAGTTTCCAGATGCACTCCTTTATAGAGGACTCACTTCTAGGCAGCCCGGTTCAAAATACTGCAGCAAGAAATATCAACATCAATGTTCTACAGAAATACGATTAAAACAGGTCAAAACAACGCTAAAACTAGCTTACACATTCGTTCATAAGAGATTTACTTATCGTTTAACAAGAAACAATGATTTGCCAATTTGATTTTTGTCCAGCAAGAATAACGAGATTGCACACGAGTCATCTACCCACAATCAGAAATAAAGAAATATAAATGTAAATATGTTTTTAGATATTATGAAAATATAAGAATACATCCCTAAGTTGACTACCCTGAAGGAAGTGAGTCCTTTGAAAATATATTGTGGCTAAACTGCTGAGAATCGGGACACACATAAAATGAGAAGGATTTACTATACATACTTGATTTATCTTTTCAGGGACTGTCCGTTTCGACAAGCGCTGATCCCTATAAAGTTATGGCATCTATTTCTCAGCGTGACAAATTTAAAGGATCAACAAACTCGTCTTGCTCTCCATCCCAGAGCTCACCTCAAGGAAAAGTCAGCAGCTCAACTCCTCCCGATCTTCTTACAGCTCTTGAATCCAGTGAGATCGAGAGTTACTTTAACGCAATCAAAGTAAGAACCGTAGAATTATAACGCTTACAGAAAATACATATTTTGGTTATAGAAATTCAATATATATAGGATCTGTTGCACATAAAGATTTTAAATTGTTTTCTTATAGCCTCACTTATATACTTCTAAAAAGACTTAACTCCCTCGTATAGTCCTGTGACAATGATTTTGATGTGGAATGAATAATAATTTTTTTGGTAGTTGAACTACGAAAAATATCGTTGTTAGGTTTTTATTGCCTACTCTGAAAGCATAACGTGTGGATTTTCATACTTTTGAGGGAAAGGGGTTACAAGTAACCGCACCCTTCCCTTCTTGATTACGGCTTTGCTTTCATTATTTTCCAATAATAATTTTTTTCTTAATACCGGGAACAAGTTTTTATCGAATCTTTTAGCATTAAAAAGCGTCAGCATTAAAAAAGTCAATATTTTTGCTGACTACTACAAAAGTGTTTGTGATGTAAAGCATAATTCTTCCCTAGGCTCAACGGTTTTTAACACCCTTAAAAGTACAGTAAATTTCAATTTATGATTATGCCTAAGAAATTTGTTACTTTGTGCCAGAATATACTTTGACACATGACGGTAAGAAATGACGCTAAATTTACTTTGACACATGACGTTAAATTTATGGAACTAATTTTATTACCTTAACTTATTTCACTAGCTTGAACCAGTAATATTTTTTATAATGGAGTATACCTGTGGGACACTAAAGGAAAAAGTTCTCTACTCTGTACGCACTCCCTAAAAAAGATTCACTTTCTTTCCCCACATATCACAATTGAAAAAGTATTAGCCCAATACCCCTAATAATCAAAATACCTTAAATACTAAAAGGAATTGTTGGTAAACCTTCAATTAGTAACTTTACGTATTTCCAACCAGTTGAAATGTATTTTAAATACCATACTTATCTATAAACGGAGATTTTGGTCTTAACTAAAATGTCTTATTGATTGTTAGCTTGCGGATAGTTTAGCATTTCATTTTAAAAAAGGAGCACTAAAAGCGTTAGGAATAAGACACAGGTAACAATAGGATCAAAACCAGAGTTTATCATTTTAACCTGGCTATCATCAGACCTCCATATGGACCCCACCGTGATCCAGTTGATTATTATCAATTATTTTTCAAAGTCAAATTTGCTTTATACCAGTTTAAAAAAATATTATGTTGGTTATTCGAGCGATTCTTATCTTAATAGGAAGTTACTAATCATAGGCACCTGATAGTGTCTGCTAGAGCTTTCAGGCCCAATTTCTGATATGAAAATCTTATCTAACTCGAAGTGACTCACAGTAATACACAATATATAAATGAGGAATGTTATGTATATTCTAACCTGGTTAATAAAAATTAAATTTAAAAGCTCTGAACAGATTGAGAAACAAACTAAAATCACGAAAAAAACAGCGAAAGATCAGTGAAAAAACCTTTAGATACATTAGTTTTAAATATATCCATTCATTCAGACAGAATTATGATATTACTTAGAATTTTTCTTTTATATAAACTTGCTTAAAAATCGGAAAATTTTCTACTGTCGAGTGTTTTTTCAAACTATTTCGCGCGCCTGTTTTCAAACTATTTTTCAATCTAAATTAAACGTAAATCAAATTTCTTAAAATTAGTCCGGCAGATGGTTGAAGCTGAATCTTGGCCATCAAATGATAGTGGGTCGTCTTGTGTTGAAACATTAAAACCATAAGACTGCAGTAAATTAACATACTAGAAACTTGTACAGGAAATGTATACCTTAAGTAGAATTCCCGGTCTAACCACCAAATACCAATTTCTTCTATTATCTTGCTTGTAATTATTATGTGACTACAGCAATTTTCGAAACGTCCCACAAAACCTGGAATTCCTTCAAAATAAAGCACTGAAGGTAAAATATTACGTCTAAAGGTTTGTTACATAATGTTAAATTAATTAATTTGATATATTTAGAATATAGTTTGCTCGTAACTACTTTTTAGGTCTGAGATTCCTATCTTGGGGTACAAGCCTCATCTGTGGGGCCTAATAATATTTTGGTGGGTCATGCGCAGGAAGTTCAACCTTCGGCTGACTATAATGTAGAACCTTATTTAAAAAAAAACACATTTTTCATGTGAATGACGTCTTATTCATATGTATTTAAAGAGCAAAAAGATAGATGATAGTATTGCAAAGACCTCATGCACTTTTTAAGCGGTGTTGTAAACAGAGAGAAATTTTTTACTAGTATAAACATGGACAACTCAAAAAAAGATACCAAACCCATGGCCTTTTAAGCCTCTTCAAGTGAATACGCGTAAAGTTTAGAGTAACAAACTTTAGGGGGCGATCAGGATTTTAGAGAGGCCAAGGTGTGGCATGGCCCCAAATCGATTGGGAAATACTGATTTAGGTTCTTTTACAAGAAATATTGCTACGTAGTGTATATAGAGTATTCAAATTTTTATATCTGTCTTAAAAATTAACCATTTCTTTATGCCTCATCTAGAACTACGGTACTACAAAGGTGATAAGTCAACACGTATGGGAAGCCTATGTTGTCAAGTTTGGTCATTTATGAATAATTTCTATTCTAGAGTTTACTGCCATTTCTTTCGCGTATCAAGTCTGATAATCTCAATAAAAAAAACTTCTGATCTTACAAGACTTTTTTTTCGTCAGATTTAGTTTTTTCTTCTAGCGGATTTAAAACTTCTAAATAGAAGAATTATCTAGTTAATCGTGGCATTTTTTTTTTCAAACAATGGTGAAAAGTGGCAACAACATTTAGACTCTATTTTACTACTGTAAATTCTGTCCTTAATACTTTACTATCATATGTTGAATTTGCCTTTTTCTCCTCCTTCGAGATACTTTGCTACAAATAACGAAGCACGGTGAAGGATATACATCAGAACGTCTGTTGAAAGTCTTTATTTTTTACAGAACAAACAAATTAAATGCGAGAAAGCTGTGACGCAGCCTGATACAACTGTGAAGTCCCCAATCAATCATGTCCAGAAGAAGAAAAATATTCCAGGGCAGAATTCTTCAGATGATAAAGGTGGCGGGAATCCCCTGATTTCTGCAAAGGTAACCTTATTTTAAGCCTCAGATTTGAACTGAACGTTTTCTTGTTCTTATGAGGGCTGAGAAACGAAAAAAATAGCAACAAAAAATAATAATAGCGAACAAAAAACGAGGATAATCACAGTTAGTAAAAAAACGAAGAATACTATGCAAATTTTTCCTCAGCGAATTTTGCCTCAGAGTAGAATTGTTTTTAAAGCTCGTCTTTTCATACTATCTTGTGGAATCTATGTGCATCTTTTATTCCTAGCTCTGTATCGATACAGTTAAGCGGAGGTGTCGACCGAGGTAGAAGATAGTGTTCTTTTTTTTCACTTTTGGTTCTTTCTAAGTTTTAATTTTCATGAAAGTTTGTGTTAACTATACAACAAACTAGATGTTGTTTGATTTAATCAATAAACTAGATGGCGTTTGATTTAAACTAAAAGGAACTCGTCAGATGATCTGCAAAAATTCGAATGGAACTAATGAGAAAAAAGTTCTCAATAAATGTCAATAATGGAATCTTATTTTTCCCCAATTAAATGAAAATATGTTTTTACCACTTAATGCAATATGTAACAAACAGCATTAACTAAAAATTATGATTTATTGTCGAGCAAGATGACTCTTACTTATTTCTGACAATGTTTATTTTATTGAATTGACTCACTTATTTCTTAAAATGTTTATTATTGTGTATAATGGCATAATTAGAAGTTATAGATTTTTTGTAGAGGGGGGGGGCTTTTTCTTGTACTTGGAGAGCTGCGTTTTTGTTTCTTTTCTTCTTCTTCTTATTGTTTTGTTTTTAGTTTGTATTTGCAATTTTTTTATTAATGTAAGCGTTGGAACAACTTTCAAATTTATATTGGTGATCACAAAAATTTTCCTTCAATTCCGAAAATGGGCCGTAAAAAAAATAGTAATAAATTAAAAGTTTTTTTTTCAAAATATGCGAAGTTTCATTAAGATCCTGTTTTTTTGTAATATATCCATGTCTTGGTGGAACAATATTGATGCTTTAATTTCATGGTATTAGAATTATGTATTTCAAGGTACATGGTATTTCAAGGTACTTAGAAAGAATTACCAAATCTTTGAATCTTGAAGTAAATTAGTCATAACATCTTAAAGGAAAATCCGTCAGAACCACTAACCGTCATAACATCTAAAAAAATTTACAAGTTTATATAATAGTAATACGTATATATAATAGTTTAGAAACAAATTTCGGCTATATATTTGCCCATCAGGGGGGTTTGGGTAAAGCATATCATATATTAAATACGTGACCTAACCTAACCTAAGTACCTTTTCCCCCGTAAACCCCAAAAAAGTAAAGTTTAAAATTTTTAGATGTTATGACGGTTAGTGGTTCTGACTGATTTTTTTGTCGATGTTATGATGGATTTTGTAGACGAAATGACGTAAGTGCTCCTAATGGTTAGATGTTATGACGCCTTCCTGGAGTGTTTGCTTTTGGGGCTATTGATCACCCAGGGCTCAAGTTTCTGCTTATATCACTTGCATCTCTTTTGAAACTCGAAAGACAAATTTCAAATGGATTCTGTTTTATACAATTAATGCTATGTGACTGCTGTACATTTGGCCCTTCAAAACTGTTAAATTTTTTATTACTCTTGATATTATGATGCATAGGTAGATTTATTTATCCCAGGAGCCCAAAGAGGAAATAAAAACTTTTTTAACGCTAAACCCCACAAATTAATATTAAAAATATATTATTAAATAAAACAAACGTTGTATCGCATTTGTTTGTTTTCTGTTTTTATAGAAGTATCCTTCAAACCACAAGTGATCTCACCTCACGAAAATTTAGGGGGGGGGGGGCTGTATTTTGAAAAATCTGCAGGGGGGGGCTAGTTTGTTCATTTTTTCAATGAAAATATCAAAAAAGGTATTTTCAATGAAAATACTCCCAAAAAGGGTATTATTTTTTATCGAGGGGGGCTCATATCCACTGAATCCGCCAAATTACGCCATTGTAAACCATTAATATTTAAGTTTCTATTGTATATTTTTGTTTGGGATTTTTCTGCGATTGAAACGAAATGAAAATGCAGAAAAATGTATATAATTTTTCCATAACACAATGAATAAACAAAAAATAACTTTTTTCACGCATAATAATAAAAGTCCTAGCATTTTGGCTTCACGTCCGGAAGCCTTTGTCAACGGGGTAAAAAAGGGGAAAGAAAAATACTAACCTAATACCAACAAAATCAATTATCAGACAGACTTGATCTGTCCTGCCTTGTTGATCTTACTTTGTGTTTACTTGCTTGAAAAGACACTTTCAGTTCTTCAGCTCATGTATTGTAATCTGTCGCCTCTTCGGTTACCACGGTCAACATGTCTTGCAATGATCCACATTTTTCGTCAATTCTGCTAAGCAAAATAGGGATTTACTTGTATTCTTCAAAATGATGCATTTGAAAAGCTAGGATATAAAGTGATTGACGTGACTTTTTTCCAAGTTCCATAATGGCACAAATCATAACTGTAGTTGGAAATTTCTTAGACGACTATGCTAGTTCACACCGAAATTACAAGTTTTAGCCTGTTATCTATACTTGTGCCTAAATGGCACAAGTTTGTTCCTGACATGCACAAAGCTTAATTTGCACTTGAGAATATATTCTCAAAATTTTTCAAGGACCTCTAGAAAAAGTTAAAACATGATTCAAAAGAAAAATGTCACATTTGCTTCTCTGGCCACCTCATTTTTAAATCGTAAAAACTAAAGGAATTTAGATCAAGATAAAGTATGCATTGAACTACATCTGCAATGAGCTCCTCAGTCTTAAACAGGAGTCCCATTTTATACGCTCATTCCCTTTAAAAACTACTTTGGTTCATCTGCCCGTGTCCCATATGCAGGAGTTTATTTCAATGTTTTCCTTTTTTTCGAAAGGGAGGGGAAAGTTTGTTAAAGTGGAAAGAAACAAGTGGATCTAGGAAAATAATCGGCGATTAGTTAAAGTAAACGGAAAAATTGAAGAAAGGCCAGTATACCCTCCCTGCGGGAGACAAAATTAATCTTGATCTTTTTTTTTAGCTATATGTTAGTTAAAAATATAAAAAATAAATTAAAAAGTCAAGGAGGATTTTTAGCTTTTGCGGAGCATGCCATCACTGAAAAGCTTATGAATGAATATAACACTTCTCGAGGTTTGCATTTTATGCTTAGAGATGAACATTCTCGGTAATTAATAGACCCATGTATAAGTGACGTGAAACTCTAAATGGATTTGTAGATGGAAAAATTATTGCCTGCTGGGAAATGCAGTTTCTGTGACAGAGGGAAAGCTAGATGGCGTTTGAGATGCTTGTATTCAAGTTAATATAGAAAGGTGTTACTTTACAAGGCGTGCAAGATCTAACAGACTTAAAATTCGTTTTTTTATGTTGTTAACAAGCTGTTTTCGATAGAGTGAATATTTATTTATTTCTTAAAGATACAGTAAAATAATGTTCATATCTAGGCTTCATTCTTTTTTCTGTTTCTACGAGTAAAAAAGGATGTGTATTTCATTTTGGAAATAATGGTAACTTCTAAGTATCTGAATCAGCACATAAGATATATCAAAACAGATTGAAGCAATCATAGAGCACGTTTATTTTAAGAATGCTGGCTAAAAATTGTAATTTGACGAAAATAGTGCATGAAGCTTTTTGAATCACCAGAGCCAATCACTAAAACTTTTACTATAAAATAGAATATAGGAAAAAATAAAAAATTCTTTACCATATCGTTCGGAAAGCATTGAAAATCTCCGAGATGAAAGTGTATACAAGAATGGTTTTCATTAGCATGGAAAGCTCACGTGTACATGAATAAAACTCTCAAGAATTGATCAACGGGCCTAAAGAGAGCTTGGAGAGGGCTTTTAGATTCTTTCCTTCGTTTCTCTTTCTTCGAGAACGCTGACTCTGCATGAATTTGGAAAATGCTCATGGCGAATGATTGAAACTTTCAGATTCTTATATCCCAAGCCAGTTTTGGAAGCTTTTTTTTATATTTTTACTATACATCTAGTTTTACACCATCGTCACTGAAGATACCACTAGTTCTGGCAATTTTCTCTTTTTTTCTTATTTTAAATATCTATAATACTTTATCTTAATGTAACCAAGAGGAGATCTCTTCTGCTGGGAGTTCTTTCTACAAGACGATTGAATTTCGAAAAAAAACTTTTTAGGTTAGGTTCCTGGCACGGATATCCCTGCTGTAGGTAGTTCCAGCACAATGGTGTCTCTCATCAGCGTAGCTCTGCCAGGTATGAGCATAGACAAGCCCTCCGATGGTGGATAGTGTAAACGCGTGTAAAATACTAACATAAACCCCACTTCAATTCGCTACTGTAATGGTTGATGAGAATTCGTGACGCACGCATTTACTAGATGCTTTTGATATTGACTGCTTGATTCGCTAGATTCGCCAGAGACGAGCATTAAGAGTGTTTGAGGCAATTGCAACCGAGGAGAAGTTGCTTGCATCGAAAGATACATCATATCTTTCAGAAGCAGGATAATCTCACTTCACTAAGGTGCTCAGCTCACACGAGATCTATCAAGAATTCCACTTCTAGTATACGAAGAGTATTGACTCTTGTTGTCAAATGTTATCTTTAAAGACGAGATTAGGATGTTATTTCAGGGTTCTTGCTTTAAGCATTTGTAATTTTTTTTTCTATTTCCCAGTTTTTTCTTTATTTTGGTTTGTATGAAAAGTTGTTTGAGTTATTTGTCCAGTACTGAATCTGCGTCGGGCCAGCCCGAAGCTGCAAATGGTATTCATTGGATCACCATGGTTGGGAATTGCAATTTGAGTTGTTGTTTGATCAGCTTAATGGGAAGTGTGTTCATAAAATTGTTGTCCAGGCTAAAGATCAACACCAAGAAGGGAGTCAGGCTTCCAATGCATCCTCGAAGCACTCCTGCTAGCACTGAGTGTCCCCTCGAAGTTAAACTGTCAAGGACAGCTCTTAATGATTGTTAGCAAAGGAAGACTGTATCTTATAGATTCAGAAAAATATTGGAAGAGAGAATTTTGTAAACATTCCTTATGTTTTATATCCCCCCCCCTCTTACTAGCTTTCATGTCATTCAAAGTCGAATTATATTTATCTGCAGTAAATATGATGTTTATTGTTCTTTTTTATAAGGACATTGCTTTAACCTTTTTATGATAATTGAAAAAGATAATCAGCAAAGAAAAGCAAGTTATTGTCTTTTTAATGGGAAAGTCTATGAAAATGAATTAGTGTTTATGAGCTATGAGTTCTTAACATTCCCCTCAGAGCTCCATATACCAAGTTTATTATGCAATGTTTAATATTTTTCATCTTCATTATCGTCGATCTCCCTTCCCCGGGATATGTTGATTTGATTTTAAATTTTTGCATTTTCGTGCAGAAAAATTTTCACGTAAGAGAATAAAATATCCGCAGATAAGAATTGTATCTTGCTGGAGCGGCTGCAGAGAAACGTGGACAAATTTTTCGGCCACTAATATTTTTATAGCTTATGGGAGTTGCTGTACTGAAAACGGGAACAACTCTTGGTACTAAAGATTGGCTCTACTGTCACATCTCCATTCGCTGCATGCAGGAAGAACTGCAACCTAGCTGTACCCTGAAAAGCCCTAAGATAACCATGCATTTCTTAACTGTTTTTTATGACGGACATTATCGCCCAGATGAACCCAGGGGAAACAGAAGAAGAATATCTGTCCTTATAATACATTCTTTCCTCAAGCTTCTTTGTAGTAACTTGTGCATACATTTACAAAAAAGACATGATATAAATTTGTTTTTTTTCTGGATCTTTATTCGCATTTATTATATTAAAGGTTATGTAATATCAGAATAAAAAATGACATCGTTGGCAAATCCCAATCTGGAAACATTTTGTAGAAGTGGTATTTTGCTCTTCCTCTTCAGAGTGGGTTGCTACGGTTCCATGGGATATATTTAGCGTTTCTGGATCTCTATTGGCATTGATTATATTAATTTTTTTATGACGGACATTATCGCCCAGATGAACCCAGGGGAAACAGAAGAAGAATATCTGTCCTTATAATACATTCTTTCCTCAAGCTTCTTTGTAGTAACTTGTGCATACATTTACACAAAAAGACATGATATAAATTTGTTTTTTTTCTGGATCTTTATTCGCATTTATTATATTAAAGGTTATGTAATATCAGAATAAAAAATGACATCGTTGGCAAATCCCAATCTTGAAACTTTTTGTAAAAGTGGTATTTTGCTCTTCCTCTTCAGAGTGGGTTGCTACGGTTCCATGGGATAGGTTTATCTTTTCTGGATCTCCATTGGCATTGATTATATTAATGCTTATGTATTACCAGAAGAAGATGTGACATTATCAGCAAATCCCATTCTTGAAACTTATTGTAGGAGTAGTATTCTGTTTTCCTCTTTTGCGTGGGTTCCTATGGGTTCTGTTTTCAAGCTCTCAGTTTTCACAAGCGTAAAATAAAAATTCTCACTGCAAAAGTCATGATAAATTAATTATAGATGGTGCACTGGGTATTGGATAGAAAACCCGCCTTTATTGATGGACTTGTAGGGGAACAGTAGCTAATTTTTGAGAAAGGTGTCAGATGTACCTTATAATTTCGGGCACGAAGATTTTATAATCCATGTTTTTTAACTCCTATCGAGACTCACGTTTTGAGGAAACAGCATATCTGAAAACTTGTTAATAAGACAGCGTCAATTAAACTATGCTTCAAATTCCCCTAGACGTATTCGATGCTACTAGCCAATTGATTTGGGTTATCCCCCCCCCTCTTATTTCACCATCATCAATGATTTCGAAACATCTGTAATAAGGTTTTATAGTTTAGTTAAAAAATAAAAGTTATATTTTACGTATAAAAAGAAAAAAATGAAAGAATTTATTTGGTATGTACTATGCGTAAAATTTGTCTTTGATCGTACAGACTATCTAAAAATTGTGTAACCAGTGGTAATGTTGAAGACAAGGAGAGAATCAGTCCCCGTGGGGGCACTAAACCAAAATATGCTTAATTAGTCAATCGTACTGTTATATAGGGTACTCAGCATCGTACTGCATGATCAGCGATTCAAAAATTTCAGCCAGGGAAATTCCCTGTTGTTTAGAATTCAATTATTCACGCTCTGTCAGATTCCATTCACATTCAAACAATATCTGGATCTCTGGAAGGCTATCCTTCGTCTATGAGAAAACTTCTTGGCCAAAATAAAAAACAAAAGAAAGATTGTTTGTCTTCAAGTCATTGACAGATTGACTCTCTTCGACAGAAACAATGTCTCAAAAAAGATGAAAAAAGACGTGCAATGAGTTATAACCTGTATTAGAAGGACACAAATAAACAAGAAAGGTAAAAATAGAAAAAAAAACTGTTTCTAAATTATCCTGAGTTAAAGTAATGAATACTCAGGCATGTACAAACTCATGATTGTATAGGAGGAGGAGAGGGTATGAGTATGAGTAAAAACACTACCAGTGTTAAAAAATTGGGTAAAAATACCCAAGGTTTAACCGTGTTAAACCTTGGGTATTTTGATTTGTCCAGCTATTCCCTCTTCCCTTATACCCCCCCCCCCCTATCTAAGGGTATGGATTAATGCTAAAAAAAAGAAGCGTATTCTCTTAAAGAGCAGTCCGTGAGATGGGGTTCTGGGAGAAATATATTGCTCCTCGTACCTGGGGGTTTGGACGAACATATTTTCGTCGACACCCGTAAAACAAAATAACTACAAGTAAAATGAACCCCAGGAGCCAAGCATGTGGAGGGTTAGCACAAAAAGGGTGACACAAAAACCATTAAATTAAACCAATAAAAGCATTATTTTTTAAAGAAAAATTCAATTCAAACAAATGCAAAATCCCAAAAAAAGCAGGAGTAACTAAAAAACACCAAAGGATACACAAAGATTTAGAATTTATCCTTAAGTCAGATTGTGGAAAATTATGAGATGACAAAAGGAGACATATTTGGGAGAATAAAGAAACAATTGAAGGAGCCCTAAGTGGCAAAAATAATAGAAGAAAATATTTTAAAATTAAAAAAAGTAAAGCACCAAAGAGGACAAAAAGAAAGAAATGTAAGGATGCTAATGCAGCATTCTATGAATTATTTTCCACGGAGTAAATCAAAGGGATATGTTATTAGGAATAAATTATTAGGAGTTGTGTTAGTTTCATTTTCTATTATAAACCTGGGGGTCTCCTCTTCTCCGAATACTCTAGTTTTTAAATGCTCTTAAATCCACTTTATTTTTATTTTTTGCAGGATGTTTTGAATTTAAATTTTGGAATTTAGTTATTGTAATTGAAATTTATTCATTCCTTCTAGATATTAGTTGAATCATTTCACACAAAATAGTTGGAATATAATCATTAAGAGTATGCTTCAATATCGTAACCTCATAAAATGTAATTCTTGGTTTTCCTTAGCATTCATCCTTATGGGATTCCTTATCCTATATTTCAAGTTCTTCCCAAACGATCTGTTTTTAAGTGATCTTAAGCTCTTGAATTCGATTTTTTTTTATTCGATAATGTTTCGAATTTTGAATTTGAATTTAGAATATAGTTGCTTTAAGATAATGTATTCAATTTATCTAAGTATAATAATGTGAATCATTTGACGCAAATTAGTTTAATCATTAAGAGTAGACTTCAATATTGATGCCTCGTAAATCAAATATAGTATTTCCTTAACATTACTTTAAAAAAAAATCCGAAAAATGAAGCTCTTCAAAAGAATTAAAGAGCCAATATTAAAACCTGAGACGAGTGAAAATAAAGTCATATAGCAATTCAAACTTAAACAAACAGAAATTAATATCAATCAATAAATGAAACCCGGAATGAACAGAAAACAAATGAATAATCGAAAACAAAGCATAACAGGTACTTCTATGCAAACACTATGATACTTATTTATGGTCGCAGATACTTATTTAACAGAATGTTAAAGTGAACCGGAATTTACCACCAAAACCTTCTGAAAGCCAGGCTGTTATTTGTGCTTTATTGATGACGATTCGTATTTCGATTAGCGTGTTGTTTATTTGTCATAGCATCAACAACAACGCAACCAAAAAATAATATCAATTGGCCAACCAAGGTTACTAAGTAATAATGATGCCATCCCCCCTCTCAAACTGTACGAACGGCTTGCGTGTCATTTGACTTATATTAAAAACAGTATGTATTTTGAACAGTTTGGTTTATATTTGCCACAACAGCAAAAAAAAGAGGGTTTACCCAATAATCAAGATTGCTGGAAAGAACTAATGAAAGTAGACGGGTTTTTAATTTATATAATGATATTAATTCTTGGAATTCTCAGCAGTTTCGATTTTTCAATGTTATAATTTTGAAACAAAATATATTTGAGATATTTTGTTCTCAGTAAACCGAAAATACCGTTCTGACCTTTATATGGTCTAAAGGGCGATAGTACTATTCCCGTTTGATGTAATTTCTGTTCATTTTAAGTTTCACTTGATTATTCATTTTATTTAGGTTTGGTTCGGATTCATTTATTCATTTATGTATTCGGATTCATATATTCATCTATAGTTGGGTCTTCTCTATTTATGCCCCATATTCCCAGTACGCCTGCCCACTTTCCTTTGATTCTAATAACCTAATGTGTTTTGTACACATAATAATAACAATTATTATTGTTAAATATAATAGATTGAATTGTCCTTGAAAATGAATTCCTATTTTGTTGGTGTTTTCTTTCTTTTTTTTTTCTTGGGGTTATCCTTTCTCCTTTCTGGCGTTTATGGACAGCACCATTCTAAAATTGTAATTAAGAGCTCTTTTTGATTCTTGCAATCTTGAAGATATGTGCCTATACATTATTTCCTTCTACGAGATTTCTTAGAAAATTAAATTCCATTGAAATGGTTTTCATCCTCCTACACGCTTTTTCCTCTATAGAAGTCATTTCCGGATGCTATTGATTTTGTGTACCTCCTACACTCAACCTTTGAAGAACTTCCTTGTTTGGAACTTTCCTTAGAATAAAGAAATAAAATTCCTACTCAAGCTGAACAATAGAGAGTCAAATATAGCCTACGCTAAAGTCTGGATAACAAGTCGCTTGGATCAGCATTTTTTCAGGCGGAAATGATATATTTTTCTTGTCATAACATTAGAATCAACACAACAAATACAAGAGGTTAACTAGGACATACAAGTACCAGTGGTTCTACTATTTATGATCATTCTGACTATAATGACCAACTTATTCTGGTGCCATATACTGCTCTCGATCACAAAAAGGGTGGTTAGCAGTCTCTAGGGGTCTGTCCGTTAAGCAATTCATGGTAACTGTTAGAAGAAGCTGGTGTCTCGCTCTATCTCCCGCTGTCTACGCTAAAGTGTGTTTTTTTTTGCGTTTGAAGGTGAAATTGTGCATGCAATTTATTTGTGCTTAGAAGAATCAAATCCACCATTATATGGCACTATGCCCTTTGAAGCCAGAAGATTATTTGGCCGTATTTGCTCTAATTTATATACAGTTTAATTAAGATTTGGTTTTCTGGTGAACACAGAGCTTATGAAATTCAGTTATTATTCATTTCACTTTTAAGTGTATCCTATTCCATCTCTTTTATTTTGCCATCCTGCTCGAGCTTTCCCTTTTTGGCTTACTGAACTATTTATTGGTCCTGAAAGAAATGCGTTAACTATCGGACGGTGCCCTTATTTTGAGTGATTTTCTAAAAAGACGTGTCTTAGATCAATAGTTTTTACAGATTTTCTTTCCAGGCCTTGAAACAGGAAATAAAGGAACCAAAAAATCTGCCTATTTTCAAGGCAGAACCACAAAGCAAGGAGTCAAAGCCAATTGAAGCTACGAGGAGGATTTTTTCTTTTTCTGACGTCCATTTAGAATCAAACTTCCCTTCTTGCAACGATAGCGCATGTGCGGGTTATGTCAGCAGAGATAGTGGTAAGACGTGTATACAAATTTCTCAGTTGTTGGCTTTCCTTCGTTCTATTAATGCTAGAAACCTAACATAATAAATTAAAGACACAAAATATTCCCCTAAAAAGTGTACTTGAGGGGCAGTGGCGGATCCAGGGGGCGCCCCCCTAGCGTAGTCTAAAGTAGTGTAATTTACTTAATTAACGCAAGTTTGTGTTAATTAAACTTGCTCCTAACGCAAGTTTATCGGATCAATCTATTTTGCCCCCCCCCTAAAAAATACTGGATCTGCCCCTGCTGAGAGGTGCTAGAATTGAACACAACAAACAGAGTAAAATTGCCAAAAATGAATTAGGAAAGATAAAAATGAACCAAGTAAATAAAACTAGATTTATGTCGTCTGTACAGCCTAAAGTGCTACAGCGACCCTTGGTTGGCCTCGTGGAAAAAAGTGTTGCAAGAGTAACAATTTATCTTGTATTTACCATAATAGATTAAACCGTAACCTTTAAAACTTTTAAATGATTTGTCCCCCACCCCCAAAAAAAAAAAAATCTTCAAAAAAAAACTCTGAAAGACAGTTTCAAATTTTCTACTCGAGACTTCTTTTTTTTCACTCAATCAATTTTGTTACTTTTGAAATTTTACCATGCGTCCAAGCTAATACTTTGCTGCGGTGATCCAAAAATAAAATCTGTCGACTGTTTTTATTTTATTTTGTTCGTAAGAACAATTTAAATTTTGGAAATAAGTTTTGAATATAAGACACAGAACTGCCACTCCTTGGGATTAATCCCAAGATTTTGTATTTTAGTCCTGAGCATGGGACATTGGGAAAAGTGTACGTGTTAAACAATACCCCCCTAAAGTAAATTAGATATATATATATATATATATATATATATATATATATATATATATATATATATATATATATATATATATATATATATATATATATATATATATATATATATATATATATATATATATATATATATATATATATATATATATATATATATATATATATATATATATATATATATACGTATATATATATATATATATATATATATATATATATATATATATATATATATATATATATATATATATATATATATATATACGTATATATATATATATATATATATATATATATATATATATATATATATATATATATATATATATATATATATATATATATATATATATATATATATATATATATATATATATATATATATATATATATTATTATTATTATTATTATTATTTTTTACTAATAAATTGTTTTTAAATGTTTTTAATACAATGATATTTTATGATAGAAAATTTAATATTAGAAATTTTCGCAGGAAAATCTTAGGATATTGTTAAATTCTAAGTAGCTACCCTGGTCAGAAATGATAAATATGTACTTGGTACAAGTTTCTAACCACTCTCCCCGTGGCTCTTTGTAAGAGATGATAATGATTTTTAGCCTCAAATACATATTAGAAACCAATTATCTGCACACCAGCCATTAATAGTTGCAAACCGATCATTGTCATAGATGAGCATGGCTGGACGGACAACTGGCCCATTTTACTTGGAGCCTAGAAGGGCCAAGGACTCGCTTAATGGCTCAAGTAATACAGAGTGATAAGGTACAACCTGTCAAAATTTCTACTAAGAAGCCTAAAAGGGGGTGTCAGTTGGGCTCAGGGGCACACTTTGGTCCTCTGAAAGTACAGCTAAAGATCCTTGCACGATTGTGGTTCAAACAAGGTGAAACATAACAACCTTTCTGCTAAGAAAGTGGTGATAGGAGGGACAGGGCTCTTGCTCGGGCGACGATCCAAGTTTACTTCTTCAGTGAAACGGATTAAAAATTTTGCGAGATCTTGCTTCAAACAGGGTACAAGATGCCTTCATATGTACTAAAAGTTTGTAGTGAGAAGGATTGGGGGGGTGTTAGAGAGGCCATGGGGTCACTTTATTCCCTCGATAATATAGATTGAAAATCGCTGCGTTATTTTGCTTCAAACAGTGTACAACAGGTCTTCCTTTCTTGTAATTTAGATTACAATCGTAATGCTCTGGAATGAAACTAAACTAATCCTGCTAACTCCAGGTTTGTTGCTCACTGTTTGTTAGACCGCGCTTTCGGAGGCTGAATAACATAGTAAGAAATCCATTTTCAATAATTAAATTTAAAGGCAACTAACTAAAATTTGAATATAAGGTGCCAGCAAGGTTGTACTCAGAGGAGACGTTAGGAAGTTTGACCCCCTCCCCCCTCCCAAAAAAAAAATGTTTGTCTGGCTCATAAAAACGTAACAAAAATGCATAAAATTGCACATTTTTGATGAGTTTTTCTTATAAAAGTTTTTTCGTACCCCCCCCCTCCCCGGACAAGACCCTGGAACGGCCCAGGGTGCCAGTAAGATATAGGCAAGAAGGGCCAAAATTTATCCTCATTGATGTCTTCCTCAAAATTGAAGACTTTCTCTTGTCCCGCGCATAACAACAATAAGATAATTAAAAAAAAAGGATAATTAAAATAATAATTAAAATAAAATAAATAATTAATATAAAATAATTATAATAATTAAATAAAATAAAATAAAAAAAAATTAAATTAGATAAATAATTAAAATAAAATAATTAAATAATATGTAAGGATAATTAGAAAAAAACAATGGAAGGAGGGAAGATTCTCAGGAGCGAGAAAAGAATTGATACGGTTTATCTTGAAAACACTTCACGTAGAAAAAAAAAAATACGATATTGATATAAAGCAATCCAGATATACATCGAGTAATATACATCCAGCTAATAAACTGTTCATGAGTTATCCCAAAGCCTGTCTTTCAAGGTTAAGAATTAATTTTACGCTAAAGAAAGGATGTTTTAATAACGATAAATCTCCCGTCTCCCTCTAGATATTTTTTTCTTCCCGATGTTTATAGTTACTTTTAGTTAGACTGATATATTTCTGGATGATGTATTTAATGAAATACCGGTCAACATAAGAATTTAGGCTCACATTCCTTTACCAATCACCGCTCTTCACTATGAAAAGTGTTACTGAAAATTTAACTTAACTTTGTTCATATCCTAACTGATAATCAGAATTTGTGGGATTTCATGCTTCGTAATGCTCACACTGGTGGAGAAGATAGTAAAGGTATTGTTCTATATTAAGCCAAATCGAAAATTGCAGAGTGGTAGATTACGGCAGGATAATGATGAAAACTAAGAAACGGGGAAAAATAAATCGAAGAAAATTTTCAACCAGAGAAATAAAACAGGAAATAATGGAGATATTTCTTCAAAGACTTCCGCTAAGCCATCGTCAGTGCAAAAAATATATTAAAGAAAGTAAAAAATCAACCTTTACAAAAAAAAATAATCAATAATAAAAACCAGGAAATAAAAGTTACCCCAATATATCGGAAAACCAGCATTTTACATAAAAAGCAAGAAGGTGACTGAAATAAAAACAAAATAATTAGAAGAAAAATTTTAATCAAAATAAATCTTATCAATGTCCTTTGACACAGCCAATCTCGCATTTAATTTTGATTTATTTAACCTCTTTGCCCTTTTTTCTTTAATAGAAAGCGTGTAGATTCTCTTTGAATAGGTTCGTCGTAAATGGGACTTATAAAATATCTCTTGTATCTCTATTCAGTGCAGACCATGAGGCCAGCCCCCGTCATGTATTTTGAGAAAATTAAAATTTTACGCTGAGTCAAAGCATGTGACTATCAGTAGGATTATAGTTCTAACGTGGAAAGTAATAACACAATGAAACTTTAATGATGGAACTTTTCAAAAAAGGAAGAAAACCACCCTGAACTTACGTCCAACTTTTCAACACTGTTTCTCTCCCTCACATCCTCTGCAAACTGAGGTCAAGGGGTGGGCAAACTTGGATTTGGAGGGGGTAGTTACCCCCTGACCCATAGCAAATTATGTCCCTGATGATGACGGGTTTACAATAAATAATAATAATGATATGTTTAAAATTTAATACCCAAAAATGCCAACGATTAAATGAAATATATATGTATGGATTTCAGACATATCTAATAGGTATTTTAAGCCTTTGTATTCTCAATAGATGCTGATGCGTACACTATGAGAATCAATGGAGTGGCTGACCTATCTTATATTTGATGATTTCTGCCTGATAAATTTGTAAAGATTATTTTCTTGCGCTACGTTTTGCTTCAATTTAATATAGTCCATAAATAATTATACTTCTTCTATATCCTTCAGGGACATATTTCCAATGTTCAAGCATGCTGGCTACCCTACTGTCTCGACCAAAGCTGTCAGACCTCAATGACCTTGACTCAGGCCTTGAACTTAGTGCATCGGTAAACTTTGATCTTCCACTTCTTGGGGGAGAACTACCCGTTCTGAATGCTGATGACTGCAGCCACTTGGATGCCAAACCAGGTAGTGCTGAGGAAGAACAACAGCCAGAGCCATCCAAGGTAAGATTATTCCTTGCATTTCACTTTTAGGCAAGAAAAATATCATTAAACAAATTCAGGTGATTTCCAAGTCTATTTTGTGGAAGGGAGATATTTTAGTATTCCCCGAGATATGAATTTAGAGCTGATTATAAGCAACTATGGGAACCTGCCAGAGGAATCTGCACTAAGGTCTCAGAAAGGGCAAGTGTTTACCCTCGTTAGCAGGTAATCCCGCAAGAAACAAAAAATGTTATACAGCATCACAAGTACTGCTGTCCAAATTTCAACTTCCCTCTGTGTAAGCTGTAACAGATAACAAACAATTCTCATCCAGCCACGTGGTAGCAGAAACACTTTTAATAGCTAATAATAGAAAAACTATCAATCACTCTTTAACATACACTGCGGGCTAGAACAATAGCCAGTCAAAAATAATATGACTTCAGCTATCCTTGCTCTTCCTGTTTTTTTTCAAGATTACTGGACGTTATTGATCCAGGTCCTTATCCATGATAGCTTAGGATAGCAATCCTTCTAGTCTTTGTCGTTCTTTTTATATCACCGTGGACCGTATTCACCGTATTTATAAACACCGTGGACGAATAATCTTCCTTGTCTGGTAATACTGACATGCTGAAACACTCTAACAGTGGTAAATCTAATGACTATGTTGCCGTGAATATCTGAAATCTGGTGAATGTCGACATTCAACGGTGAATGTCCGAAATTCCTTTTTCTCTGCTTGGATTCAATTAGCTTTACTAATGAGCTTTTTCAGTCTTATGCAAGCTTTGATGGTAAAAGTTAAAGTTAGGTTAGTTTAGTCTGGGTTAGGTTAAATTAGGTTATACATCTCAGAAATGGGTTAAAAACCTAACCTAACCTGTCACCATCAAACCTTGCTTAAAACTAAAAAAACTGACTGGCAACGCTGACTAAATCCAAGGAGAAAAAACAATTCGGACATTCGCTGGTGAATGTCAACATTCACCAATTTTGGACATTCACGGTAACAACTATATGAAATAAAGGTTCTATTTGAGTTGGTTAAAACATCTTAGGTTAAAATAAGCTTATCCGTTGACCAAAATATCAATTTAACTTTTTTTTCTTAAGGTTTTGGGAAACTTAGTATTTCAAGAGTTATAGGTCTTCTTACTGTTTGACCATCCACGCACTGATTTATAAAGACATGCATCATAGTTCGGCTATATTTTTCATCGCCATCTATTTTCACCTTGCGCTTCATCATATTTTCACTATTTTTCGCTAAGATGCTTCTAAAACACTGCCCAAAGAATTATAGTTATCACCTCTTGATGTTTAAAACGTGTTATTGTTATTTCTTGCTTGGTATGAGATTTCCATACAAAAAATTGATGAAAAAAAAGGAAAAAGATCCCATAATACTTGAAAAGCTCACTGGTCAAAAATATGAAGAGTAAAGACTATTCCCTGTAAATTGAGGTTTTGTATGTATTGATAAGTGTATGTCTGAGCTAAAAAAAAGGGGGTCAGGTCAACTTTAAATTAATCAAATGCTGAACATTCGGTATTTCTTGTCTCTGTTTCAATGTCAAGCAATCTCTTTGTTTCTTTTTTTAATTTTCTCCAAAAAATAGGGACATAGATAGGGCTTACAAACTGAACAGGAAAAATCCTGACGGAAGGTATCTCAATTCAAAAAAAAAATACCGAACTTCATCGTTGTAAGTTTATCAACTGTTTTAAAAAGATAGTCCAAATTAGTTTAATAAAGCGAGCACATGGGAAGTATACCTACTCTTACTTTTTTCGTGTGCCGTCAAAGTGATGGAAGAAGATTCTGCGGTCAAGCGAGAAGTTTTGCTTTTGATGTAATAATGTTGAAATCTGAACTTTCAAATTATTAGACAGCTCGTCGATCTGTAAGTAAGGATCAGCTCGGTCCTATAGTAACCGAAGCTCTAAAAACCGGAATTTTGACAACAATTGATGCATCAAAAGAATTGGCTTTTAATGCAGATTTCAGATATATAAAGTTCATTAAGTTTAATGTTACCCATCAAGAGCTGCAAGCCTGAGATAATTCCTGAGAATAATTTGGAAAAGGGACCCCCCAAAAAAACAAAAGAGGTCCAGCAATCTTAATGAAAATCACTCCATCAAATTCAGCATATCAGAGAACCCTACTGTAGAGGTTTCAAGCTCCTATCTGCAAAAAGGGTGAAGTTCCCAGGGGTGATCGTATCGAGTCAATAGTCCTAAAAGTTCAAAAAAGGACTCTTTCGAACGGAAATCAGAAGTTTAGTGCCATTTTTAAGTGACCAAAAAGATTGGAGGGCAACTAGCCCCCCTTCCACGCCCCCTTTTCCCTGAAGACATTCGATCAAAATTTTAAGATAGTCAATTGATTCAGCATATTTGAAAGGTCCAATTACTATGCCTCTGGGAGTGACATAACCCCCACATCCCCTGGGGAAAAGTCTGTAAGTTATGCGATTTGCCCATTATTGGGAAATATATGGAATTTTACGGGGAATTTTTCTGTGGTCTGGGGTGGGGGGACTTTGCGTGAAGAGCAAAGTTTCAGGGTGATATTTTCGGGGGGATTTTTACACGGGGGGGGGGGATTTTGTGACATAATTGGGAAAACGGTCAGAAATTAAATTAATAAAAAGCTTTTTTCAACTAAAAGTAAGGATCAACATCAAAACATAGACCAAACAGAAATTATTCCGTATACGAGGGGGGCTGTTCCTTCCTCGATCCGTAATCATAACCTTAAAGTTTGACTTTTCGCCACAATTCTTTAAGAAAGACTGCTCATAATTAATGGCTGTTGAATTTGAATGAGAAGTATTTGTAAGGAACTTTAAGACTTTAGCGTAAAGAGCAACGGTTGAGGAAGGGGCATCCTCCCTCATATAATAAAATAGTTTCTGTTCGTTTTAAGGTTTAATGTTGCTTCTTGCTTTCAGGTGAGAATTTTTTTTTTATTGTTGAAGGCCAGCAGCTCTTAAGGGGAAAACGAACGATGAACTGATTTCTATTTCTGCTTAAATGATGAAAAAACCTTCTTCTCTGTCCCCCTATGACCGCCCCCTGAGTGTAATTAGAATTTAAGCGTTTTAATATTTCCAGAGTTCGGAGTTTGGCCGAGTGCATTCAACAACTCAAGAGACTAGTCCGTCTCATCTAACCTTATATGAAAGAAGAAGGCTTAATATAATTGCTGCAAATCCGATATTAGCAGGTGAGTTTGTTCTCAAATAGGCTGTACTTTTGACCTTCTTTTAAGGCAACTAACAAAGCTAAAAATTTTCCCTGGCAGAAATTTAGACTTGAACTTCAAAAATTTACCTGTTTAATGTTAGTCAAGGCGTAGCGAGGATTCCATTTCGGAGTGTTCAAATCGTCTTGGTGGAGAATTGAGGTATCCCAAAGGCGAGGAAAAGATCTATTTCTCTTCTCTACAACATTAGATCTCCCATGGTAGAACACCTTTTAACCTAGGATAGAGAAAAATATCCTTTCATGGAAATATCATTTTGAAGATCTAAGCTCGTGTCAGGATCACGTACAAAAACTCTCACTTGACTGGAATTCTCATCTAAAATCGTCCTTTTCCGGCGTGACTAACCCTTATAAAAGGAACTGGCGTTAATAACAAGTAGTGCTTTTTCTAGATTTCATTTTTTCTTGATATTGCTACAATGCAGTCATTAGATACACTCTTCCCAGGGAGGTATGGGGATTTGGGGCTCAAGCCTGTACGTACTAACTTATTCCTTAAGGACTTATCTTGGGGGTGGGGGGGATCGTCATAACAGCTAAAGAAAATTCGAATTTTGTAGAAATTAAAGACATATCGCAAAAATACTGAATTTTTGGGTGTGATTCAGACGCCCTTCTCCTTGAATAAATTATATGCACGGTGGGGCTTTTGGAATCATCGACACAATCTTGCGAATTTTAAGATTGCCTCCATAGTTTCCTGTAGCTCACCCTTTTGGCTGATGATCCCCACTCCCTCCAATATCCATATATGTAAGTAACAGGACTAATAACCAGGGTTGCCCCTTAGATATTGTTACTATCAAAATGATAATTTTAGACAGTGTAAATTTTAATTTTAACTGCAATTTTTTCTGTTGATCTTTTTCAGCTAGTTTTAAAGAGAATAGAACAGTAGAACTGAGATCAATAATATCGGAGATAAATAAAAATATCCACTAGTTTCAAGAGCGAATGTGTGGAAACGATAAGCTGACTTTTTTCACAGAATATTCGTGCTTGTTTGGCAAATATTTTAAATTCTTAAAAATGAACATTAAAGAAAAGAGTTAGTTAGGTTAAGTCCCTTTGAGCCTCAACCTAAAATTTAAGTGCTTGCATAAATTAAGCGTTAAAACATTCAGTTTTGCCATGTCAAATTACCCAGTTTAAAAAGTCAGCGTCAGAAACGGCAAATTTTTTTTGTTTGGAAAGACTTCCAAGAATGGAAGCTTCTGTAAAGTAAGCCATCTGTCCTGACGAAATAAATTCGTCCCTGGCTTGAAAATCGGCAAAAAAAAGGTGGACACTTTTTCGCCCGATTTATAATATGTGTCTAGAAAAAACAAGTGGTGGCAACTCTGCTAATCATGTCCTTCCTGTTTGCATAATAAAGTTGAATCTCGGCTAAGAAGAATCTTGCCAAGGAACTGATTATTTTTCCGCTTAATCCGGAAGACGAGATTCGTTTGGAACTTGTACAACTAACAAAATAAATCTAAACTAAAATGTCCAAAGTCAATAATCAAGCAAAGTATTTTAAGTGTGTATTTACAAATGTAAAACGAAGGAAAGTGGCTCTATTCTTAAGAGAGAAAGGATCGAGTTTAACTCTGTTCTAGATTCGACAGACATTAGTCTGATGATATGGGAAGTGCCAAATAAAGTGCAAGCGTTTTTTGGAAGTTTATAAGCCAAGGCTGCATACAGGGGAGGGGGCTACGGGGTTTGACCCCCCCCCCCCATTTTTTTGTCAAAATCGTAAAAACGTTACAAAACTGCATATAAAAAATTTGTTTTGCGTTTTTTAATTTTTTTGTAAGACCCCCTCCCCCGAAAAAAAAAAATCATGGATACACTCTTATTACAAGCACAAGAATAATTGCAGGATATGAACATGCGGAGGATAAGTAAAAGGAATAATTATTGGATTATATTTTTATCTACCATAAAATTCCAACATTTTATGTGATCGCGCTTTAATATCGTATTTTGTAGGATAAATAACATGTGTATTTTTAAATCAATTGCGCCAGATCCGTATTGCTTATTTCGGATATTGCAAATTTTTTTTATCTACCTTCCCGCTTCGTAATACACGTATTATTGTGAAGTTTGGTTCTACTGACATTATTCAGTCGTCTTAGTTGCTTGGTGCTAAATTAATAAGACATGCCTTTGAGACCTTAGACAGTGGCGTAAATTCATCAAAATTATGGGGGGGGGCAAAATTGGAGCCAATTTTCCCAAATCAAGTGAAGATGCCAGTGAAATCTGAAAAACGAGCTATATAGTACCATAAAGGTAAAGATATACTGAAGGAAACTGACCTATTTCTGTGGATGCTTGAATTATGCAGGTTTATCTTAGTGTTGACAAGATTTTCGAAGAAAGTCAATTTTAGCTGGGGGTCGGGGGGATCTGGGGTCTAGTGGGAACTATGGTCTGGGAGGGAAAGTTGATCCCTGTTCCATAGCAAATTACACCCCTAACCCTAAGTTCAAACCATAATCCATGTGTTTTTGTCTGAGATAAAATGTATGTGTCTTAGTATTTTTATTTTTTTTATTTTTTTTTATTTTTTTTTTGTGTGTGTATTTTTCTCCGCTTGTTTTTCCTAAAATGTGGTTAAAAACAAATTATTATTGTTATTAGCAACACAGTTTAAGTTTCTGCTCAAGAACTAAGATATGGTATTCTAATCTAAACTTGAAAGAAAGAATAGCTAATATGGCTACAAGTATAAAAAAATGAAAAGACCAGCCAACTTTAAAAAGATATTGCGCAAATACTCTGTAAATCTGTCCCGTTTTTCCATTGATCCAAAATAATTGCCTTGTAAGTTTCAAGTAAATCTTGACACTTTAGTAATAGGGTCGGAATAGGCATATACACCTCTGTACATCGTCATTTCCATGTCGTAATGGCCCAAGTTACTTTAAAGAAGGTACAAAATGGCTATCTTTCTTCTAAAAAGTTGGAGGTCAAGTTGGGGGGTGTTGGAGGAGTCAATGACCATCTTTGGCTCTTAAATAGCACAAATTGAATATATTTACGTGATTCTGGCTCAAACAGGATAAAAATGCCAACTTTTACTAAAACTTTGGTGGCTAAAATGGGAGGGGAATGTTAGATGGTGTGAAGGACCACTAAGTGCAGGTTGGACTCGACTCGTTTCTACTCTGATTTAGGACTTTGCTCTTTTTTCACCAAGCTTGTTTTTGCGACGAACAAGATATTAGCCCATTTCTGTCATGAGTCAGAATTTAACTTGTTTCGAAAGTAAGTCAGGACTTAACTCGTTTTTCCACCGAGCCAGTCTGCAACTTTGACTTAGCTCGCTTTCGCAGTGAATCAGGAAATAGCTCGTTCTCATAGAGCGTCCCAAAATTCTACAGCTTCAGCTTAGATCGTTTCTATGAAGAGAGAGAACTTGCATCGTTTTTGCACTGGGTTATGACTTATTTGCTTTTGCATTGATGGCCGTGGCCTGGGATGTGGCCAACTTTTCACTGAGTCATGAACTAAATTTTACACGCGTCACTGAAATGCCGCTTTTTAGACTTGGACTGTTTCTACACCGAGGCAAAACTAAGTTCATTTTTCTATTAACTGTGGACTTAGCTTGTTTTGATTTGAATCTGTATGCTTTAAGGTACAGATTGGGCCCGTGGCCCAATCTTTAAACCCTTCACTACCAATTTTTAACCGAAGGGTAGGTATATTGCACCTTATCTAAGCTATATATTGCAGCTTATCTGCACCTTATCTTATCTAAGCTAATCATGTAAATTTTGAAAATCTCAGTGCAAAAGCGAGCTAAGTTTAGTTCATCGGGAAGTCTTTTTCGGATAGCCCCTTTTTGAATCGCTAGACACCTGTTTCAAAAATTATGCAAATTTTTTGTTTGTTAATAGCTATTGATGAGGAGCTTTAAAATTGAGAAATTTTGTGTATTTAAAATCAGCATAAATTTTGTTGTAACATAATTTTAATCAAGATTTGCATTTCAGAGAAATAGTTTCCGTTGACAATGACCAGTCTTTACTTTCAGTTTGTTGCTGTGAGCTGTTTGATCCATGGCTATCTTAAATATGAGGGAGGCTACTACTCTCTTTTTCACCCCCCCTCTCTCTCTTTCTCTCTCTCTCTCTCTCTCTCTCTCTCTCTCTCTCTCTCTCTCTCTCTCTCTCTCTTCTCTCTCTCTCTCTCTCTCTCTCTCTCTCTCTCTCTCTCTCTCTCTCTCTCTCTCTCTCTCTCTCTCTCTCTCTCTCTCTCTCCTTTTTAAAATGGTAACGGTTTTAGTATTCGGAAAACAACATGGCACTTTGTTAGTACAAAGGCGCTGTTATACATTTAACCTCCATCTTCAGATAAATGTTTGTAAGCTTATCTACAGAAGATTTTCTGTGTGTGTCCACACGAGCTCTGAGGTGGTCTGAAAATATAACCAAACGGCCAGGGATGGTCTTTTATCGTTATGTTTTAATATCCTACTGGAGGTGACAGATCTTTCTAGCACTGACATTATTCGCACCGTCATTGACATCTACTCCAATTAGGATTGAAAATAAGCGGAACGAAAAAATTGTTCGATTCTCTTTTGAGTTGAGGAGGTTTGTTGTTACCTCAAGTCTTGGAGGTTAAGAAGGTCTTAGAATCCCAACAGTCTGTCAGTTAAAATTGCATGTGGATTCCAGTGATCTCAGAATTGTCTAAGGTCAATCCCTAGAAATGTCAGTCATTTAATTATTCCTTGAATAAGAGGTATTTTCATTAGAAATTAATGTCTAAGATAAACTCCAGATTGTGTTTCACAAAACGGTTTTCAATTATTAAAATCGTTGAAAGATTGCACGGAATTTACTTAGAACGCATAAAATTAATTCTATAACCCAGAGTACGTTTCAGAATTCATTTATCATTAATTTTCATCATATATTTGTTACTACTTTGACCTAAAATGGCAGATAATAAAAGATTTAGCTAAAATGCTTTTAGTTCATAGAAGTGGCTAACAATTAGTCTTGAAACAAAAATAATGAATAGTTATCATTAATGATAATTTATTTCTGGAATATTCCTCAAGTTTTGGCTAAATGCTATAGATGTTATTTACAGGAGGATTCTACACATGCATTGATAAATCAATTGCAGATTTGGCACTTGGATATTAATTAAAATTTTAGAAAATACGATCAAGCTTTTAGACCATGATTATTCAAAATTTACAGAATAAAGCCTGGCAAATGTCCAGTAGTAACTGTTTAAAACGTGCTAGGCATACATACTCTGGTAGCATGAGAATTTAGAAGCAGGTCTAATTAAATGGAACAAACCATTATTAGAGACAAAATTTTTATTAGGAGAAAAAGTGGAGGCTGTAATTCAAAAGGTATTACGTGACGGTTTTGGCAAAAATTTTATGATAGTCCATCCGCATAAGCTAATTAAGATGCACTTTTTTTATAAATGTCTTTTCTTACCCTAAGTAATGGTTGGGAAATGGAGTTTCTGGTATCAAAATTGTTTCGTCGTATCTTGGATACTTAAGAAAATACTATTTTTACAAACAACCTGTTCGTATGAAAAGTAAAAAATAAAAGCATAGAAACAAAACAAGAATATATTTTTTTGAATCTTCGACCCTCCTGTATAACGTGTTGTTCAACGAACTACATTTTGAATTACAGTAGCATTTAGAGGCTACCAAATGTGCTATTAACTTGTCACTGACTTAGGGTTAGCCAGTTTGACCCCCATCCCAACAAGGAATCTACGGGATTACGTTAAAAAGGCAATCTGTTTCTATCTAATTGGCTGAAAAGGGCTAGTTTTATAGTTGCCCCCCCCCAGTCAATATTTTGCATATGCGTCAAAGATAAACAACCCTCCCAATCCTTCAAGTCCATAAAAATGTGTAGAAAATAGAGGGGGAGGGTCGACCTTTAAGTGAATTCTTCGGACCCTGCCTCACTCCTAACTTCCCTCCATCAATCCCTACGAATGTTAGCAGTGGAATTTCATTGGGTGGTATATGATTTCATCATGAATACTTATCAGAAATATTCTTCATTGCTCACATAAGTTTATATTCTCAGTTCAAAATAATATGATTTATCAATATTTGTAGTAACGACAAGAAAGGTGTAAACAGATGTCACTGGCTATCTTCCAGTATAATTTGGTTTGCAATAAAATTTTATAGCCTATGAAGTACAACTTATGTCCATATCCGTCACCGAGCCACTAAAACGGACAGACGGAACATTGACGTTCAACGACTCGGCAAAAGCGTCAAATATTTGAAATAAAAGCGCAATAAAGTGTGTGTCTCAGCCGCAGTATCTTTGATTGTATTGCTGATAATTAAACTTTAATGAGTCAATTATACGCGTTTACTTTATCGCTATTATTAGAGCTTCTAATTAATAATGCATTGAATGATTGACAAATGCTGAGGAATAGATTTTTTTTAAGGGAGTGGTTATAGTCAAGTCGCCTCCCTCCACTCTTTCAGTCCATTGACCGTCACTAATAAACGACATGGTGATCCAACCTTCGCAAATACCAGCAATTAAACTGTTCAAGCTAGAACTATGAAATTTTTCGCAGGATAATTTTGGAACAGTGAGTACAAATAAAAACCATAAAACTCGAATAAAAAAAGAAAAACTAAAAATGGAAGGCTGCGGTAACAAGCATGGGAGAACAGAAGGTCTGAGCGAGCGGAAGGAGGCGAAAAAACGATGGTAACGTCGGGCTCTCTTTGTAAAGGCCGAAAGTTCGAGCTACCGACCATGACGAGCGAAGATGAATGGAGAAGGACATTCATTTCCCCTTGGGTGGCAGCTCGGGCGTTTAGCCCTTTAGCCCCGGGCATTCACAGGAATAAGGAATTTTGACAGGAACGTACGAATGTTTCCTTTCTACTTCGTTTGCCAAGAAAAATATAAGGCTATATTTCGTATATATATATATATATATATATATATATATATATACATATATATATATATATATATATATATATATATATATATATGTATATATATATATATATATATATATATATATATATATATATATATATATATATATATATATATATATATATATATATATATACATATATATATATATATATATATATATATTATATATATATATATATATATATATATATATATATATATATATATATATATATATATATATATATATATATATATATATATATATATATATATATATATATATATATATATATATATATATATATATATATATATGTATACCGCTCTGCCTTCCTGTCTGTCTGTCTCTTCCCCCCCCCTCTCTCTCTCTCTTTCTCTCTTTCTCTCTCTTCCTTTCTTGTGAGCCCAAAGATGAATCCTCTTTAAGGGTTTGGAGTGTTTCATGTACTCTGTAACATACCACGAATATGAAATGAAATAAGGCATACAATAAGTTATTATTTACTTTCAATAGAGAAACTAGCTGCACCTACTGCGCCGTTGCCGATTCCGGATGCAAGCTCAACAATAGCCAAAAGGCTGGGATTGCCCTTTAAAGATGAGCCCAAAACGCCAAAAGGGAATTTGGAAAAAAACTGTAAGTCTTTTTTATATTTGGTTTTACACTTGAATTACCGTCTTTGAAACTGTTAAATATACTATCATAAGCTAGCACTCTTTCAAACAGTTTGTGGTAACGAACTGTAAGTAAGGAGCGACCCGGCTCAATAGTAACCGAAACTCTAAAAAAAGGAATTTTGATACCAGTAGATACATCAAAAGAATCAGATTTTTATGCTGATTTCAAATATATAAGTTTCATTAAGTTTAGTTTTACCCATCAAGAGTTAAGCGCCTTAGAAAATTTGCCTTATTTTCGAAAAAAGGGGAAAACACCCCCTAAAAGTCATAAAAAAAATCAATGAAAATCACCCCATCAGATTCAGCGCATCAAAAAGCCCTACTGTAGATGTTTCAAGCTCCTATCTGCAAAAATGTTAAATTTTGTATTTTTTGCCAGAAGAAAGATCACGGATGCGTGTTTATTTGTTGTTTTTTTTTTGTTGTTGTTGTTTTTTTGTTTTTTTCCCAGGGGTGATCGTATCGACCAGTAGTCCTAGAATATCGCGGGAGGGCTCATTCGAACAGAAATTAAAAGTTCTACTGCCCTCTTTAAGTGACCAAAAAAAACGGAAGGCAACTAGGCCCCCTCTCACGCTCATTTTTTCCTAAAGTCATTCACCCGATCAAAATTTTGAGACAGGCGTTTTGTTCAGCATAGTCGAAAAATATAGCAACTATGTCTTTGAGGATGACTTAATCCCCCACAGTTCCCGGGGGAAGGGCTGCAAGTTATGAACTTTGCCTAATGTTTACATATAGTATTGGTTATTGGGAAGTATACAGACGTTTTCAGGGAGTATTTTTTCTGGTAGTGGGGGAGGAGGGTGGATGGGGGGTTAAGTGAGAGAATCTTTCCATGGAGGAAGTTTTCATGGGGGAAGGGATATTGCTATGAAGGGGGCGCCGGATTTCCCAGCATTATTTAAAAAAAACAAACAGAAATTAAATATAAAAAACAAGTTTTCAACTGAAAAACTTTTCAACATCAAAACTTAAAACATACAGTAACTATTACGTATATGATTGGGTTCTCTCCCTAGTCAATACCTCGCTCTTTACACTAAAGTTTTTTTAGTACTTTCATAAGAGCTATTTATTCTAATTAACGGCCTTTGTGATTAAGGGGTCATTTTTAAAGAATTGGAAAAAAAATATCGAACTTTAGCGTAAAGAGCGAGGTATTGACTAGGGAGGGAACTCCCCTAATATACGTAATAAAAATATACGAATATAGAAGTTCGTTACGTAATTTAATTCATAAGTTACGTATATTTATTACTAATAAAATCGTTCGTAAATAAAATTAAACAACCTTCGAGAAAGCCATTTAGCCAAAAAAAAGAGTAAAATTAATATGCAAATTTCGTTTTAATTATTCATGTACGGTGAGCAAAAATCACAACCTGCATTTAATTTAAAAACTTTCAGAAATTAAATAAAAAAAACATGTTTTTTTTAACTGAAAGCAAGGAGTGACAATAAAACTTAAAACGAACAGAAATTATTCCGTATATGAAAGGGGCTGTCCCCTCCTCAACGCCTCACTCTTCACGCTAAAGTTTGACTCTTCCTCACAACTCTTTTTTAAAACAATGAAAAACTTTAGCGTAAAGAGCGAGGCGTTGAGGAGGGGACAGCCTATTTCATATACGGGATAATTTCTGTTCGTTTTAAGTTTTAATGTCGCTCCTTACTTTCAGTTTGAAAAAAAAAACTTGTTTTTTTTTATTTAATAGATTCAGAAATGACCTTAGGCTTACACGGCTGTATTTTACGCCGTTTAAGGCCATTTTTTCGTTTTCTGTAAGATTTCATCCTTTTTTTTCTTGTTATCTCCTGAACACAAATGTTGAAACACAACACGGATGGGATGAAAACTGACTTGATAGGAACGTGGACGGTTCTATGTTTCGGCTGTATTTGTTGTTCTTGATCTGTTTTTCGCCAAAAAGACAACAACAACAAAACGCGGGTGTGAGAACCCAGGGTCCAGGGATGAAGAGGAAGCCGTTGAAGATGCAACTAGAAGCGAATGGACTGTTGTGAAAATCGATTTTTTGTGCTTTTGATTAATTACTATACTTTCTGCGGTCGCTTTTTTGATAAAGCAAGGTACTGTTTGATAAAGCTTTTTTGATAAAGGTTTTTTGATAAAGCAAGGTACTACTCTTTGAACCAACAGTTTGGCGGTATGCTCATGTTTTCTACCATTTTAATGTGTATTCTGATTAGCGGATTACAATAAATTCGTGCTTGGAAATGACAGCAATTAAACCCATACGGAAATATATTTAGTACTGCAAAAAATGTGTTAGGCTTCACCTACCGCAGTAAATTTTAGCGTACCCATAGGACCACTAGTGTAATAATTCCCCGATAAAAGTGGATCATAAATATCGTTCTAAATTAACTCTCCTCTCGAGCTGGCGTTTTGGACTTGTCGATTTTTAATTTATTTGACATGAAATTTAAAGCTTTTTACAATATTTCTTCCTTCAAAATAGTTTTTTTTTTTTTTTGTCAATCTACCCAATATGCTTTGCAGATACATTATTTATGTCTACTAGCGTCGTAAATCGTGAAGATACTCAAAACATACTTACCCCTGCTCAGAGTTGCCAAGTTATAACTTTTACTCTCAGAGTTGTCAAGTTATAACTTTTACTCTCTTTCAAATCGTTTAATCGTGGCTCCGAAGTAATTTAATCTCTTCTCGAGTTGGTGTTCCATACCTATCGACTCCTGATTTATATGGGATGGAATTCACAATTTTTTTTTATGATGTTTCTTTTCGTCCAATTTATGGTTACCTTAATCCCTTTTGCTGATTTCTCTTTTCTTTTAATACGTATTAATTTAGTACGTAGGATTCGTGGGATTACTCCTCGTGGCGGAACAATAGCTGCAACCCATTAAAGAGAAAACTGCAGCCAACAGTTACCTAAAATTTAAAAACGCGTTAAAAAAAATGTCTAGTGAGGAAACTTTTTCATTTAAAGGCAGTTCAGAAGTGGTAGCTCTTACAAAGGTTTAACTTGTGTTAAAATTTTATTGCGAAAACAAATTTTCGTGGATTTTGAAAAAGAGCTTGAAACCTCTCAAAAATGACGGCAGATCGAATAATAAGTTATTGCAATCGCTCTTGCCGAGAACCAAAACCGAAGAATAAAAATCCCCTCCCCTTGAACAATAATCAAAATTACTTTTTTGCATGGTTAGCACTGACGCGTCTCCTTTATTTCCGTTTTGCCCCCAGGGATGGTTGTATTGAGCCTGTGGAGGTTGTATAATACAACCATCCCCAGGAATGGTTGTATTGAGCCTGTGGTCGTAGGATACTGAGAGAAGGCCCATTTGAACGAAAGTTTTAATGTTTGATCCCTTTTATAAGTAAGAAAACAGGTCGCGCCACACCAAAGTGGCGTCTTCTGCCCCTTTGTTAAAAAACGTCACTTTTTGCCAAAGAGGGTAAAAATGCCAAGAATACAAATTCTGAGATAGCCAATCGATTTTTCTATATATATATATATATATATATATATATATATATATATATATATATATATATATATATATATATATATATATATATATATATATATATATATATATATATATATATATATATATATATATATATATATATATATATATATATATATATATATATATATATATATATATATAATATATATATATATATATATATATATATATATATATATATATATATATATATATATATATATATATATATATATATATAAACTATGCAAAACTTTATGGCTGTTAGTTTTATTAAATATATGGTTTACATTAACGGTTCTTTTTATATGGGCTGCATAGATGTTATAAGGACGAATGGTATAGTGAACGCCAGAATAGCCTCTAAGACTAAAGGGTGTTGATAAATAGCGTTTCAATAGTTCTCAGAATTTCTTATCGATAATATTTCAGGTCTTTTTGGGCCAAAATTATTGTTTTATTGAACAGAATGCAAGGATTCAGCAATGTCCTGTGGCTTGATCTCATGTTACTTAAAGAAAAGATCCTTAAGCATTTATTCGAATGTAATTCTTTGAATTAGCTACGGACTATGGATAGTCACGTGCGTGACCATCATTCTATGTCAAAACAGAAAATTTTGTATTTTGCAGATACTGGCTTTAAGGTTCTCATGCATGTTTTATTTCAATGAATAATTTTCATAAGGATCATATCCCTTTTTGGTGTAATTTGACCCCTTTTTCTTAAACTATACAAATTTTTGTGTGCTAGTAACATGAACAATTAAAAAATCGATAAAGTTTATATATTTAGAGTCAGCATAAACAATTGATTTTGTTGTTTGTTAGTGTTGAATAAGATGCGTGATATTAATTTTACAAGGGTTTATACTAATATTCAAATGAAAATAGCTACAGGCTAGAGTTATAGGCTAACATATGTAGCTTAAAATTGTCAGAGAAGTTTCAGAACCGGGATACCTCCTAATATTCAATAGCACGCCTTAAAACAACTTCCGACTAGCCTGTCGAACAATTGGGATGGATTACGGGTGAATTTATACGAGTATAACCAAAGCGGAAATTGTGCCTGGACACTAACCCCTTAAATATCCTATATAATAGCTCCTTAATATCTTCCCTGTCCAGAAATGACATGACTAAAATTTAGAGTTCACATTCCAAAATTGTAATCTTATCATGTCTACCACCCTAATCAGAAAAAAAACTCACTGTGTATTGTCTTCAACATCTAATACCAACTCCTCACTAAAACGCTACTTCCAAATCTACCAAAAAAAAAACCCGGGCAGGGCGTAAGAAAAAGACCCCAATCAGTGAAAAGCACTAAATACTGCTGAAACGGTGACTGGGAGGAAAGTGTTTGAATAAAACTAAAGCTGTTTAAGCATTTCATCAAGCATCCAAGGGAAAAGGTAAGTCATACTTCTGAAGACTTGGCTACTGAATTCTTAATGACTTAGCCGAGGTGACTCAGATCTACAATTGGTCTGTCACGTAATCATAAGAAATCTATGAAAAGGGAATAGGAATTTATGAAAGGAAATTTACTAAGGTTTACAAAAGAAAAAGGGAATTTGCAAAAAGTAAAGGGGACATTTATCTAATAAATAATTAGGTGTCCTACAATACCCGCGCTTATAGATAGATAGATATTTATTGCAACAAAAGCCTTTTCGGGCCATGGCAAAATAACAAAACAAAAATAAATACAAAAAAAAAAACACACAATAAATTACTCACAATTCATCAAAAAAGTTTCTCTATGTGCCATACCCACTCTTGCAAATTTACCCAACCTTCTAAAATCATCAAAATTTCTACTTTTTAAAATTTTTTCAAGCCAATCCACCCCTCCAAAATCTGTTGAAAACACTTCCCTCCTCAAATTTCTTAACTCCTGGCATGTACCCATAAAATGGATGAGATCTTCCTCCTCTCCACACATAGGACACTGGTAAGGACCATTTTTAATCCTATAATTCCCAATATATTTCCTCCTTTCTCCAATACCCAAAAAATTACCACGAACCGAAATTACCCATCTTAAATCCTCACTACTCATCCCCGCTTTAAAGTAAACTTCTTCCCCCCAACCCTCCTTTGCCAGCCCATACAGCCCCAGAGACGCCGAGGATGATTTCTGATTCTGCCACCTTTGAATTTCCTGCTCTATTAGTCTATCCTTTACTTTTTTTGCAACTAGCCCCACTTCCACACCTAGCCCCTTCCCCTCATTCCAATACTCACTAAAACCACATCTATCAATAGTCTCTTTAACCCGGTTTGGCCAAGAACTTTTCCTGCCATCTACTAGCATCTCATCATATGCATTCTTTACTAGCCTCCTACTAGGCAGATTTATAATCCTTTCCCAATAATTTACTATCCGCACTAACCTTCCCACCCTTAATGATAACAAACCTAAATCACCTTTTAATACTACATGATTAAACTTATCACTAACCCCCATTAACCGCTTAAAATACATCAACTGTAACCGGTCTACCTTATCCGCCTTCTCCATACCCCACACCTCTGCTGCAAACGACATTACGGAAGCTAGCTTAGTCTGGAATATCCTTTTCTGAAGCCTAAGGTCTGTCAGGCCTACTTTCAAAACACTACTCTTTAAAACTAGCCATATAGCCCTAAGACCTTTACTAGCTACATAATCAATTTGCCCTTTCCACCTACCATTTGAAGTAAACTTGCATCCTAAATAAACAAAATCTTCAACTACTTTAAGCATTTCTTCTCCTACACTAAACCTTTCCTCTATATTTCCATGTTGTCGAAATACCATAACTACTGACTTTGTGACATTTAGGACCAAACGCTTCTCATCTAGGTATGAGGACACCATTCCTAGCAGTTTTTGAAGGTCAGGCCCATCTTTAGCCACCAATACTATATCATCCGCAAATAACAGAGCGAACACCTGCATTGCAGACAGATTTAGAGTTGGGGCTCCCTGCCCTACCGTATAATCTTCTATATCATTAAGATACAGGGAAAACAACCTAGGTGAAATTGTACAACCTTGTTTAACCCCTAACCTACTGACAATTGCCCTAGAGTAAGACTTTCCTACCTTAAATACCATTCTAACAACCAAATACATTTTAACAACCAATCCTACAAAACGTCTCGGCAGCCCTAACTTTATAAGTCCTTCTACTAACAAATCTCGTGAAACTTCATCGAACGCACCTCGCAGGTCCAAAAAAGCTGCGTATAGCCTTTTCCTCATATACTTCCTAATAAGCCCATACAAAATAAAGATCTGATCTACCCCACTATAATCCTCTCGAAACCCTGCCTGAATTTCTATTAACTTATTTGATTCTTTAAGCCAACTATCTAATCTAGCCACTAACACTTTATAAAATAATTTACTAAGGCTATTTCCTAAATGAATCCCTCTATAATTCTTATGCAATGCTCGGTCTCCCTTTTTAAAAAAGTGGTAAAACTATTGAAATATTCCACTGTTGAGGCCAGACCATCTTGCTAAGGACACTTGAAAATAACGTTGATAACAAAGGCAACAAATATACCCTAGACCACTTCCAGAGCCTTGTTGGGATGCCATCAACTCCTGGTGCTGAGGTCCCTCTCATCTTCTTTAGCGAATTCCATATTTCCTCACCTGTGAAAGGCTGCAGTAGTTTGTAATCTTCTTCCTTTAGAGGGAATTCCGCAAGGTTTTCGCCGACCACCCACCGACTCAGGCTATCCGTTTCCTCTCTTTCTGTCATCTTGCTTTCGATGAATTCTGGCCAACTTTCCGCCGGCGGGATACTCGTCTTGTCAGAAGCGTTTGTAACTGATTTTTTTATTATTTTCCAAAACTCATTCTTGTTACTATTCCTAACTTCCCTTTTCATTCTCTCTGCTTCCTCCTCTTGAAATTTATACTTCTTCACTTTTAACAGTTTCTTATACTCTTTTCTTCGGCTTTTATACATATTATAAAGATATTCCCTCTCCTCATATGAACATTGTCTCAGTAGCTTCAATGTTTGCACCAACTCTGATTTTTTCTATACTGTAATCAAACTTCGTTTTTTAGAGTTTCGGTTTCTATTAACTAAGGTCGGTCTTTAATCACAGTTTGTTACTACAAATTGTGTGATCCAAGGCTCTGTTAAGTGTGAAGGCCCCCCATTTTTTTAAATTCAAGTATAGTATTTGTTTAAGAATGCGCTGAGAATTACAATCATCCCTGAAAAAGTATATCCTTCATTTCTTAAGAAGGAGTGGTTCAAAAATGATAAAAACTAATTTTAGGGTCATCATTTCCAAGTTTCAGGGACATTTCTTCGAACAAAATTTTTTTTAGGGATGCCCCGATGGAAACCGACAGGGGGAAGAGCTATTACCCATCTTGAAAATGAGAAATAATCCCATATAAATCCTGGTTAAAAACAAAACACGTTGTAGTACTTGCCCCCCACCCCCGGGAAATTTTCTAGTGGCTCCCATGGTCCTTGCCATAAGAAGGAAGCTATCATCCTGCAGCACACAAATTACAGAATCAGTCCAAAAGTATTCCTTGGAATGAAGGCAGACTAGAGATTAAATGAAGCAGGAAATGAAGCAGTCAAATGAAACTTAAAGATAATTGCGTATATCCGTTTATCTTGAATGAACTACCTCCATCCTTAGGAATGTGCACCACCACGAGATATTATTGTCTCTGAAGCTAGGAAGCTCTAAAAAAAAGTTTTTTTGATAGTTTTAAATCGACTGATTGTCTCAGAATTTTTAATCGATAGCTTTTTGGCCCTCTTTGGGCCAAAAGTTCGTTCCAACAAACGGGTGAAGACACCACTGCTGTGGCACAATTTCTTTTGTTACCTCAAAACGGGCCCCAGAACTTCCAATATACGTTTGAATGAGCCGTCTCCCGATATTCTAAGATCATTTAAGCTATAATATAGAGCCCGGAGGAAAAAAAAGAAGAAAAAAAAAAAAAAAAACAAGTTAACAAGTATCCATGATCAGCGTTCTCTGAAGAAAATGTAACATTTTGTATTTATTTAGATATGCGCTGCAAACCTCTGCAGCACTAAACTCCGTTATACAAACTTAAAGTGTAATTTCCTTCAAGATGACTCCTTTCTGAGGGGGGTTTTCCCCTTTTCCGAAAACTTTGCAAACTTCCTCATGTTTCTAGCTTTCGATGATATCTTTAAACCTAACAAATTTTACATATTTAGAATTACCATAAGCCAATTCTTTTGATTTATGAATTTTTTTTTTTTATCAAAACTCATTTTCTTTGTTCCGGTCACCATAAGCACGAGTCGATCCTTACTTGCAGTTTCTTACCATAAACTGCTTGATCGAACAAACTATTGGGGCCCTAAGAAATTTTACTTCATATTTTGAGGAAGGGTTTGCACAAAAGAGTCGCCTGTCATCCTATTGGCTCCTTGGCTAATTTAAAAAATAAATGGGTAAAATTAGATATAGGTTTTTGTTTTTCAGAACTGTGCAATAATGAGGGTAATATGCCAATTCAACCTATTGATTTTGTTTCAGATCATAATTTGCTATTTAAACCTTGATTTGGGATTTTTGATCTGAGGATTTGTGCTGGTCCTAGGGGTTGTCTCAGAAAAATGACAAATTTGCTCGAATTAGATGCCAGTAGAGTGGTCTTTATCTCTGACATTTACAATAACGATTAGAAATTTACATCCCGACAAGCTTGATGCGGCTATAATGAGCCTAATAAAGAATTTTAGACGTGGAAAACAAGAGAAAAATATCCAGGGAACATTTTGCTTCAGCCAAAAGTGTTATGATGCAATTTTTAGTTCCAAGCTTTTCTGTCGCAATAGTTCATTAAACTATGAGTTATTGTCTGATTTTATGAGAGGCTGATCTTTATGAAGGTCTGGGGAATTGACTTTAATATCCTGTCAGTTGATTAACATTTTTGATCCGCTTCGTCGTATTCATCTGCGTTTTATCTGAAAAATGTCATCAGCGACGATATGCGGCTGCAGTGGTTTGCAAAAAAAAAAAAAAAAAAAAAATAACGAGGGGACAGTAGAGTATTTAAATCAAAAATAATCGGAACATTATTATTTATTGATCAACTTTGGTCATCTCTTTCAAGTACCTTGACCAGTAATTATATTCAGGCTAAATTATGTTCCAATCAAGATCAATCATTAAACTTAGAAAAAGATAATTCGTTCGTTTTTGTTCCTGGTTAAATTTAAAAAAGCTTTTTCCAATTGAAAGCAAAGAGCAACAATAAACTCAGTACAAGCAGAAATTATATGCGTGTGCGAACATTTTGTTTCCTGAGCAGCGTTGCCAACAATTTGAAGTAAGCTGCATTTCCGACTAAAATTGTATCGCAAGAAGATTGTTTCTACCGTCTGAACAGTGGGTTAAAAATTTGCCATAACAAGACAAACATTTTCGGTAAAATAAAGTTCGAACGGATATCTGAGTAAGAAAGGAGCCAGTAGAACCAAAATGCACAGGAAAACTTGTATTATACCTAAAATTTCCAAATGTATCGCATTGTATTCGGACCTTTAAATTGTACCAAAAACATTACAATTGTTTTGCGTTGGTAACTCTGGTCCTGGGTGCCTTTCAAAACATGTGAACTGAAAAGTGTGTCATTTTAAGCAAAAATGAACCCTATTATTCCCGAAGCATTGTGACAAAAAGGCTATCATTTTTATCACATTGCGTTTGCGTTAAAGTATTCATAAAAATACTCATTGTTTAGTTTAAAGAGCAGGGGGATGAAGTTGCTCTTTGCTGTCATTTATTTTTTTTTTTCAATTTCACTTATAGTCGTTTAATATCACTTTAGAGTAGTCTCAACATTAGAAAGGACGCCACTCTTCACTCTTTAGGCTAAAAATACATTTTCTTCACAATGCTTCCATTTTGAAAAATTACTGTTTTTGTTAAAAACTGCTGTTTCCAGAATAAGAGTGGAGCTATCGCACTTTAACACCTAAATTGCACGTTTAGTCCAAATGTCTTTCTCCGAATTAAGGGAACAAATTTCCTGTTCACTTTGAACTGAAGAATTTCTCATGGCCATATTAAAAATATGAGTGTAAAAACTATTTTTAGGGTTTTGGGCACCCTAATCCCACGAATAAACCTAATAACCTTTTAGTTGGACGCGCAACAATGCAGTACTGTAGCGCCGCAGTACTCTCCTTTTTAGTTGGTGCGCAACAATGCAGTACTGTAGCGCCGCTAGTATTACTTTATAAACAGTCTACTGTAACTGTTCATTTTATATATCCTCCATAAATGTATAGGGGGATTTTGTTTCATTTTGTCTCTCTTCGGGCCAATATTATTGTTTTGCAGCACAAAATGGCAGAAATCCGAACTTTACCATTCTAAAACAATCGCTTTTGTTACTTAAAAAAGTTATTGAAACTTAGTATTTGCTCTTGAATGAACATTCTTCCAATGTTGCATGCACTACAAGCTGATTTGGCATGGTTGCTTTGGCGAAAAAAAGTAAACATGCATCCGTGAACATCCTTCCTGGAAAAAAAGCGGAATTTTTGTAAATTTGCATAAGAGGCTTTGAAACGTCCGTTCAAGGGCTCTCTGACATTTTGATTTTGTTTGGATGCTGTTTTCATAAAGATTACATCCTTTTTTAGGTTTTTTTTGCCTTTTCTCAAAATTTATAAATCTTTTTATCTTGGTAGCTTTTCTTATCTTATTGAATCTACTCCAAATCAGTTTCGGCTTCTTTTCAAGGTTTGCTTAAGATAGGGCTACTTTCAACACATTTTATTTTATCAGGGGAGGAGTGGGTGAGGGAGGGGAAGGGCTAGAGTCCTTAGGCAATCGCATCTGCCTAGGAGCTACTGTAAATTTTTCCAGGAATGGATTAGTTGCGTCAATTGTGAAAATGGAGAGGGGAGGGGGGAAAATGTATTTTTTAAAATATAGTAGGAGACAATCTTGTTTTTTTGATTTTTCAACAAAAATACAAATAGACAATTGAGACCCCCCCCCCTTGTGAGTAAAATAAAATCAAGTTGTTACGGGAATGTCCAGAAAATTTGCTGTTTCTTAAACTTATTGAAAAGGCAATGATTAAGCTTTACACATCGGCATGAATGGAAGACTAAAAGGATTTTGTAATAAAAACTACAGATACTTTTTGGCCTGATTTTAAGGAAACTGACCACGTTTGGAATATATTTTTGGATTTTCGGAGGTAGCCCTCTAGAAGAGGGTAGCTTACTAATAGTGCCAGTAAGTCAATATTCTTTCCAAATAGTAAAATCTTTCCTAAAAATGGTTAAATATTATTATATTTAATCTATTACTAAACTAAATGGAATGCTCCATTGAAAAAAAAATGCATTGAAGATTAGTGAACAGTTATTCGGCTTTAAGGCTATATTTATCATCCTGACAGGACTGCAAGATAATCTCGTTTTTGGAAATACAAGCTCATGCCAAATTTGATTTGGTAAGAAAATAGATACATTGAAGTGAATCCTAGTAAATGTAAGTGTTATGGAAAAGTTCTCAGCTATGAGAGCTCCAGAGGCGTCAGTTCATGAAAAAATTAGGGGGGGGAGGTGAGTGGAATTTCCATTATCTAGGGGCCACAGTCCCCTCTGCCTTAGGAGGCGTAACTTTTCTCTTGACCGTTCCATTTTTTCATTAGAAGATGGTTAATTTTTAGAGCTTCTCATCTGAAAGAGTTACCACTTCCTATAAATAATCTCATTAAATATTGACGGTGTCGTGAATGATTAAGGCAAAACGTAAAGCGTTGTCCGTTATCAAGCGGGCGAGAACAAAACTGTTCCAAAGACGTGGGATATTTGTAGTCGTGGTTTTTTAAATTCCTTTTTCTAAGAGCCCATTGCATATCCGTTTTTATTTTGTTCCATTTTTATCGATTCGCACTGAGGTAAACATTCTTACTTGTAAAGCTAATCAAGTGATTGAAAAAAACACGTTTTAATCATTAAAAAGTCACTTGAACCCAGTGGCGGATCCAGGGGGCGAGGGGGACACCCCCCTAACGTAGTCTAAAGTAGTGTAATTTACTTAATTAACGCAAGTTTGCGTTAATTAAACTTGCTCCTAACGCAAGTTTATCGGATAAACCTTTTTCTACCCCCCCCCCCCTAAAAAAATCCTGGATCTGCCCTTGCTTGAATCATTGGGTCAAACAAACTTAAGCAGAGTAATCAGTGATTACAGTTGTGAGAATCTCAGGGAGGGGATCCTGGAGAAATTTAGAAACTACAATGTACAATCTATTACTCATCATGGTTGCAATGATGTTTTAATGGGGTTGAAGGGCTGCCTGTTTCCCTCCCATGCCCTTTTTAGCTGCCCTCTCTCCAAAAGCGTTCGATCAAAATTTCGAAGTTGCCATCTTGTTCGAGATAGCCTAAAGATCAAATAACTATGCCTGTAGGGATAGCATATCACTCCACAGTCTTGTAGAGGAATGCCAAACGTAATCGAAACATACTATGTGTATTTTAGTTATCAAAAGAGCGTGTCAGCAATATCTAAGGAACGGCTGAGTGTATCAAGTTGAAACTTACACAATGAGCCTTGAGATAAATAAAGAATTAGTTCCAAGGAAGGGACGGGGATGGAGGTTGAAATTTATATATAATCCATCATTTCTGGGAATATTTCTGGTCTACGCTGTTGTTATAAAAGTAAAGACTAACATTAAGCCCCAAATGACGAGAAATTATTCCATATAGGAGGGGGTTACCCCTTCCTCATCCCCAGCCTCTCCCTCATGGTCGTAGAAACTTCGGAGAAGGCTCTTGCGATCGGAAATTGAGAGTTCTAGTCTTTTTTTTTATAAGCCAAGGGTGATTGGGGACTGACCAACCCCTTTCCTAAAACTGTTTTTGATATCTGGTCCTTTTGTTACTCCCTTAGAACATCTGATCAATTTTGAGGTACCTATTATTCCAGGGGGTCAGGGGGAATTTTCACAGGGGGGTCACAGGGGGAATTTTCCGGGGGGACACCAGCTACCAAATACTTACTTATCTCAATTCTAAAAGTGTAAAGCTTCATTTTACTCTCCTCCACCCAGGGGTGAATCTACATTATTGTCAATGGAGGGGGGGGGGGCAAGAGGGGTCTACTTTCGGATGTTCAAGGAGCATGGGCTATGTAATAATTTTTCTCCACATTACGGGGGGGGCAGCTCCCCCCCCTGCTCCTCCCAAACGATGCCCCTGCCTCCACCCCTTGGTGGACAAATATACAGTCTACTGTATATACTTAAACTGTAGTTAATAGCGTATTTCTTATTTATTATTTTATGGCGAACGCAATAATAAGGAACAAGGTATCGCTTTAAGAGGCTCTTGAAGAGCTCCAAATAAAATTTGTGAAAAAAGCGATTTGTAGAATATGGAAACAGCATAAAAAGATGCGGTGTTCACATTCTACCTAGCTAAGTAATGGAAAAACGCCTAATTTATTCTAACTTGTAGAAAAAGACTAAAAAAGTAAAGTCGTTAACATGCCACATAATTTTGTTTGTCTAGCATTTGATTCTATCTTTCATAGAGCTTTAGCTGACGCAGATACACCAACCATCCAATCAGCTGCTGAATTTTCGATTATTAAAATGGCTTTCTATTTGAAGTAGGGAAAGTTTAGTGCTCCCAAGACCCTTATATAATTAGTGGCTTTGTAAATATAAATATAAATTAGTTTCTAAATATCAGTTTGATTTGCCCTTCCCAAGGCGGAAATAAAAACTCTTTTCGGAACGCTTCCAATTAATCCGAGTTAATTGATTTATAGCTGTCTAAAAGAAACACACAAGACGTGTAATTTCGCTCTGCAAATTCGTCATGAATCTTGACTGAACCACCTATCAAGGTTTTGACATTATTTATGGTGTCAAAAGCAATTTTTTCTTGTGAAGTTTGCCTCTGAACAGTTCAATTCCGGTACTTGAAAGAAAATAAACTTTGAGAACTTAAAAAAGACGTTGAATACGCGTGTCATTGCACAATGGGAAACCTAGCATTTAAATTTGAAAAACCGCTGCAAAGGATTGAATCTTCGCCACCTTTTTATCCTTAAAATTGATATTAAGACCTAATGGACTGATATTGAGACCTATGTGTATCTAACACTTACACAGAGTTTGGAAAGAATAATTGACTATTGTAAAATAATGTGAAGTTTTTACAGTGAAAGTATATTTTAGTAGGAAACCTTCAAAAAGATTCTTGGAAAGGACTTGGAGAGGACTTGAACTAGTGTTGTTCGGAAAAAAATTAGGGAAACGAAGAAAAACTATCCAAAAATTGAAGAACTGAAAATCACCATGATACTGATGGAGATCTTTCGCCACCCTGAAATTGAAGAAAAATGCTGCCACCTTCTTTCTCTATTTTCTTTTAAGGTATTGGCTCCCGACCTGCGGGCGTGCTCTCACATGGCAGTAATTGAATTTAAAAGGTAAAATTCGAGAAAATATAAGGTTAATTTACAGTTTCTTGGGCCTCCTTGAGGTGACTAGGAGAAAATATCTTAGATATTAAGAATTAGATATATCCAAAGAAGATTAGGGGGATTTAGAGCATAAATGGATGGTTTATGACCAATAATGGCTTGAACAATACCATATCCAGGGGTATGACAGGGTATGCCCCCCCCCAAAAAAAAAAACGTCTGACTCGTAAAACGTAACAAAAAATGCGTATAAACAAATTTTTATGTGTATTTTCAAGTTTTTTATAACCCCATCCCCAAAAAAATAAACCTCCCTCGAACAAAATCCCGGATACGACCTTGGGCTGGACACTAAGGTTTAAAGGATATATTTACTGAAAAAATGTTCCGGTACCTTTATAACAGACTGAAGGTTTACATTTTTGTAGATATTGTTATGCTTCATGCATAAATAACAGTTCAATGGGAACAATTGTTTTATTTGACAGTGAAACACTAAAAAAAATTTCTGGATATTTCGGTCACATGCACAGTGGCCGTCTTCATCAGATACACGGCCACTGTGTATGTGACCGAAATATCCAGATATTATTTTTTATTTTTGTTTCCCTGTCAAACAAAAGGATTTTCCCTATTGAACTGTTATTTATACGTCATGAAAAGACAGTGTGGTCTTCGAAATTACCTATTTGTTATGCTTCAAAACAAAAATTACTCCGACAAAAGGCCTAAACCATTATTTTCGATTTCTTGTAAAACTACGAAAGTTTATTGATTTGCCTACTGGGGTTGGGATCCACCACCTATGAGAAAAGATTTAATTTGACAAATTCCTCAGTCGTAATGAATGTTTTTATATAATAAAGTAATAATATTAATGCGTAGTTTGTATTTTATGAAGTAAATTAGTTAGAAATAGACTATATTTGAAATGTTATCAAAGTAATAAATTCCTATTTTTGTGTACCGAATATCGAACTAAGTAATATTCATGTATATTTGGAAGCGGTATTAATGAGATTGAATCATTCCAGTCAAACTTATGTAGAACAGATATTTAAAAGAAAGCTATAGATTTGTTGGGCCGCATATTCACTAATTCACGGTTATCAACCCTTCCCTTAGATGACATGCTTTTCTTCCCCACCCTCTAATGACTCCTCTATTTTTCTACTTGAAAATCTTTAGCCGTCGGCCCCCCTAAGGGAGGAAGAACACTATGCATTTGACGGACTAAGAACATATATTGAAAATGTAAAGGTTTGCAATATTGAGAAGTTGAAGGCTGAAAAAGTCATGACCTTTTCGATTAAAAGCTATATTCTATTCGGAAGGTTTTAGGTGTTTTTTAGAGGATTTAAATGTGCCTGTTCCACATATCTTCAATTCTACAAATCCCTGTTTGTTTAAACAAATAGGAACATATGTTAATAAAGCCTTTATTCAAAAATTTATTTTGTGCTTTTATGCTTGAACTTCGATTGCATTAAATTTTATTTTCAAGTTTTGTTTTTGTGTTAGAAACTCTAGGCTTTGAATGCACTCATCTTTCTATTCAAAAAAGGTATCTTTTTCTACCAGAAAAAGCTTTTTTCAAAATTTTGCGCTTCTTGTGAAAATGTTTCACAAGTTTATCCTCTCCCCCCTCAAAAATAAACTTACATGGGCATCACGTAACATATACTTTCTTTAGGGGTCAATTGGGTACATTGTGGGAAGGAAAGTATTTATGTACGGACAAAGGCTCATTAAAACAAACAAAGAATCCACAAAACAAGACCTGAAAATATTTATTTTTAATTATGTGCCAGAAATAGAAAAAAAAATCAAATTCTCCGCCATTAAATTTCATCGGGTGAAAAAAGTCGGCTGGGTTTTTCTAGTAATCAAGAGACAAAGGTAGCCAATTTTCTAGCTGCTGAGAAATGAGCAAAATAAGATTGGGCCACTTTTTTGTAAAAAGGGTAATTTATCTTGAATCTGTCGTATGCTCTTCGATCCCGCCTTTGTTTATCGTTTGGCACTTCACGTCTGAATAAACGAAGAATTTATCACAAAACATCTTTTGGTCTTTTTTTGTCTTTGCTTCCACTCCACTTAGATATCGAATGCCAAGTTATCCGTTTTACTAAAGACAGAATCAGTATTCAGGGCAATTTTATTTTATTCTTGACATAATATATGGTCTAACCTAAACATTGTTCAAGTGTTTCTAAATAGATAAAAAAAAATATTTTTGGTGTTTTTCCGTCTTTTTTTCGACTCAACTTGGATAAGGAATGTCATGTTGCTCGTTCTACTAAAGTCAACATTAGTATCCAAGAAAACCTTAAGTTATTTTGACATAATATATTGTTTTGCGCAAACACTGTCTAAATTTTTCTCGAAGCAAGATTTATCTCTTGAGTATTTTATCCTTGGGCTGTGTTTAGATCACAGTTTATATAATTATCGTCGATATATAATGATCGCCGAGTGTAGCCGATTGATGTATTCTAGAATCTAGAATATAAGAATCTATTACATATTTTTAAGGAACGCAATTAAGGTATGTTACCTGTGTGGTTTTTAGCCTTCCTAATGCATTTTTTTCTATTTCTGATTTTTTATAAGAAATACGTTAAATTTACTGGGTGTTTCCAAAATTGTATACTTCTTTGGCCTTTGGAAATGAAGCCTTGTTATTTACTCTACTTGTGAGGAACAAAAATCTACGACCTGATGACTGTATTTGTGTCATCAGAAATGCTCACTATGCCCGTTTTTTTACATTAACGGTCAGCCCAACGTTCTCTGCATTTTCTACGATTTTATCAAGAAACTTCGGCAACCTCTGTTTATTATTCTTTTTGCAAGACTACCTCATCAGCTAAGTCTTTGTAAAATAGCCGCTTACTGCTTACTTTTACACTATATTCAGAATATTGTCTCAACATTTAAACCATAATAGTTATGAAAAGGAAAAGACAAAGTACGTATCCCTTACGGACACCAACCATGATATTGAAAAACCTGGTTTTGCCATTCTCCGTCTTAAAACAACACTCAGTCTCTTCATATAAAGCTCTAATTGTACCCACTAGTTTTTCTGGCACTCCATAATACTTGAGGACTCTCCACAGGCATTCTCGATCAACTGAGTCAAACGCCTTTTCAAAGACAATAAAGATAAGATACAGCTTATTACTCCACTCTTTTGATTCCTCGGACAGGATTCCCAGAAAAAAAAAATATCAAATTGTAGCCCGATCTATCAGTTCTGAAACCATTCTGCTCTTCTTGAAGGCGCAAATCAAGCACACCTCTTAACCAGTACAATATAAATGCAACCAATAGATTCAAGGTTGATTCCTCTCCAATTATCACGTACCAATATCTCTCCTTTTTTGAAGAGTTTCACCGAATCCCCTTTGCCCATTCACGGTAACCGTATTTTTGGATTCCATATTTTGGTGAAAAGGGCAACTTATACAGAGAGATATGTTTTTAGTGAATACTTTAGCATTTCTTCTGTGATACCATCTAATCCTTGGGCTCGTCCGTTCTTAAGCTTTTTTGTCACATGCATGATCACTGTAGAGCTGGACAAGTTTGTATTGATGTCAAGCTGTGAAGAGGAAGTATCAGGTATATTTTCTCGGTCGTTGGGTCCCGCTTTATTGAAGCCCACCTCTCGTCAATTTTGTGCGGATATGATAAAATTACTCTATTTTAGTCTTTGACCAGGTTAATCCGGAGAATCACCCTTCCTAGCAGCTCCCTTGACCGAGGCAGCTGTATTTCCGAGGAACAGTCTTGTGTTCTTCCTAATAATCTTTTACTACCTTGTCCGCCTCCTTCTACAGTAGTTGTAAATCTCCTATGTCTAAAAGAGTTCCAGCAATAGCAGGGCACTGCTAATTGCATAATCCCCCAGTGACGTGTCATTTTCGCTGATCATTCCAGGTCCATGTGGTTCTAAGACTTCAGGACAATACTAGTGATCGTTTCCAACTTTTGCATTTAACTCACTAAGAACACATGGCCCATGGTTCTTGGGGATATTTTTAGTGACAGATTGTTATGTTTCCTAGAATTTTTTTTACATCCTCATTGACCTCATTTGTAGGCGCATAGCAGACAATCAATGAGAATTTTGCGTGCTTTGTTGCATATCTTTTGCGCATGATTCCACCATAATTTGCGAGTGTTCATTGAGAATGGTTCAATACGCTACGGGGGAGCGTCATCGCGACTTTAAACTAACAAATAACTGTCCTCTAGATTTACTTGGCGTATGCCTTACCAAGCATTTGACTTAGGGCCAGTATTTCAATGTTGAACTGCTGACCTCTCTAAGAACTTGCTCAGTTTTTTATTACTGCTCAAAAACTACTAAATACTGCTCATTTAGGGGGTTTAACGTTACTCTTTACTTTCATGACAAATGCGTAGACCAGAAATATTCCCAGAAATTTTAAGGGAGTAGGTATCAAATTCACGTTTTCGATGTGTTTTTTTAAAGTTTATCTTGAACAAAACCCCCTTGACCCTCCCCCCTAACGAAACTCCTGGTAACCATACATCGATTTCTACCTGCCCTTGTCTCTCCCTTAGGACTACTTCTGGGTTTATCTGATGGCTCAATGAGAGCTGGGATGTTTTGGCATGAAAATACACCCTTTGAGGTATCACCCTCCCTCCCAAACTACAAAACATTCAGGGAATCCCATTGCGAAATTTTAAGCGTCTTTTTAAGTTTTGTAATTTGTCCATTGCTTACAGATAATATTTGTTATTCCGAAACATACGGATATTTTTCGCGAGGGACTTTTCTGATATATTCTCTGAGGCCAACCTGACTCTTAATGATAATGGTAATAAGCTTACCTAAGCTATGGATGTCAGGTATTGTTTTATCTTGGAACGATAATTTCCCTTATATTACCTTATATTAAGGGGATTACTGACATTTTTAAGTTCCAAACTCACTAAGCTAGGCTTTAAGGTGTTTTTTCCTTCTGGAATGACCGTCTCCTCCTTCTTAAACAAAGGCAAAGATAAGATCACTTCAGATCCACCAGGAGTATATGAGATTCCTTGCAGTTGTGGTGATACCTATATAGGTCGTACCATGAGATCTCTACATCACCGATTAAAAGAACATGCTGATTCCATTGATGCCTGTCTTAAAAAGACAAAGCTTAAGAAGGAAGATACTTTTTCTGCACTGGCCCATCATATTTTTGAAAACCCTTCTCACTCCGTTGATTTTGACCAGGCTCAACTTATTGCTATTGTTCCACAACTCTTAAAGCAGAAAATCAGAGAAGCTCTGGAAATTGCTAAAAACAAACCAGCCATTAATAAAGACAATGGAGAGTTCCGCATCAGTGAAATTTGGGAACCCATTACCCATAGGCTAAGAACTCGCAAAAAACTCCACCCTACTTCTATAGACCCAACCTTTTTGAGATCTACTAGGATAGCGGCCATCAATGCCTCTACCAAAATCCGGGCCACATTACAACAATGGTTATTCTCACGTCTTTATGTCTGAACAATGCTTACTTCACTTTCAGGCATCAAACCTACAAACAGAAGTGGGGCATACCAATGGGATCAGCCTTGGCACCAGTTCTTAGTGAGGTGTTTCTACAATATATCGAAAATAATATCTTTAAGCAGGACTTCAAGGATCTCCAACTCTACATGAGATATGTAGATGATTGCTTAATAATTTGGAATGGGACAGAAGACAAATTAAGATCCTTTCTCAGTACTTTTAACCAGCAGGATCCAGATATAAAGTTCACCATTGAACTTGAAAATAACCACAGTTTACCCTTCTTAGATGTTCTCATTACCAAACGGGAAACTAGGTTTGACTTGAGTGTATATAGAAAGCCAACTCATAGTGATAGATATCTGAGATATGACTCTTATAACCACCCAATAATTAAAAATTCTGTAGTCTATTCGCTGGTTGATAGAGCGTTTATAGTATGTTCCTCTGATTTGGAGCTGAAGGCTGAACTTGATCATATAAAAGATGTTCTTATAGGTAATCGCTACCCCCAACAAGTCATTGATAAGGTTATCTCCAGGAGAAAGATTAGCACAAAAGCCAAGAGCTCCCCTAAGACTGAAGAAGATAAACCCTTTTTGTCATTACCTTATATTAAGGGGATTACTGACATTTTAAGTTCCAAACTCACTAAGCTAGGCTTTAAGGTGTTTTTTCCTTCTGGAATGACCGTCTCCTCCTTCTTAAACAAAGGCAAAGATAAGTTTTTCTAGCTTGTCTACATGTACTTTCCTGGTTATTGAAAAAACAAACTTAAAATCTTTGTCATGGATCTTGCCAACCTTAGTGAAATCTTCTGGGCTAAGAGTATTACTCAGTTGCTGTCTAATTGTATTGATCTGTTGAAAAACCATGTTTCTCCTCTGTTGAAGGTCCTTTAATTCATGACTAATAAAGATTAGGCCAGCTTTGTGTTGAGCAGATTTATAGTTCTTACTATATATTTTCACTCTTGGTCTCATAGAGTGTGGAATTAAATCTTGTTTCTTAGATTGTTGTAAGAATTTTTGGTGATTAATGATTCTAGCTTTCTTCCTAAATAGGAGAGATAGATCTTTGACTTTCTTGGCCACATACCCTCCATAGGTCTTACTAATATATTCTCTGAGGCCAACCTGACTCTTATACATGATAATGGTAATAAGCTTACCTAAGCTATGGATGTCAGGTATTGTGTTATCTTGGAACGATAATTTCCCTTATATTACCTTATATTAAGGGGATTACTGACATTTTAAGTTCCAAACTCACTAAGCTAGGCTTTAAGGTGTTTTTTTTCCTTCTGGAATGACCGTCTCCTCCTTCTTAAACAAAGGCAAAGATAAGATCACTTCAGATCCACCAGGAGTATATGAGATTCCTTGCAGTTGTGGTGATACCTATATAGGTCGTACCATGAGATCTCTACATCACCGATTAAAAGAACATGCTGATTCCATTGATGCCTGCCTTAAAAAGACAAAGCTTAAGGAGGAAGATACTTTTTCCGCACTGGCCCATCATATTTTTGAAAACCCTTCTCACTCCGTTGATTTTGACCAGGCTCAACTTATTGCTATTGTTCCACAACTCTTAAAGCAGAAAATCAGAGAAGCTCTGGAAATTGCTAAAAACAAACCAGCCATTAATAAAGACAATGGAGAGTTCCGCATCAGTGAAATTTGGGAACCCATTATCCATAGGCTAAGAACTCGCAAAAAACTCCACCCTACTTCTATAGACCCAACCTTTTTGAGATCTACTAGGATAGCGGCCATCAATGCCTCTACCAAAATCCGGGCCATATTACAACAATGATTCCAGGTTCGACTTATTATTAGTGTTGTTCAGTGATTTTAGTTTTATTTTATTTAGTGATTTTATATTCTGGCAAGAGTCTTGAATTTGAACCTGATGATGATAGGCACAGGTCCTGTCGAAATTATCGTTCCAAGATAACACAATACCTGACATCCATAGCTTAGGCAAGCTTATTACCATTATCATGGACTTTTCTGCAGAGGGGGGGGATTATCTGGGGGAATTTTTTAGTGGGGAGTTTTATGTAGGGGGAGATTATCCGGGGAATTTTCAGTGGGAGTAGACTTTTTTGAAATAATTTCCTTTCAGCGAGGAAGTATTTCCCGGGGGATATTTTCCACGGGGGGTATTAATTACCCCCCCCCCGGGTTAATAAATATTTGATTTGGACAGGTGTCATCCCCCCCTCAGAAAACCTTATATAATCAGTATATTATTTAAACATATGAAAACATGATATTCTTCTTCCATAATTGCATTTTGTAAACCTTTACCCCTTTCCAACCCAAAAAATTGCAGGACTGTGTCTTGGATAAATGCTCGCGAACCCTTTCAGTCTGGTGGAAATTGTAGTCTTATTCCCAAGTCTTATAGAATTCTAGTTAGGAATAATTTTTTATTCCTACTGGAATTTTTATTATTTTTTATAATTTAAATTATTCCACCTACTGGTGGAATAATTTTTTAAGAGGTACATACGAGAATAATATTGGTGCCGTTAACGTAGGACCTGAAGTTAGTAGTTGGTTCGGTGTGAGATAACAAGTTAAGAAGGGTCGTGTCCTATCCCGTCTATGCGCATTTGGATGAACTTTGTCTTAAGAAACGCTGCAACGGCGTTGGGAGGACATAATATGAAGTGGAAAGGTAAGAAAAAAACATCTAGACTTAGGTTATGCAGGGAATTTGAGTGCCTTAGATGAAAATATTGGTAAAATTAATAGATATTTTGAGGTTTTTAGATTTCAGGGTGCTATAAAAGGTTTCCCCCTCCCCCTCCTAGGTTTTTGAAAATCACCCTGTTTCTGGTATTTTGAATGAAAATGGCTTTTTTAGAATTTTCACTGAAACAGCTGAAAAAATTGAAAAATATAATTTTTTGTAACTACTGTAGAGCGGCAAAATCAGGAAATTTATTCATTCATTTATTCCCATTCCTCCCCAAAACAAAATTTTATTGAAGTAGGCCTACAATATATATTTTCTGAAATATAACGTTATTTTGAAAACTTTTCCTTAGTTAAATCCACTCCTGTAATAAGTTGGACCCCTCCAAAACATAACCCTGGCAGATCTGCTTACATCTCAATTTCTTCACTGTTGATTTTTTTTTACAAGACCTGGACCTTCGCTCTTGTATCCTTGAGACTTGCATCATATTGGTCGATGCACCTTTTAACCTTTTTGTTGTTAGTATGAACCCTGCACAATTTGCACATTGAGCATAAAATGTGACATTTGAGAAGTCGGTCTTCCGATCAGATGTCATATGTTGCGTTTTCTCGGGTCATTGTCACTTCCTGGCGTTTGGAATTCGATTTTTGTCCTTTGACCTGTTCATCTTGGCCCCTTAATCCTTATGATTTGGTATTTTGAAGTCACGGTTGATATTGCGTCTTAGCGTTAATTGGTTCATCTTTAAATTGGGAGAATTCTGGAGCAACATCGTCCGTTATTTATTTCACGCTATTTTGTCCTAAGTAATGTTAAGTAATCCCGATCCAAATTACGCAAGAAACCTAAGTTTTTATGTTTGGACTCCAAAACTTCCTCTTCTGGCAAATGTTATTCAGCTGAAAGTAAGGATCAACATTAAAACTTAGAAAGAAAAGAAATTATCCTGGATCTGAGGGTTACTGTCCCTTCTCAGCCTTCGCTCTTTACGATTGCCTTTTTGTCCCAGTTCTTTAGGAAAGACTGCTCAAACACAAGGACCGTTGAAATGGAATAAGAAGAAATTTTAAATTGTGGTAAAAGTGGCAGCCCCCTCCCCCCTCATATACGGATTAACTTTTGTTGGGTATCACTTTTAATGTTGCTCCCTATTTTCAGTTGAAAAATCTCGTTTTTTTACATTTAATTTCTAATTCTTTGTTTAAATCATCCGAGGAAATCCCCTTCCCTCCCCCATGTAAAATTCTTCCTGGGAACTATCCTCCCCAAGGAAAACTATCCCCGCGGAAAATCCCCCTGCAGAAGTTCTCCCTCCCCTCGCCCAAAATATATCGCATATTTCCCAAATGATCAGATGTCTTTGGGAAAATTGGGGACTGGGAGGGGGCTAGTTGCCCTCCAATCTGTCTGGTCACTAAAAAGGGCACCACAACTTTTGATTTTTGTTTGAATGAGCCCTCTACCAATCTTCGAGGACCATTGGTTCGATGCGATCATCCCTGGGGAAAACGAACCAAAAAACAAAAACAACACGCATCCGTCATGTTTCTTCTGGCAAGAAATACAAAATTGCACATTTTTATAGGTAGGAGCTTGAAACTTCTCTAGTAGGGTTCTCTAATATAGTGAATCTGATGGTTTGATTTTCATAAGGATCGCTTGATATTTTTGGGGGTATTTCTCCTCTTTCTCGAAAATCAGGCAAATTTTCTTAAACTTGCGGTTTTTGATGGGTAACATTGAACGTAACGAATTCTATATATTTTAAATCAGCATAAAAATCCAATTTTTTAAATATCTATTATAATCAAAATTCTTTTTTTTAGACTCTCGGTTACTATTGGGCCGAGTCGCTCCTTGCTAACAGTTCCTTACCATGAATTGTTTGATTTTGATATAGCATTATATGACATTAAAGTTTCAACTAGTGGGAAATCCGACTAAGGTAATTCGAGAAGTGTTTTTTTCCTATTCAGCGACTTTTAGCCCCTAAAAATTTAGTCCTCTTCCCCTTGAGACTGTTTACGCGTCTTGTCATGTTCGGAGGTACACAAGACGAAATACACTTACCTGTAATTCACAAAGGACGCAGCTGAGGTTTTCATAAGTTTGCATGGAAGCGATATTAAGATTTATAAGCTTATCATGTAAATTCTTTTTTCGAGATTTTAAATTAGAGAAAAATAAAAGGGTACTTGTACATTATACCCACTCTTTTATATACTGCTAGTTTGGTTAATGCTAATGAAATAAAATAAAATAGGGTGAATATAGAATAATTCAGAAACAAATTTGGGCTATATATTTGCATATTAGGGGGGAGGGGTGGGGGTAAAAAACAGATAAAAAAAAGACAGATACCCGATTATAATGGTTTATTAACAAAATTACAATAGGCTAATTACATGTTACAATTATGCGCCCAGAACGCTATTATGTCTTCGAGAATCGCTGTAAAATTATCTCTACATTCACACTTGACTTTCGCATGCCACATGTGCTCGGCTAAGTAAGTTGATAAAAAGAGTGGGTATAATGCACAAGTACCAATAAAAGCATTTTATTAACTATAACTATACCTTACCTTAGACCTTTGTTCCTCCTGTGCCACGAGAGGCACCTAAGGCATCCAGGAAGAGCCGCCCATCATACCTCATATGTGCTGCTGCCCATATATCTTCCCACTGGGGCTGGACCGTCTTATTGATGTAACCATAACTATAGAATGCAGTAAAACATTGTGAACATTGGATATCAAATAAACATTTGGTTCTCAAAATAATATTTTTATGTAAGGGCATACTCCCCTTCTTCGATTAATGTAACTCATGTTTCCTTTCCTTGGTTATGGATATTTTAGTGAGTATTGGGCACCGCAGGGGAGGAGGGTAGACCCAAAACTTGCCATAATATCCCGGAAGACCTAAAAGGGAAAAATGTGTATTATTTGCAAAAAAAATTAAAACAGAATATTGTTTTAAAAACTACAACAACACAAACAATTTAAACAGAAGACTGTTTTGTCTTGATTAATATCTACTGATTGATAAATCAGTCCAGAGGCAAGTGTGCTCTTCTGCCAAAGACACAACTTTGGCAGGTAGAATCTAAATATAAAGATATATTCAAGATTAATAAACGATGTCGAGATTTCCGCTAGATTTATTTGTAGCATTTGTCAGACATATATATTGCAAACTAGTGAGATAAAACGAACTTCAAATCAAGTCCACTATAAGATATCTATCAGCACGGTCGCATGCACTGATGACTGTTGTATGATTAAAATTGATAAGGCGAGGAAGAGCAGGCTAGGCCAGACAATCGCCTGATCTCACTATATTGCGACTGCGACCAATCAGAATCGGTTGCAATCGACCTATGTGAATCGACCAATCACAAGTATATTGCGAAATATGAACTTAAGGTAGTTCATAAATTTTAATTTGTATGTGAAATTTGAACTTGACCTGAAAAGAGGCTGCATACCTGACAGCTTGACCTCAAAAGATTACAAAACACAAAAGACTAGGAATCATATCGGAAAAAATCTTTATAGTTAAAAAAACATCCGTGTAATATGCTTCACTATGTATCAAGACAAAGCAACATAATTTAGCTGGATATACGATTTTTTGTGTTTTTTTTTTGTTCAAATCCCTGAAAAAAGCGTCCCCACGAGAAACATAAAAGCATTTTTGCTTTCTTGCAAACTTACGAAAATATCAGATCGCCCCATTCGTTGTAGGCAGAACGATGCAAGTGGTAAATTTTCAGAAGCTTCTTATCAGTTCTCGTTCTCAAAGACCTATCAGCACTTTTGTTGTTGGAAAAACCCTGCTGGTAGACATAAAAGGGCGTACTGGATGCCAGGATGGGCCCAAAAACCTAAAACCATTATTTTTGGGTTACCTTGTAAGTAGTTGGCTATTGAGCGCGGCTTATTGACCCTGTCTTTTGCAATAGGACTGAAATTACATTACGAGTGATCTAAAACCAAACACAACATTTAACTTGCATTTTTTACAATTGAGATTTCTGAGCTTCTTGACTGCAAGATGAATTTTCAAATACGGCAGTCCAAAATCAACACTGTAAAGCAATATTTACAAATGTTGTTCGGATTTACCAAAGGTGGTATTTAAGTGTTTTTGAGTCACTAAATATGGCCAACGGAATAGTGTGGCATGGTGAAGAGTGATGTATCCTCCATATTTGTTTTCAATTCTAGTCAGAACGGTCAAAATGAACGAAAAATATGGTCTTTGATGCAACACAATACCTTCACCCTCAGGGGGCAAAGCCCCAAATTATTTAAATTATTCATTTTAAAGCAAGGCTTCATAGATAAACTTAAAGGAGAAAGATATACATTTTTTACCCAGTTGAAATTGGGATAATGGAAAAATAATTGACTACACAATTCCTCAAGTGTGGGGCCCAAACCCCACCAATCTATACCCTCCCAACTTTATAAATATAGCATATACATGGTTTCCTATTTTGAATGATTGGGATTGTCCAGGGGTCGCTTAGAGATTTCTACAAAATGATCAGATGACTGTCCTAAATTAAAACGCAGTAAGCACATATTCCATGGATAATTATAATGTTTGACTAATATTAAGATTGGTGTCAAAGGGTTTCTGTAGTCGCTAACTATCGGTATGGGCTAACGTTGCAGTTTCAGCCTCATACTTGGGGACAGTTTCCTAGGCAAGGACCCAAATTGCCCATTTTTGCCCAAGTTATTCAAATTGCCCATTTTAAAGCAAAGCCTACATAGATACATCTCAGTAGAATGGTGGGCTGATTAAACACTATTGAAAACACTATTGTGCACATATTTTAATCAATGTGATTACAGGGCACTGGAGTGAGAGCTCATCCACCCCCTATCTCCATTTTCATAAGTATAGCTAGGTTGTATATCTTTCGGCCCTTGATCGTCCAGAGATGTTTTTGGAGTTGATCAGGTGACTGACTATCCTAACTCCAAACACGGAAAGTACATATTTCATGAATGATATTTGGTCGATTCTTTTCAATCAAGGAATCGCAGTTTCCTTTGCTCTGAACAGTTTTTGGTTACTGTAATTGGATTATCTAATGCAGGATCCTGAGGCCCACTCCCCTCTCCTAACCTCATAAGTTTAGACATGGTGGCATCTCCTTCAACTCAATATCAGTCAGAGAACATCTAGGGAGCATAGTTGGATATTTCAGGACAGGGGCAAGGAGTCCGAAGCCCCTCACCTCAACTCTTTGAAAAAAAAAAATCAGAACTATTCGACATCTTTTGGCTCTTGGTCATTCAGGGAACATTCGGAGAACAGAGAATGGTATTGGTCCAAAGTATGTCCTGAACCATAACCAATATGTACAGCCAATAGGCCAAAGGCAAGAGCTTTTATGTCCAAACTTATGGAGGACTCAAATTGAATTAGGAGCATTATAGAGAAAATAGTATTTAGCCTACAGTTTTCACAACAGATTCCTAACTCCACCTCAATTTGTGTCAAAGGACTTCTGATCTTATTCATTGTAAGATAAATATGAAATGTGGAAGTCCCAAACACAGATTTGGCATAATCGAAATAATTGATTATTCACCATGTTGATTATCACCATGCGGTGTTTTTGAGTTTTTGAAGTTACTAATTAAAGGTTTAAGGGATACTAAAGCCAAACACAATAGATCTTTAGATGGATTTTATTTTACACCACAATTCATTTCGAAGAATTTATCAGCTTGTTGATTTAAGTAACTGTGAAGACCCTGTTGTATTTTCATTATGCAAGAACAAAATAATTTCTGTCTCCAGAGAAGGATAGGGGCGAAGGGTGCCTCTCCCCCAAGATCAAAATCTGTTGCGTCCCTTGAAGATTGGAGAATTATTACCTAACATCTAAATTTGTTAGCATTTCAGATTTCATCGGTATTCTTATGTATACAATGTATTGAACTACTTCTACCTTTATATGATGATATCTTAGAGTTTGAGCTGTACATGAGCTTCCATCCAGCATTTTCTTACATATGTATGTAGTTGGTGTATCAATTTGTCCAGGACAAACCCTTTAGCAAGAGACTGCTCAGAATACATTAAGGAAAGCAAAAAATTATTTCTGATCAGTCTGAACGATTTATTGTTGTCCTTGCGATAAGAAGAAGTTGACAAATTTCTTTCTTCCTGGTCCTCGTATCCAAGTACTAGCCCTTGCCAAAAAATTATTGTTCCCAGCTGAAAAATTGTGGACAACAATTTTTGTTCCAAGCCTTTCAATATTAAAGAAATAACTAGTGACAATATTTTTGAAAGGTTTTTATACTGGTGCTTTTTATGAATCCTTTTTTGCCGTTCAACAGGAAAAATTTATGGGTTGATTGTACAGTGAAAGGTAGATGGGTTAAATAGGGTACAGATGTTTATCCACGCATTAAGAAAATTAGACCTCTACCCTAATAGTTAAACAATTCCCCCTGAAGTCTCCTTATGAAGCACCAAAAGCCTGATCTAGCCTTAGCCAAAGTTTGACACTTATTGTGTTAAGCTAATCTCCACTGTTTTAAAATTCGCTAATCCCTTTTCACTTCAAACTTTTTTTAATTTAGTTTTTACTCGTGTTTTATTAATTGTCGAAGCCTTTTGTGTCTTAGAAAAGGAAGTAATATTGGCCTAATTTGTGCTAACAATATCAGCTAATATAATTAACTTTTTGTAATTCGTTGTGTAATTCGAGATGGGAGTACTCATGACATCAGTAGTTTGCTAGGGATAGTCATCGTAGGAGTAGTCGTGACAGGAATAGTCTTATTGCTTTAGTTGAAGTAGTCGTGGCATGAGTAGCAATGGTAGTCGTTGCCAGATATATTGTGGTGACTTCCACTTATAACCAAACATCACGTTTGAAATATTGGCTTGGTATGTTTTTACATCTGATTTCCAAACTGCAATTTTAGCTTCTAATATGAATCAACAAGCTCAGATATCCTTGAATACAAACTGTTGTTGGAATTGGGGCTAATTTGTAGATCTTGGGCGTTCTTCTGCAACTTCAACCTCATATTTGTAATTAATAAGCCCTTTAAGTATTATATTTCTGAAAATCGGATGCCCTTTGTGAAATATGCACTTACTGCATTTTGATTATGGACTTCAAACAGCCGATATTGCAATGTTAGCTTTAGATGTATATTCCGAGGTGCCATTAACTTACAACCATCTCATGTATATCTCGCAGCGCTGCGCGTGTCGCCCGATTCATCCATACTTGGAACAGTTCTGCCGCGCTTTGAACAGTCCCGGCTACACTTGGCACAGCTCCTCCATGCTTGGCTCCTGCCACCTGGCTTATGTAATTCCTAGAAGTCGGTGTGACCCCTCGGTATAACTGACGTTTTCAGAAAACCCGTAGTATAACTAGGGGGTTTTTATCCAATATGTATTCTGCCCACTGCATTGTTCTTTTCCTTTCCAATCTAAGTATATCAAAATCTCTGATATATTTAGCTAGTATTTTTGATTGAAATAATATGTTCTGCCAATACTTTTTTTTAACACTTCTGTAAAAAGAAAAAAAGTACTGTCAGCCCACATGTACTCCAACGTTAGTTCTATTAATATTCTAACCTAGTCTTTAAATTCCCAAGAAAAGCTTCATCACTTTTTCTAGGACCTTGATCATCATTACGTCCACTGTGCATTAGAAACCGCTCTCGTCCTGCACTTTGTTTTTAATCTGGAACGGCTACGAAGTTCAGTTTTATTTTCTTAATCTCTCATATATAGCTCTATCTAGTCTGTGTTTCGTGTAACATAAAATGGCTAGTCCCATTATCGTCTGCATACACCTTTGTTGCCTCAAAGAAAATAAGACCGAGTCCCATTTTACAACCAGGTTATGTTCTGTCTTCTACAATCCATACATCTGTTCAAAGCATTGAACTAGCCCCAATCCCCTTGTTTGGTAATTATGGCTGATGTGACTAGTGTATGTATCATATAGTTATCCACTCTCCAAAATATGGCTCCATTTATTTGGACCCAGACATATACTGGGGAATCTATTTGTATTCAGTAGGCAATGCATGCGTAGCATAGCTGTGTTGGTCGCAGGCGGCTTGGTGCTGCGGGGAGTTTTTAGTAGTAGTATTAGTAGTATAGTAGGCAATAAAAAAAAAATCCCGAAACCTAGATGAATCATATAAAAATATAGTAAATTGTGGCGAAAATCACAAAACTATGGATATTTCATGAAGCAATGGAGCCAGGTTTAAAGCTTCTCCCCCGCGTGTATGCCTACTTACACAATATAAATGAGACCATAACAAACGTGCTAAAACTCAGGTTTCTGAAAGCGCATACAGTTTAACTGTGACTTGACAATGTAATGGATATAGGGAGGGGGCACCCACTTTCAACCACCCGGTGTGCACCTCGAAACGCCAATTGTGCCACACAGCTCCGCCATGTTCGGCGCAGTTTCCATCACGCATGGTACAGTGTCCGCCACGCATTGGCACGCTTCCGCCACTCTTTGCACGTACCACCTGATGTACATGATTCCTGAAAGTGGGCATTCTCTTGGGATATAAAAAGAGAGATTATCGCAGAAGGAACAATTTCTAAGAAAATCACTTTTTAAAATGCATTTTAGTTAAATTAAGGATTTAAAAACAACGATGCTTGTATTCCAGCGTCCAATCTGCACGTGATAGTATTTCATACTATTTTGTACCACTGGTTCTCTCCCTTGTCAATGCCTCTCTCTTTACGCTGAAGTACGAATTTTGTTCCAATTCTTTAAGAATGATCCCTGAATCACAAAGATCGTTTAATTAGAATAAATAGCTGTTTTAGAAGTACTTAAAACTTTAGCTTAAAGAGCGAGGTATTGAAGAGGGGGAACCCCCTCATATACTTACTTTCAGTGGAAAAAGTCCTTACTTTCAGTTGAAAAAACTAGTTTTTTTTAATAAAATTCTGATGTTTTTTTAAATAATACTGGGGGAAATCCGGCGCCCCCTTCATGGAAAATTTCCTTCCCCTATCAGGACGTACGCGGGGGGGGGGGGGCTCAGCCCCCCCCCCCCCCGAAATCTCACGATTTTTTTTCATTTTCCCATAATTTTCTGATTTTTCTCACAGAATAATGGGTTTGAAGGATTTGCCCCCCCCCCCGAAACAAATTGCCCCCCCCCCGAAACAAATTCCTGCGTACTTGCCTGTCCCCCATGAATAATTCCTCCACGGAAAGATCATCCCACGTAAAACCTTCCCCCGATCCCCCCCAACCAGAAAAAATCCCCCTGAAAACGTCTGTATAATTCCCAATAACCAATGCTATATGTAAACAATGGGCAAAGTTCATAACTTTCAGCCCTTCCCCGGGGGGCTGTGGGGATTAAGTCATCCTCAAAGACATAGTTATTAGATTTTCCGACTATGCTTAACAAAATAGCTATCTCAAAATTTTGATCAGGTGACTTTGGGAAAAATTGAGGGTGGGAGGGGGCCTAGTTGCCCTCTAATTTTTTTGGTCGCTTAAAAAGGGCACTAGGACTTTTAACTTCCGTTCGAATGAGCCCTCATGCGATATCCTAGGATCACTAGGTCGATATGATCACCCCAGAAAAAAAAAACAAAAAAAAACGCATCAGTGATCTTTGTTCTGGCAAAAAATACAAAATTCCACATTTTTGCAGATACGAGCTTGAAACCTCATCTGTAGGGTTCTCTGATACGCAGAATCTGATCGAGTCGCTGAAAATAATATATTTGAAATCAGCATAAAAATCCGATTCTTTTGATGTATCTATCGGTATAAAAATTCCGTTTTTAGAGTTTCGGTTACTATGGAGCCGGGTCGCTCCTTACTCGCAATTCGTTACCACGAACTGTTTGAAAACCCTCTATAATATCGTGAGACAGATAACTTTGAACTTCATTTTGGAGACTCTCTAACAACAGCTTTTAGGGGATATAAATCGAGTCAATGCTTTCCTTGTATCTCAACAAGTTATTGCCACGTCAAATCTTTTGGTATTTCATGGTTCGTTTCGACTTTGATTTTATTGATATATAATTTTAAGGGCGGTTTCTTTTACGACGTGAAATAGACATTGGTCGGTCAACCAATTTCTATTTAAAATTTTGTATGATTGTCAACGCGGTTGATAACATTCCCTTGGTCCAGACCTTTTTATGCATCGATTGAAAAGACGAGATTAAAGTTCGTTTTAATTTTCAGCCCGTTCTCAAAATAGAAGTGACAGTTTTTTGTCAGTTTTATAAACAGAGGACTATGGAAAGCAATTATTTATCTTTTTTACTTTACTTTTAATTGATAATTAATTGTTTTTACTTTTAATTGAGAATAGGGATTGGAGATTGTCTCCCCACGAAGTAATAATGGTTTTAGGTACTTTGTCGGGTATTTTCATGGTCTAGTTTTTATAGAAATTGAAGACGAGCCATGAAAAAAATTTTGCGGACTGTGAACCCCCTTTTACTTTTAGGTCCAAAAATCTGGTGATTTCAGCGGGAGATTTAATAATAGTGGTAATCATTACCTGCTACAGGGAATCCTTAAAACAACCTCTCATAGATTCATACTGGCAATAAATGATTTTGTTTTAAAAGGATTTACGACCGTTTAATAGGAAGTTTTATAATCGGTCATAACAGTGCCATAACATCGGTCATAACAGTGGCAATTCCACTGTTAAATTCCACTGTTACCCTTTCTGGATAAGCCAAGAAAGTATAACAGAATATATATATAATAATATATATATATATATAATATATAATATAATATATATATATATATATATATATATATAATATAATGTATATATTAATATAATAAATATATATAATATATATAATATATATATATATAATTATATATATATATATATATATATATATATATATTATATATAGAATATAATATATATATATATATATATATAAATAAATAATATATATATATATACTTTTGCATCCGATGTGTCTGTTCTGTTACACTTTCTTGGCTTATCTAGGTCTGAGGGAATTGCCACTGTTATGACCGATGCTAAAAATTGAGATGACAAATAATACGGAACATGTGTCATTTAATTTTAAACCTCTGTTACAAAAATTATGAACCATTTTTACGATTTTTTTAAATTGATTCTCCATTTCTGTCATTTGATTAGTTGACATCGGCAGGTGAGGAAGGAATCTTCCAAAACCAAGTCCACCAAGGTGAAGCTTTAATTTATGGCTCCGACATATTTTTTTTTCGTAAAGATTGGTGTTGAAATTTATTATTTAAAAATACCTCTTAAGACTTGTTTATTAAGTTTTACACTAGAATATCGGCTCTAAAGCACATTTTAGTCGGTTTTAAATGTTGTGATGCTTAGAGCAGGACAGGATTTACTTACTTGCGGTTCTGAGATATAACCCATTAGGCCCTCAGATAAGGACTATTCAGGGATTAGTTTGGATGGGTTCTCTCATCTTCACCCTTACCAATAATTGCATGTTTGCAACCCCACCCCCCCTAATTTGCAAATATATAGCCGAAATTTGTTTCTAAGCTGTTATATGTTTATCCTATTTTGTTTTATTTTATTAGCACTAACCAAACTTCACTTCTCACGTGTGTTTCAGATAGTAAATAAGTACCTAATAGTTAATATAACTAGGAATGTTGGTGACGTATTGGGATTAATAAGAATAGGTCCAGGATTGACAAAGGACTCTTCTAGTACTTTTTTGGGGACTTATTTCCCCTGGGTGACATCAGGACACCTTAGGGTCTGAAAAAGACACTATTTACATATATTTCTCAAAACCATGCCAATTTTGATTTTTGCTTTGGTTTTGTGAAATATGTACTTGTGCTTTTCTAGTTCATATTTTTTCATTAATTATGCCCTTTCGGTGGTATGTTTTTTTTCCGTAAATGGCAGCACCGTTCAGAAAGTCAAACCTGATGAAATGCGTGATTTTTTTTTCCTTAAATTTTCTGTAAATGGCAGCACCGTTCAGAAAGTCAAACCTGATGAAATACGTGATTTTTTTGCTAAAAGTGTAAGCAAGTAGCTAGAACTAAAAGTCTTGGATTTTAGTTCAAGTCAACCAAAGCAGCCAGTTTTCTGGAGCGACACGGAAAATTTCCGTATTTTGATCATTTTGACAGCTCGGTCGCAAGAAGCTAATATTGCAAAAGCTAAATAGAATTAGTCCATTAGGGTTGCATTAAAGATGGATTGTGCTTCCGTTTTTACATGTCACGTACTTCTGGGGTCAAAACCCCTATGCCTTCCCAAGCCCAGAACATAATTTGCACTTTACTGAAAAAAATACAAATGTTTTTACTTTTATAACTTTAATAAATCAAAAAATATTAACATTTTGATTAACAAATATCAGTATAAGTATATTAAACTGACAATGCTCATTCCATTTGTACTTTTTTCAGTAAATTGCAAAATACGTTCTAGCCTTGGGAAGGCATAGGGGTTTTGAGCCCTACTCATGTTAATTTCTGCTCGTTTTGAGTTTGACTCGGTTATTTATTGTAATTTCTGTTCGTTTTGGGTTTCATTTACTTATCGATGCTGATTTGTGGTAGTTTCACGCTTGGTAGATTATTTGATTTTATTTTTGCTCATTTTTGGTTTAATGGAGTTCTTTATTTTTCTTTGAAAAACTTATTTTGTGGAAAAAGTTTTTTTAATTAATTTTTGTTCGTTTTATATTGACATAGTCTTTTCAGGGAAAAAGAAAACAATAGTTTAAATTTTTTAAGACTTTGTAGTTTGGCCTGCTATGTGTATGCTGGAGAAATTTTTTCAGCAATTTTTAACAACATGCACCCTTTTAAAAATCTGGACACAAATAGTAGTGTTTAATTTAGTTTCATACCTCCTCTAGTTGACCTGAAATAGTAAACTTGATACCATTCGCAAAAAAATCTGCTTACTTTCTTAGATAGCTTGGATACACTTACGCTATTTTGATTTGGTTAAATTTTAAGAGCAGAAGTAGCCTCGAAAGTTTGAATATAATACCCTCAGTTGTTCTTGGGATGCTGCTGAGATGCCTTATTGAGAATTAGCACTAACACAGTGCATTTTGATTTAATCTCAACTTACAGCCTTTGCCCTGGGGACTCTGGGGGGTTTGTCATCCTTAAACTTATAATTTCCAGAATTTTCAACTACGTTGAACAAAATGGCTATCTCTAAACTTTGATTGAATGTGTTTGGGGAAATGGTGGGCGTGAGAGGGGGGTCAATTACTCTCCACTTACTTTCGACTATTAAAAAGGGCCATTTCAATTTCCAAACAAATGAGCCCTTTTTAAAATTTTTACAACAACTTTCTATATAAACCTTATATGTCCCCAGGGCATAACTTACAACCCTTGAACTGAGGGCTCTGAGGAGGTTATCATCCTAAAAGACCTAATTTCCTAACTTTCGACTACGTTGAACTAAATGTATATCTCAAAATTTTGATTGGATGTGTTTGGGGAAATGGTGAGCGTTAGAGGGGGGTTAGTTGCCCTTCAATCACTTTCGACTATTAAAAGGGCACTAGCATTTTCAATTTTCAATTGAATGAGCCCTTTTTGATGTTTTTACAACATCGCTTTCTATAAAAACCTTACATGCTCCCAGGGCATAACTTACAACCCTTACCCTGAGGGCTGTGGGGGATGGGTTGTCATCCTTAAAGACCTCATTTCCAAAACTTTCGACTATTAAAAAGGGCACTAGCCCTTTGAATTTCCAGTCGAATGAGCCCTTTTTCAAGTTTCTGCGACAAAGATTTCAATAAAAAACCTTATATGCCCCCAGGGCATAATTTATAACCCTTGCCCTGAAGACTGTGGGGGGAGTGTCCTGCTCAAAGGTATAATTTCCTGAACTTTAAACTGCGTGGAACAAAATGGCTATCTCAAAATTTTGATTGGATGTGTTTGGGGAAATGGTGGGTGTGGAAAGGGTGTTAGTTGCCTTCCAATCACTTTCGACTATTAAAAAGGACACTAGCCATTTCAATTTCCAATCGAGTGAGCCCTTTTTGAAGTTTCTAAGACAACGAGTTCTATAAAAACCTTATATGCCCCCAGGGCATAACTCACAACCCTGCCCTGAGGGCTGTGGGGGAGTGTCCTCCTCAAAAACATAATTTCTATCTGGAAATCAACTACGCTGAACAAAATGGCTATCCAAAAATTTTGATTGGATGTGTTTGGGGAAAAGGTGGGCGTGAGAGGGGGGTTAGTTGCCCTCCAATCACTTTAGACTATTAAAAAGGGCACTAAACCTTTGAATTTCCAATCGAGTGAGCCCTTTTTCAAGTTTCTACGACAAAGATTTCAACAAAAACTTGTATGCCCCCAGGGCATAATTTATAACCCTTGCCCTGAAGACTGTGGGGGGAGTTTCCTGCTCTAAGGTATAATTTCCTGAACTTTAATCTGCGTGAAACAAAATGGCTATCTCAAAATTTTGATTGGATGTATTCGGGGAAATGGTGGGCGTGGAAGGGGTGATAGTTCCCTTCCAATTACTTTCGACTATAAAAAAGGGCACTAGCCATTTCAATTTATAATCGAATAAGCCCTGTTTGAAGTTTCTACGATAACGCGTTCTATAAAAACCTTATATGCCCCCAGGGCATAACTTACAACCCTTGCCCTGAGGGCTGTGAGGGGGTTGTCATCCTCAAAAACCTAATTTAAAGAACTTAAAACTACGTTGAATAAAATGACCATCTCAAAATTTTGATTGGATGTGTTTGGGGAAAAGGTGGGCGTGAGAGGGGGGTTAGTTGCCCTCCAATCACTTTCGACTATTAAAAAGGGCACTATTCCTTTGAATTTCTAAACGAAAGAGCCTTTTTTGAAGTTTCTACTACAACGCCTTCTATAAAAACCTTAGATGCCCCCAGGGCATAACTTAAAACCCTTGCCCTGAGGGTTGTGGGGGAGTGTCCTCCTCAAAAACATGTTTTCTATCTGGAAATCAACTACGCTGAACAAAAAGGCTATCTCAAAATTTTGATTGGATGTGTTTGGGGGAATGATGGGCGTGGGGGGGGGGCTAGTTGCCCTCCAATCACTTTCGACTATTAAAAAGGGCACTAGCCCTTTGAATTTCCAATCGAATGAGCCTGTTTTGAAGTTTCTACGACAATGCCTTGTATAAAAACCTTATATGCCCCCATGGCATAACTTAAAACCCTTGCCCTGAGGGTTGTTGGGGAGTGTCCTCTTTAAACACATCTATATATTTTCTACACTATGATGGGTGTGGGGGAGGGGCTAGTTGCCCTGTAATCGCTTTCGACTATTAAAAAGAGCCCTAGAACTCTCGATTTCCAATCGAATGAGCCCCTTTTGAAGTCTCTTCGACGACCCCTTCCATATGAAGTGCCCTGCTCTAAAGTAAAAAAAACATCTTATACGCCCTCAGGGCATAACTTAAAACCCTTGCCCCGAGGGTTGTGGGGGAGTGTCTTCCTCAAAAAGATATTTTCTATTTGGAAATCAACTACGCTGAACAAAATGGCTATCTCAAAATTTTGATTCGATGTGGTTGGGGAATGATGGGCGTGGGCGGGGGGCTAGTTGCCCTCCAATCACTTTCGACTATTAAAAAGGGTACTGGCCCCACCAACTTCCAATCGAATGAGCCTCTTTCGAAGTTTCTACGACAACTCCTTCGATACGAAGTGCCTGTCGAAGAAAGAAGAAGAAAAAAAAAACACATTGTGGCCACATCGTTCTTTACTTAGGCAGCGCTAGCGCGCTGCCTATGATGAGGGATGACATTGCAAATCACTGACTGAAATTGACACCACAGGAAACATCCTGCAGTTAGAATGCCGTGTTATAATATGGAAATTTTTAAGCGAAGAATTGTTCTTTGGCGAATAAAACTCAAAAAACCAAATCAATCTTTTTCTCAGGAGCACTATTTCCTCCTAGAAAAATCACCAAAACGATTTATTCAGAATAAGCCTATCATAATTTAACAAGTTTGCGACAGACTGGTTGAAGGACATCTGGACTTCAATAAATTTGGAAATCATTTGGTACTTGTCTAGAATCCAGTACACACGCGAAAAGTGAAGTTTTGTTAATGCTAATGAAATAAAACAAAAAAGGATGAAAATATAATAGTTTATGAGTAAATTTGGGCTATATATTTGCATATTAGGGGGGGGGGGGTAAAATATCGCATATATTAAAATACGTAACCCAACCTAACCTAGGTACCTTTTTTTGCCCCTTCAACCCAAAAAACTAAAGTTTAAATCTTTGTCACGGAGTGAGCAATACCTCACAATGCAGCGAAAACCTATTTTTCATTAAGCATCTTTGAGATTTCGATATGATCTTTCTCGCGTGTGTACCGGCTTCTAGACAAGTACCATATTTTATCTTTTTACTTTCTTTCAATGAATCACTGTTAGAAATTATGTCGTCTTAACTTAGAGATTGACCTAAAAATCATTTGTCAAAAATAAAGTTTTACAAAGAAAAGTGCAGAGCCATATTAAAACCTAAGACGAGCAGAAATAAAGGCACGTAACAACAACTGCTACTACTAACAATTCATCGCAGCACCAAGCGGCCTGAGCCCAACATAGCATGTAACGAGCTTAACCTAAAACCACTGTATATAAATTATATATTATATTATTATTGTATTATTAATTATTGTATATATTATATTTATGTAGAGTGCCTAAAACAAACAGAAACTACTATCAATGAATAAATGAGACCAAAACGAAAAATGAAAAGTCACATCAAACAAGGATAACAGATACTGCTGTAAGTGAATATTGAATCCTCAAAGGAACCAAATTAAAGTGAATAATCAAGTCAAATTTAAAGCGAACAGAAATTATCACAAACGAGAGTAGGGCTACTACCTCTAACCGTAAGACCAGAGCGTCATTTGCGCTTCAATTAAAACGCTCTGTATTTCGAGCAGTAAGGTTTTTTTTGGTCATAAATCAATTACAGCATAACAAAAACATATCACAAAGCCAGTCAAAGTTTACGAACAGGAGGGGTATAATAGGAGCACAAGTTCCTCTCAAACGCTCTTATCGGCTTGAGTGTCATTAAGTTTTATTGAAGACGATTTGTATTTTGAACTTACTTACTTAGACTTAGGACTTCCCACGCCGGGCGGCGTATAAGTCGGCAACGATGCCTCTCCACGATTACCTCTCCAGCGTCTTCGGTTCATCAAGGGTTGTTCTTGAAAGCGCTGCGTCTTTTTCTAGGCATCGTCCAAGTGTAGCCTTCTGTCGTCCGCGCCGTCGAACTCCTGGAGGAGTCCAACACCAAACATTATGAGGCAGACGATTGCTGCCAATTCTAACCATGTTTCCCCAGTATCGCCATCAACTGCTTGTGTCTTTATCAATAACCAGTGTTTGTTTAGTCTTCTCTCTCATGAATGAGTTGGTAATTTTGTCCGTCCAGTTGATTCCGAGAATCGGTCGAAGACAATTATTGTCAAAACTTTGGATTCTTTTCTCTAGCTGTTTTGTCAGTGCCCAGCTTTCAGAACCATACATTAGTACTGACAGGGCATTACTAATAAAGAGCCTCAGTTTCAGCTTCAAAGATAAAGTGGTACTTCTCTAAACATTTCTTAACTTATCAAAGGCGTTTCCTGCGCACGCGATACGTGTGGCAACTTCATGCTCGGGGCTTCCATCGGTGCTCACTAGACTCCCAAGATATCTAAACATCTCTACCTCTTCAATTTTATTTGCTTTAATTGTCAGTAGCTCAGCAGATAATTTGTTCACATTATTGCGCATGATTTTCGTCTTTTGCGTGCTTATTGCCAATCCTATTCTTTTACCTACTTTCGAGAGTTCATTTATGTTGTACTGAAGCTCGTCTCTTACGTTAGAAAGGAGCATTATGTTGTCTGTGAAGTTTGCATTAAATAAAGTGTGACTTTAATTCAACTGGATGCCACCTATGAAGTTGCACGTCCGCAGGATAAAATCAATGAGCATTGCAAACAGTACTGGGGAAAGAATGCACCCCTGTCGAACACCTGAGTTGACTTTGAACCACTCAGTCAAGTCCCCATCATCAGTTCGAACAGCACAAATTTGTTCATCATATAGCGCCATTGTAATTCTGACAATTTTATCCGTGAAGCCATAGTAGCGCAATACTTTCCGCAGTGAATCTCTATGGAGTGAGTCGAAAGCCTTCAAGACATCGATGAAAGCCAATATGATATCAGTTTGCCATTCACTTGATTCTTCAATAAGTATTCTAAGACTAAAGATCAAGTCAGCATATGACCTACTTGGTCGGAAGCCATGCTGTTCATCTCTGAGTATGGCGTCAACTTTTGTTTGGATGCGATTCAAAAGTACTTGGCAGAAGACTTTGCTTCCTGCAGACTGTAGGGTGATACCTCACCAATCAGCAGTTTTACCCTTTTTAAATAGTTTCACCATAACCGCTTTCTTCCAATCTGTGGGAATATCCTCAGTGTCCCATATCTAAATTAACACTTGGTATAGCGGCTCAGCTAGAACACCAGCACCGTATTTCAATAGTTCAGGATGTATACCATCGATGCCAGCTGCCTTTCCATTCTTTAGTTTACGTAGTACTGTCTTTACTTCATGTAAACTAATTGGCTCTGTACTTATGACTAATTTGAAAAGGGGTCAGCCATCTTGGGGGTCTGCAGGATCTGCAGGAGGGGCGAAGTTTAATATTTCATGGAAATACTCTTTCCATCTATTATCTATTTCTTCTTTGCGCGTTAGCAGTCGTCCCGATTTACTGTCAATCGCAGTGGCAGGTTTTTTGAAATCTCTTGTGATCTCTTTTGTTATTCGATAAACTGCCCTGCTATCACCTTTACTAGCAGCAGCTTCGGCTTCGGCAGCTTTGGCTTCGAGGAAGCAACGTCTATCTGCTCTATTTGACCTTTTTACAGCCTTGTGGGCTTCTTTGTACTTATTTCTTAGATGTTCCTTATATTCAGAGGTGGCATTGAGGTCGCAAGAATCTAGTTGAGTTTTTACCTCTTTCCACACCGAAATGAGTTTCCAAGAAGAATCATTTATCCACTGTTTCCTTTTCTTTTTAGCAAAACCAAGAGTCTCTTCAGCTACACTTTGCACATTTTCCACGATCTGGGTCCATGTTTCACCAACAGATTCTGTCCTCCTCCTCGCAAACAAGGCTAGAAAACTTATTGGAGAGGGATACACAATAGTTTTTTCGAATGTCTATGTCCCTTAACTTCTGCACATAAAATGTTCTAAGAGTTCTTTTGTACTTCACAATAGTCTTTAGCTTCAGCTTGAAACGGTCGATCACTAGTTGGTGATCAGAGATCGAATCAGCACCACGAAAGGAACGCACGCCCTCCAAACATCGCCTGTGTCGCTTCCTGATCAAGAGGTGGTCAATTTGGTTTCTTGTCACTCCATCAGGGGAAGTCCAAGTATATTTGTGGATTTCCCGGTGGGGAAACCACGAGCCACCAACAATTAGGCCACGGCCAGCACACATATCTATCAATCGCACACCATTATCATTTATGAAACCCAAACCATGTTGTCCAATCACTTCAGGTGCATAACTATGGCTAATACCAGCTTTGGCATTAAAATCACCATACATAACTAAAATATCCTGTTCAGTTACTGAATTGACTAGATCGTTAAGTTCATAATAGTAACAGTCTTTCTTGGAATTGCCAGCTTCATTTGTTGGAACATATGCAATAATGATTGTCAGCTTTAACTGCGAGATTGCGAAACGGACTTTCATCATTCTTTCGTTTTTGGGGACGAACTCAACCATAGACTTGCTTTGCATTCCTGCTGAGTGCAAGGGCAACGCCAGCTTCACGCTTCTTTTCTGTGCCAGAAAAGAAAACTTCATAGTCATCAACTACAGTAGATGAAAACCTGTCAATCTAGTTTCAGATAAAGCCACTATGTCAACATTATATGTTTGGAGGGTTCTTATAATACCTTCTATGCGACCAGGTTGTGTATCAGGGTTCACGGTGCTAAGGACATTCCAAAACGCAAGACGGAAAGGTTGGTTCGTTTTCAGAATATGATTTTCAAAAAATCGTGTCCGAAGTCATCGGACGGTCGGAGGTCATTTTGGATGAGATCAAATTGGGTCCGAGGCTTTTCATTGTCGTTTCATGAATCAGTAGTGTTTTACAGGGATAGGGGTCTAACCTATCGCCCAACCCTCCTCTTTTCCTGGCTTGGGACATGCTGCTCACCAAAACTCCAAAGCGCAAGGATCCTCACAGGCAGAGTTAACTCCGCCTTAGAGTTAAAACCACACTGTGGTTTTATTTATCGTAACTTCGACAAAAAAAGGAAAAAAGAAAATCACCATAATGAACAAGACTAATAGAAAGAGACGTGCGTAGACCTCTTAGGAGGGGTAAGGAACGGTAGCCTTACTCTCATTCGTTCGTTTGATGTTATATTTTTTTTGTAACTCTTTGTTTGTTTAAATAAATGCATGTCAAGGTCATTAACGAAAAATAATTGTTTTGTTGTCTTAAAAAGAAAAAAAAGGATGTCACGATTCTCCAAACCAGATTTTTTTTCCTTTTTTTATTATTATAATTTTGTGTGTGAGTATGTGTCTTAATTGGGACTCCCTTTACTAAGCAACTATTCAGATGGCCTGGTGCTTATCCTGTCTTTTGATTTACCTCACCACTTCACCCAAGGGCGGATCCAGGATTGTTTTAGGGGGGGGGGGCGAAAAATAGGTTAATCCGATAAACTTGCGTTAGGAGCAAGTTTATTTAACGCAAACTTGCGTTAATTATGTAAATTACACTACTTTAGACTACGTAAGGGGGGGGGGGCCCTCACCCCCCTCTGGATCTGGCACTGACTTCACCATGAATAAACTCTAACTAAGTTTCACTAGAATTAATAGTGACAAAGCTTTAGGTAGATCGGAGACACAAATTCGCTGGCTGCCTCATGTTCTCTCTCAAAACACAACATATGAAGTGCTAAGTACTCTTGTGCTAAGTATTTGGTGCCACAAATTTTAGCAAAATCAATTTGGTTATTTTGCGAAAATTTGGGCAACCAAATTATTTTAAAAGGTACCATCATGACCAAAATTCTAAAATGTCTGAGAATAATTCACTTGAGGTGATTTATTTTTGGTACAGCTCTATCTCTCTAATTTTGGTGATCCTGCGTGTCCAGGAGATAGGGACGATTTTAATATCGGTCAGTGTTCCTAATATTTTAACCCATCACTTACTCGTTCGGGGCGTATTTCGCTTGTCGTGCACTTTGTTTTTCCTAAGGTATTTCCAAGAGCCTTGCCAAAGTTATGGTAGCCGATTGCACAGTGTTATCTTTTGGGCTCGGAGAAAAGCCAGTAGAAGCAGTAAACAGAATTTTAGATTACATCAGCTCGAATTTGAAGTTTTAGTCAATGCAGTTGTTATAACGTTTCTCCAGTTAATAAATAATGTAGTTATTTTATTGAAGAATAACTAATTAAAAAAAAAAAAAAAAATAAAAAACAACACAATCAACCAACCAAAGATTTTGTACTTCACCTGCATCACCGGTCATGAAAAAAATGTCAGTTACTGCTTTCCGACTCTTATGGGGGCTTCGTTGATTTCAATATTTCAAGCAAACCGTGCCTACAATGGTCCTTATATTTCTAGTTGTAATGAAAAACCTTTACATTTTTAATAATGAATGCATAGTTGATCTTGTACATTATGTACTGTGCGTGCCAGTAAGAGTAATAATAAAATAGGTGTGAGTAATCATTTTCTAGTCGGGGTCTGATGGGGGATCATTTAATAATAGTAATAATGTTAACAATTTATTTGTACCTAGCCCTAAAGACGAAATGTCAGCTTCTGTATACTAACTCTGCCGATACCGTTATGTTCAACATGTGAAGCAAATCGCGTTTACAATGTTCTTTAGATTTTTAGTTTTAGCGGTAGAGCGTAATTTTTTTTTTATCAACAATGGGTAGTTGTTTTTTACCAAATGTGCACGCCAATAGCGATAAAGATAAAATAGGTGCACATAATCATTTTTTGTAGTAGGGGTCTGATACTTTACAAAGGATTAATTTTAGGTCAAATATCGAAACAAGAAAATAATAACAATAATAATTGTTTTTTCACTAGTAAGGTAGATCACATAAGTAAAGAAGTTCTTTCACGTCTTATGCTTTACTTAGACGCAGTACGTTAGTCCTACATAGATTTGGAGGGGTTATTCATCTTTTAAAGATTGAATAAATGAGCCCAAGGATCAGGACCCAATCTGAGCGTGCCTTCGAGGACCATGATTTTGACATCTTAGGGGGGGGGGGGGCAAGCTTCCTAAACTATTGTTATAGTGGCACCTACCAAGCTATAATTTCAGAACTCAACGAAGTAAAAGTAGGTGTCCAGGCTATGGCTTTTAGGGATCTATCTCCAATCTGGCCTCTTTGGGGGGAGGGGCTTTTTAGTTTCATATCATCAGAACTTATATCAAAGTAGGCTGTCGGATCACAACCAAATTGGATGTGAAGTTAAAGCTAGCATTCTAGTTTTGTGGCTCTTATGTATGCAGCCATTCTGGCCTCAATGAGTGAGGGGGCCTCTAAATTCTCTCGTATTTAGAATATCTGCCGGAAAGCGTTAGTTAGATCATATCCAAAAAAGGTGGGAAGTAAAAGCAAGCATCCAAGTTGATCCTTTTCGGGTCCATGCCTGATCGAATCCCAGTGAGCGGAGTGGGTCCCTAAATTCTTATTATCGTAAAACCTATTGAAACAGAGCATTAAATTTCAATAAACTTGGTTAGTAACAAAACTTAGGGTCCTTATTTCGTCCTTTTCAGACATGGACCTGATGGACTCTCTCTAGAAAATGAAGGAGCGGGTTGGGGATTAAATGTTTACGATCACAATAGCTGTTTGGACGGGTAATCAGATAATAATAAAAGTTTCGGTAGAAAAGTGGTGGAAGAAAAAAAATTGGTGGAGAATTTGCACTAATTTTCTGTTTGTTTCTACGGGTGAGGATGACATGGAGCATTAAATTCTTTTTGTCAAGGCATGACAAAGGGGTTTTTTGTCAAGGGGGTTGTTGGGCCTCAACCGAACTCAGTGAGAAGTAACAGCTACTGATCAAATTCTATTTTCTGGGAGTCTGGGCCCATTGGACGTGTGTGGGAGATACGAGATGAAGGATTAGTAACAGCTAATGTCCTAGTTTTGCCTTTTGTGCACACAGTATCAATTTAAGCTTTCTGGAGGGGCGAGGTGTACATTAGTTTCATTCATCAGGGTAGCACCCAAAAGGGGCTATTTGACCTCAAACAAATTGAGTCAGAAGTAACAATTAATGTCATACTTACGCCTTTTCAACGTTTACTTGGCCTGTGTGGGGGTGGAAGGAAGGTAGTAACTAAATTGTTGATGCGCGCATGTCTAGGAGAAGGGAATGCCATATCCCAGGGAAACTTGGTTTGGCTTTTTACGGTCTTTACCTGATCCAACATTTGTGAAAGAAGGTAGGGTTTAAAACCAGTATTTATCAGCATAATTACTTTGCGTGCTGATAGAAATCATTCCATCAAACCTGGTCGACAGCCAATATTAGAGTATCAGTTGTCTGTGTGAAATCGGATTTCTATGAGGAAAGGGCTATATTTTTGTCATCCGTATCCACCGAAAGAGCTTGTCATATCTAAATAAAATTCGGTAGGGCAATAAAATTTCACTTTTAGGGGGTTTGAGCCTGATCCAAATAACGTAATCACATATGTTACCCTGCAGTTGTGACTCGTGGGTTACAATTACTGTAGCACGACAAGGTGTTTTTCACCCGAGATCTATTCTGCTACTCTTAACTTCTATTTTTCGTTGTTTAAAGGCTTTATTTATTCGGTCATGACCGACTTCCGGGTTTCCCCCTGTCTTTGGCATCAGCTCTTCTGGCTTTTAAATAGGTCAGCTAATCCCAGAGGTTTATATTTTGTTTCATGGTTGTATTTTCTCATCTTATTATACATATTGATAAGTCTTTATCATAAAAATAGATATACAGATTGCTATTATGGTTTTTTTAATTGCTGTCCGCTAAATAGGACTTGATGCATTTGTTTTTTCTTGAAGACTTTATTTATTTATTTTTTTTTTTAATAATGTTGAGGTGTCGAAATTCGACTGACATTGATATACAAACAAACTGATTCGTTCATAAATGTTAATGTTTTTATTACTATTTTAATTTGTTACTAATCAATAACAAAAACGTAGTAAACCTTTTATTGACAACCCCGATGCCACAGGATAGCAGTACCCCCTTGAACCCTGTTTAAATTAATGGCAGACTGGTTTTTATAAAGCTTCAACTAAAGAGCAGTGTTTAAAATGTAGGGGCGGTACTGAAGGGGTTTTCCCCTTATACAGGGTATAAGGGGAATACCCCAATATACAGGGGGCTTGGGAAGCACCATGGAGCTAATAACGGCCTTCCCATAACGCTAATTCTAGTCTAAGGTTGTAAAACAACCCCCATGAAAACAACTTATGTTAAAAAGCAATTGTTAAGATTTGAGATGTTATTGACACTGCTGAGAAAATATCCTCTAAAACCTAGCTTTTTGGGCTAAAGTAGGCCAAGATATATAATAATATCAGTATGCGATACACTAGATCAAGAAGAGTATTCAAAGGTTGAAGATTAGCTCGCTTTGCACATGTTAGAAGTGTGTCCAAATCTCAGGCTTGATCAGAGGTTAAACGTTGAGAATTTTCATGGCACACACAGCAGAGCCCCCTGGGTGACAATTCAAACAATAGGTTGCTGCACGAAGTTTTTGTCTCAAATTGATGATGTCTTCTCATTATATCCGAATGCATTCAAATTTAACGATCTCAGGGTTTTTGCAAATCTCCCTTAATTTCTTTAGATGCAAAGTTTCTGGTTTCATCGCTGTTTTATGAGTTTGTTTATGCTTCGTCTCACAGACTGTACTTTGACAGGACCTTTGACAGAAGTCGTGGAGCAAAATATTCAAAGATGGAATCTCAGATTTCACTATTGCTTTTACTTGGATAGAAAAGAACTCGTTATGAATCTCATGCTTTTTACCAACCTTGAGCAGATAAAATTTTCAAAAGGTGCTCATCGAACAGTTCGTGGTAATGAACAATAAGTAAAGAGTGACTGGTGCCAATAGTGACTGGTACTCTAAAAAGCGGAAATTGTACAACCTTATATGCCAAAAGAATCTCGTTTTTTGGAAAACTTGTCAAGATAAGAAAGCTTGTATAATTTGAGAAGTAGGGGGAAAACACCCCCGAAACGAAGGGCGATTTCGATGATAAATTTCAGTCGTAAAAAATCAATAGCATCGAAAGATTTGAATTACTTTCTCTTACTTCACCCCTTGTCAAAAAAGAAGAAAAACAGAAACATGAGTCCAGATACACGCGTGGTAGACGTTCGTTCACTTTGAGGAACATATTTGGACTGTGCATTCAATATGGGTGGCAGAAGAGAAACAGTTCCCCAGTCATCATGGAAATGGCATTTCTAGTGGAAAAAAAACGTTTTTAAAAATTACCTTAAGAAGTTCTAGATAGGATGGGGACGCTTCTTCAGTGTTCTTGACCAGTCAGTAAGAAAAATTTGGAATATTGGTCTTGATAGGCAGAATAGTCGGTGAAGATGAGCAGATAGACCAAGGAACTTTTGCTTTCCCCACCCCCAATAAATTGGCTAGTTACCACCCCTTTCAAATCTCTCTTAAAATTTGAAGTTCATTTCCATATTGGCAAAGAACGCCATCTAAGAAGGTTCAATTCATTTATGCCCCCTAGACATAAAAGTTTATGAAATATGTGCTGAAACTGAAATATTTTTTTAAAGATGTAAAACCTCTTTACGATCCTTGATCCTTTACCTTTGGAAAAATGCCTGGATCGTGCAGATCCAATCAAAATTTTCAGACAACCATTTTGTTCAACGTGATAGAAAAATCTGGAAATTAGGTCTTTGAGGATGACCCCCCCCCCAGCCCTCAGGAAAAGGGTTGTAAGTTATGCCCTATAGACATATAAGGTTTTTATTGAAAGCGTTGTCGTAGAAACTTCAAAAGGGCTCATTTGATTGGAAATTGAAAGGGCTAGTGCATTTTTTGTTGTTGAAAGTGATTGGAGAGCGACTAACGCCCATCTCACGCTCACTATTTTCCCAAACACATTCAATTAAAATTTTGAGATAGCCATTTTGTTTAACGTAGTTGAAAATTCTGAAAATTAGGTCTTAGAGGATGACAACCACCCTAACAGCCCTTAGGGTAAAGGTTGTAATTTATGGCCTGGGGGCATATAAGGTGTTTATAGAAAGTGTTGTCGTAGAAACTCAAAAAGGGCTCATTCGGTTGGAAATCGAAAGGCCTAGTGCCTTTTTTAATAGTCGAAAGTGATTGGAAGGCTTGACATTTTTATAGTAAAGATCGATGTGGGTATAGTGTATTATTTTTTTTTTTTTTTTTTTTTTTTTTTAGACCAGGGCACTTCCTATCGAAGGAGTTGTCGTAGGAACTTCGAAAAGGGCTCATTCGATTGAAAATAGAAAGGGCTGATGACCTTTTTAATAGTCGAAAGTGATTGGAGGGCAACTAATCCCCCTCCCACGCCCAACCTCCCATTTCCCCATTATGTTTAAAAACTAAATGTTCCCTTAAGATTAAATCAAAATGCACTGTGTTAATGCTAATTCCCAATAAGGCATCTCAGCAGTATCCCAAAACGACTGAGGGTATTATGGTCAAACTTTCGGGGCTACTTCTGCTCTTAAGAAGTAAAAACATTTATATTTTTTTTCAGTAAAGTGCAAATTATGTTCTGGCCTTGGGAAGGCATAGGAGTTTTGAGCCCAACTTACGTTAATTTCTGCTCGTTTTGAGTTTGACTCGGTTATTTATTGTAATTTCTGTTTGTTTTGGGTTTCATTTATTTATCGATGCTGATTTGTGGTAGTTTCACGCTTGGTAGATTATTTGATTTTTATTTTTGCTCATTTTTGTTTAATGGAGTTCTTTACTTTTCTTTGAAAAACTTATTTTGTGGAAAAAGTTTTTTTTTTTAATTAATAACATGTAAAGGGTTATCCTATATATGAGAGGAGCTGCAGCCCCACCAGTCTTAGCTCGTCTTTTGACCAAAATCTTACTCTTTAAACAATGGTTTTAATAACCCTGAGCAGAGGGGCTCTAAGGGAGTGCATGGGAGAACCCCCTGGATTTGAAAAAAAAATAGTACTTACGTTAGAAAAGAATGTCCCTTTTTGTATCGTCATGATTAAAAAAAATAAATCGTTGCTTCATCCCCTTCTTTTTTGTGAATTGGCGCAACCTCTAGAACGATGAACTTCCAAAGCTTTTGTCTGTCATGAATGGGTAACCGTTCTTCACTGAATATGGGAAGTTAAAAGTAGGTGTGCCATTTTTTGTTTGTTTTTTAAGACTTTCCCTTAAAAATATTTGTCTGTATCCCTACCCCCACCACTAATGACGTACTCATCCAGACTGGAATTATGCTTATAGCTCTGTAAGAGCCGGGAATTGTTGAATAAAATAGACCTTACTAGACATCTGAAAAGCAGAGTTTACATAGCCATTCTTCTTAATCATGGGATCCTTTCAGGCCGTACCTGCCTATGAAATGTTCAAGTTTTTGTAAATTTCTAATACTTCATGTGAAATTTTTCTGTTTTCAATGGTTTTGACGAACCCCTCCCCCCCCCCCCAAAAAAAAATCGTGTGTACGGGCATGAGTACAGTTAGATATTTTTACTTTTTTACTACCTTCTTTTATCGTCGAATATTTCTTCTTCAAGCAAAACATACCCAAGAAGATTTTTTTTAATCCACGTTAAAATCAGGATTTGCATAATTTAGCGGACAAGTGGACACTTTCGCATAGTTTATGCCTTCTTTATTATTATGATTTATACTTTAAAAATAATTGGTTATGAAAAAATTAAAACTGCCATAAAAGATTAGTCAAAAACGATTAGTGAATATTATCAGATTTAATTTTCCTCTAAAGTTCTTTTAATGGAATTCTTACCTCCAAAATAGAATGCATATTTCATTTTAGTTACCTTTCTCCTCCCTATTGTTTTACTTGGGGAGAAGAATGGATTTGAAAACTGTTTGTTTCTGATAATGCTATAAAGTGATTATAATAATAATCAGGGAGGTAGGGGGTGTGGAAGTCGTCATGTATTTTCCTGAACTTCTCAGAGAAGGGTGCGTTGTTACCACCTTGGTAGTTTCGGAAAATTTTTCAAATCCCCTCCTCTATATGCGAGTATGTATTTTTATGCAACTGGCAAATGTTGAGACAAAGTCTCACATCTTAACTGTCGGCTCCTCAACCAGATAGGGGCGGACTGGGGAGATCATGATAAGCCCTATTTCCCCACACTGAAGAATATGTTCCCCTGTTGACCATGGATTCGTTATTTTTTTCCTAGACCTTAGCCCTCCCACAAATGGTACTCCCATCCCTAGCACTTGAACCTGCCAACATTCAAGGTAAAAACGTTTGTTCTTTAGTTGCTTTTATGTCAAAAATATAATTGAGTGATACAATAATGTCCATTTTAATACTTCTGCTGACTGATGATTTAGCTTTTCCGTTCCCGGTTGAGTAGCTTAACCCTTTCGCGATTTAAAATGATTTGTTGGCAAGCTTGAAGGGTAGTCAAGGTTTGAAACGGGTTCTTGTTTTGATCAGGATCAGGTTTAAGGCCTTTGCTGCACTTGAAAAATCATGACATTAGCTTTCTCTTTCGCAATTTGTTTTTGGCTCTGCTGCTTTTTTGGCAATGAAAAAAATTGCAAATACGTCTATTTGTGCAATTTATCAGTTTTTTCATAGGTTCTGCTATTTAGTTTGGCCTTTGATGCATAATTATATCAGTTTCGTACAAGCATTTTGAGATTTTATAACTAGCCACAGAATCTCTCATGTAAAAGAAGGGACGCATTCCTGTACTGATTCCACTTAAAACTTATAAAGGGTTTACGTACTGCCTCTGGCCGTGTGTCAGTCTCGCGGATATCACTTTTTTGGGAGTCTGTTTAACTAGAAAATGGAAACATTTTCATTCGGTCAATAGAAAATAAGAAAAGGGCTAAAGGGAGATATGGGAAATAGTTTCCTGTATCATGAATTTAATGTGAAATAAGAAAAGGGTCGAAGCTTTGCCACAGCCTGGGCAAAGCAAGGGCCATCATTTTTGCTGGACAATGTATATAATATATATATTATATATATAGATATATATATATATATATATATATATATATATAATATATATATAAAATATATAATAATATATATATATATATATATATATATATATATATATATATATATATATATATAATATATATATATAATATATTATATATATTTATATATATATATATATAAGCAAGATTTTTTACTCAGGGAGGGGGAGGGGGAGCTGCCGAAGTTCCTTATGGGGTCAACTAGTCAACTAAAGTATGTGTTAGAAAATTCACAATGTTTGTTCCATTATTTTAGGAGTGCATGGCGCATATGTGCCTACATGGCCTACATGTAGAGGAGAGGTACAATTTGTCCGTTTTCTTGTTTGGGAACTCTTTTGCCAATGGCCTCCATCCAAGACCAAAGGGATAGGTATTCAATATTGACCCCTTTTTCTGACATGGGAGAATAACATAATAATGAGCAATTTAGTGACTGACAAAAAAATATGACCAGGGACAACCCCTCCCCCTTTGCACACATGCCCAGATCTTGCTTCTATTATTTCTTCAAGACTTGTAATGGTATAGGCACCGTAACTAACCATCTAATGCCGCTACTGAATTTTGTTCTGGAAAAATTCGAAGAAGAACCATGTCTTGAAATTATAAACAAGGAAGATAGTTCTTTTGTTTCCTAGTACAATTCTTCCTTGTTTTGGTATCTGAGATAAGGAAACAGGAAAAAAATGTCAATTGTCAACTAGCAACTTTAGTCGAAATAGGATTTTATTTGTAAATATAGCACCTCATCTTTTTTCTGGAAAGTAGCTTTTTCAAGATTTTTTTAAAGTAAATTTTAAAGTCCATTAATTTCCTTTCCTAATATCACAATTAGGCGCATAAGCAAATCTATGTTTTTTTTTTACATTTTGTCAATAACCTCCTACATTTTACACGTAATTCTCCAGTTTTGGGATTTCCTCAAACCTAGCTTCCACCCTAAACAGACACACCTCCGCCCATGAATTCGTACGGATATGCCTGATTCGACCCAAAAATAATTTGGCTGATTGAAGATGCTCTGGGGAATTTTTCGCCTTTTCTGTCAAATCCATGCACTTTTTTACTGTTTTGATCCTATCCCTTTGAACAAAAAAACTTCATGCTATAGACAGTCTGAGAGATCTTATGGCTTAAAGTCAACCATGGTAGACTATTTCTTTTTTGCAATACAAGTGGGGATGAATATAATGATCAACCTCTATCTGTCTCGACTTAGAAAATTATATATTAAAAAAAAAAATAAATAAATAACTACATTGACTAGATAATGAAAGCTATTCTATTGTACAATCCTTGTTTACAAAGAACCAATATGGTTTAGAGAGAAGCTTATGAAAATGTCCATCATTTCCATCTAGATTATCACATTTTGTTGGTAGAGGGTTTCAAACCTGATAATCCCTAGACACTGCGCCCTCGTTCAATTTTATCCCAAAATTACGAGATTAAATTTACAAAATTAAATTTAAGAATTTAATAAAACAACTTGTGTATATTCATTTTGTTACTTTTTTACGACTCGGACGAAAATTTTGGTGGGAGGGGGAGGCTCAAACCCAGTAACCCCTCTTGGATACGGCCTTGGAAGATGGGGTATACCAGAGGATTTTTCTACCAAAGTAAGGCTGAACTTAAAACAACAGGGAGCTTATCTTAAGGTCCAAGTTTCCTGGACGAAGTGGTCCTTCGGCAGAGCTTTAGGAGAAATTCATACTTCTCCTGCGCGTAGGTGCGATTAAGACCCCTTAGAAACATAATTTTGACTAAACCTCTTCTGTAACCCTTGACAGCTGTGTCCTATGCCTCCCCTAGAATTAAAGAATTGATGCATGATACGGGTATTCTGGTGCTTAATCTAAGCACCATAATAGCCGTACCATGCGTTAGAGACTCTAACCAGCGGAAGACTATGTAGTCTTTTTTCATAATAAAGGCTGCTGGAAGAGCTGCAACCTAGTAAAGATCGAACCACGGCCCATAGAAACCGAAAATTAAAAATAAGTATTTTCAAATAAATTTCTAAATGTAAAAGAAAGGCCATTTGCAACTGTTTTAGGAATTGTAAGCATTACCAATGTTGAACTTAAAGTACAAAAGTAATGACGAAAACCATTTTATGGGAATTTTGAAAAGAGCTTTAATAGTAACTTCAATAACTACGAAAAACGAAATTTGAAGGGATATAGCTAGTTCCCCCCTAAAATTTAAATAGTTTTGCTAGTTTTAACTTGAGTCTACACTTTCATGTAAAAAATTATGTTTTAAATTTAGTTTCTGTCTGTTTCGAATGTGGTTTTCCATAAAAAGACAACCTGCTAAAATACAAGGACTAGGATAGGAGCATTGACTGATATATTAATGATGATTTTGATTCCCGAAACACCAACAGAATTCTGATCCTTAAATTGCTCCAAGTACAATTCAACCTCACGTTAAAAAAATCATATATTGACAAATCGGTACTTCACAATTAGCTGGTGCTCACGTGATATAGTGTATAGGGAAGATGCTAAAGGAAACTAGTCAAACGGGTACCTGTCAATAGAGAATTGGATCGCAAGCCGTGGTTTGTCATTGTGTTTACAATATTTAAACTATTATTTTTTGGGGTTTAGGGTGAAAAAAGGTACCTGGGTTAGGTTACGTATTGAATATATGTTATGCTTTACCCTCCAACCCCCTAATGTGCAAATATAAAGCCCAAATTTGTTTCTTAACTATTATATTTTCATCATATTTTGTTTTATTTCATTAGCATTAACCAAGCATGACTTCTCGCGTGGGTACCAGCTGATTGAAAAGTACCGACAAATCCTACACATAAAACACTGATACTATGAGGAAGGTGTTTGGGCCCGATGCCTCCCCCTACCCCTCTGCGCTGAGACGAAATAACGAAATAACGAAACGCTCATTGGTCTGAATTTTGAAATAACGTCTATTATAGAAACGAAGTGGTTAAAATCACATATTGAATTATCAAATTTTGCTTTAAGGATTCGACCCAGTTATAAAGGGTTGAAGAATAATTATGAATATCTTTATCTTGTCCCTTCATGCGGACATTTTTAAGGAAGAGAGAAAAAAGACGGAAACCTTGAGGAGTGCTTGCGTGGATTGGATGATTGCTCCCTAAGGCGTCGCATTCTGCACAAGAACTAAGCTAAAATTTTAGTCTTGAACGAGACTTCATTGTAAAAGGTTGGTTGAAATGAGAACTGAATCATTAGTGAGGCCTGAAGTGGAGGTCCCTTTGGACCTGAGTTGTAGTTCCAAATTTAGGTCGAATAGTGATAAAGCGTCCCATTCTGAGGACTCGTATAATTATACAGGTGTTTTTGCAACTTTTCATCCTCACTTTGGTTTTGGGTGTCAGTATAATCCGGATGTTAAAGCTGATTCTAAATGTTCCGGTAGTGATTCGGACGAACTTGATACAACTTTAAGTAGAAACAATTTCTTTAACCACAAGAAGAGGACTGATTACGCGCTACCGTAAGTTATTTCGAGTTTATCAGTTGGTTGCTCGGTAAAAAAAAGTATTTGTGGTAGACCTAGGGGGTTGGTAACACTGGAGAACAACTGCTCTTCTGAAGAAAACTAACACGAAACACCGTTGTAAAAAAGATTAGTTCGTTGGCCAAAACCAGAATTCACAATCATAATGAAATTTTTGCACTGAGCTGCGAAATTACCGTTAACTTTGCAAAATTTAATCGCACATAGCCTACGGGGGATTTGGGTAACATTCTAGACCAGCTGCTTTTGGCTATCTTGGAAAGGGTTTAGGTTAGGAAAATTAAACTTTCAGTAATGAACCCAGGGCAAAAAATATACTCTGGGAAGGTATTGCCAAGCTTCTATGTCAACCTTCTGATTTCTAAGCCTTAGAAATTTGTCTACTTGACAGGTCTATACCCTATTCGAATTTTGACAAAACAACATTATACCTTAATTTTCAGTTTTAAGTTTCTTCTTCTCTGGTATTAGTTTTGAAAATGCAATTCCTGTTATCTGAGTAGAATTTAAAGCCATAACAATAGTTTTTTTTCCGAGTTTTAGGAAATGTAGGCTATTTGCAGATCTTTGAAACCTCATAAATTGGAATCGAATGAAGTTGTGAAGCTCAAAATATTTCTCTTGTAGCCTACTTCATTTAAGTAGAAGACCTATTGCAAGGTTTCACTTTTATAACCCAAAGATTAAAGGTCAGTGCCCTCTATAGGGCGAATGAGGTAGATAATTTCGGAGACCACACTGCCTTTCCATGACGATAAATAAAAGTTCAAATAGGGATAAAATCCTTTTAATAGACAGTGATAAATTTCACAAACAGTGATAAACTTCACAAAAATACTAGACATTTCGGTCACATATGCAGTGACCATCATTAGTAGTGAAACTGTTTAAAACTGTTTTGCAATTCACCACGCTTAAAAAAAGGAGGTGTTTTTCCAGCTCCTTTGAAAGGAGTCGGAAATATTTAAATTTGCAACAGGCCTAGGCTACCTCCCATGACATTGTGTAAATATCGCGGTATTTTAGCTGCATACCATGCAAATCCCACTGCGCCGGTAATTACGTATCTGGTGAGAACCAAGCATTACTTATAGAAAAATGTTTATAAGGCTTAGGTACTTAAACGTCATTTCAAGGTTTTCTTTCGGTAAGGGTAATAAGACGGAAAAAAATTTGAATACCCCACTTCGCTGCGCTATTGTCATTTCCCGTAACTGTTTAAATAAGCCGGAACTGTTTTCGTAGAAAATGGAAATATGTGCCAATCGACATGAAGTCAAAAACAGAGGCCAAAAATTTCTATTCACTTTTTGCTGCTGATAAGTTTTTTTTAGCGCTAAAGTCTTTGAAAATTTATTCTCATTGCAGTAGGCTATGATAACAAAAGATAGGCTAATGGTTGCTTCCATGGGCGCCCATAAGCTGAATTTTAGGGGGGGGGGGCAAACCTCATCTAATTGGCATTTTTTATGCTATATAATAGAAATGTCAGAACAAAAATATAAAAATAAGGCAGCATCATTCAGCCAGGGGGGGCGGGAGCCCCCCCTGCCTCCCCTATGGGCGCCCATGGTTGCTTCTGTGACAATGGTATCTGAGCCCCCCTTTAATGAGGCCAGTTATAGCCTTACGGTATGTACAGTGCAAAATAATTCTAATTTGAGAAAAACCGCAAAGTTTTCCCAACACTGGATAAGGTACAGGGAAGTCGATTGAACCAATTGGCCTTTTGAATTACAATAGCCGAAATGTTGTATTGTCTCATCCAATTATGTGCACAGAAGGAAGAAACCTGTTCCCTCCCAAAATTTAAAAGCATAGTTTTCTTTCTACTTTGTTTAGTCTTAATTGTTTACTTAAGTTACTTGCTTTATCCAATGAGAATGCTTTTTTGTCCGACTCGACTAGAGATAAAAACCTGTAGATTAAAAAAATAAGATTTCCGAGTGTAATCTTGGAGCTTATTGCCTATCTTGACCTCTCACTATGATTTCTCTTAGTTGTTCTCCCGTGTCAACTTATCTAGGAATTTTAATGAGTTTTTTTTTTGCCTTAGTATTGGGTGACATTAACATTTGTTTTCCGTTTAATAATAAAGCATACTCTAAAGATAATGTTTTAAGCCAAATAGATAATATTTTGTAATTGGAAAAAAATTATGTTTTCCAGTAACAAAAAAGGGTTTCTTATTCATGGTCAAAAATCCCTATCAGTTAATATTAGTACCTGCCTGACTGTCACTTCCGATCCATGGGGTGACATGAATTCAGCAAGGGACGCTGAGGACCCTCCTTGGTGACCTTTTGATCATGCTTTACTGTAAGCAGGGTTACCACCTGTGGCACAAAAGTGCAATTTTAGCACTATTTTATTATGTGTAACACTATAGCACGTGTTCAGGGTTGCTAAAATAGCAAGAAAGTACTATTTGGGCAAATGTTGCACTTTAGGGAACTGATCGTGGTGGCAACCCTGTCCTGTAGGAGTAACATTCCTGAGGATATAGAGACAATTATAAAAATATTCAGGTACTTACGTATTAACGCCAGCGCCGCAGAAGTTGCGCTAATATTGAGATAGCTAAGAAATAGTCAAGATTTCATACCGAATCCAAATATAACATTCATTTGCGCTGGAGATTAACTAAAAACGCCCCTTCCCTCCCAATATGCAAATATATACCCTGAGTTGTATATGTGCAATGAATGGAAAATGTAAATATATAATCAATGGAAAATTCATTCATATATATGTTACCGTGAATGTCCTAAATCTGGTTAATGTTGACATTCACTGGTGAATGTTCGAAATTCCTTTTTCTCTGCTTGGATTCAATTAGCTTTGCGAGTAAGCCTTTTCAGTCTTATGCAAGCTATGATGGTAAAAGTTAAAGTTAGGTTAGATTATGTTAGTTTGATACTTGCGTATTAAACGTACTGTTTTATATACTGCTAAAGAAGTCTAGTTTGGTTAATGCTAATGAAATAAAATAAAATAGGATGAATATATAATAGTTTAGAAACAAATTTGGGCTATATTTGCACGTTAGGGGGGGGGGGGGTAAAGCATACCATATATTAAATACCTAACCTAGGTACCTTTCCCCTCCCTTAAACACCAAAAAATAACAGTTTAAATATCATAAACGCAATGAAAACTACTTGCATTCCAATTCTTAATAGCGGTCTCGAAATAACCAGTCTGGCGGGTATCTGTCCTGGTAAATGTAGTGTCTCCAGTTTGACATTCCATATACAGTATATAAAAGAGTACGTTTAATACTTAAGTACCCTTATTTTTTGTTAGGTTAGGTTAAATTTGGTTCTAAATATCAGAAATGGGTTTAGTGGAGGAAAAATACGGTTTGACCTCGGGGAAATTGCAACAGAATTTTTTTTACACCAAAATGTTCAGACAAATCAGCTTATTCACACAAAAATCCACCCGAATCCCCCTTGCACAACTACCCGAAATTCCCCTTGAAGGGGGAAAATGAGGGGGGAAATCGGAATTTCTATTTGGACGTATTTTTGGGTTTAAGTGGTCGTTTTCCATTCAATCAAGCATGAAGAATCCGAATCCGACGTCAGAAATCAAGTTTTCCGTACCCCAGTATCAATTTTCAACCTTCACGGAATGGGGGGGGGGTAAAGTACGCGGATCATTATTTGCCAGATTCCTGCGGCTAAAGGATCATTTTATATCAAATAAGTACCGTATTGCCAAAAATGAGGTCAAAAAACAGTTTTTTTACTATTTACCTCATTTCCACCTCTAAGGGGCCTGTAATATGAGTGGTTGCTAAGTATAATATCTTGAAAAACCAATTCTTTACTCGAGATCAAAACTTCAGATCAATCAGTTATAAAAAAGAACGTTTAGAACTCAGGTAAATTAATCAAAAGAATAATTTAATTTTAAAGCACAACCTAAAGCTAATTCATCTTCCTTCTCGTCTTCGTTATCGTCCTCATCCTGTCTTGCTGCAGCGTTAGTGCATAACGCCCCATTACACTCCCCGCAGGCGAAGATGCAGGGCAAACCGTTCCGACGGCAGCTGCATCTGAGCGACTCGCACCCGCTGGTGCCCTGGCACCGCACCCTCTTCAGTAGGTTCTCCGGTGCTGGTGAAGCATCTGTCATAATGGGAAGATACATATTCTGTGACGAAGAGAGGCGCCAACCCCACTCTTCGGGCTTTAGCGAATTGGACGTGTCTTGCCACTTCATTATTTGGAAATAGCGCCTGTAAAAGTGATACTTTACGGCAGCCAAATTCGGTGGAAGCCACTCTGCCTGAACAAAAGCATTTGCACTTGCAACCTGCATTGTAAATGCTCGCACCCGGACATCCTTCAGGGGTCTTCTCATTGCTTTTCCCTTTGTATATGCGGAGCAAAGCTTTCTCTCCAGCTTCGACAATCTTCTGGTGGTTGGATCCTCGTGTCACGAAGATCTTGCAAGCATCCTTAAGAACCCCATCTTTAAGTGACAAGGAAACCTCTGCTGGTTTCCCTACGCCGTGAAGTCTAGATGTTGTATGGCAGCCAGACATTGCGTGGCAAACGAGTAGATTTTCTGCTGCTTCGGTTCCTAGTTTGTTCTTGATCCTTTTTATGTCGTACACTCGTTCGTTATTTCCATGTGTGTCTGTCCGCATAAACATATCACATGCATCAAGCTTGGCATGGTACAGCAGAAGGACTAATAGGTCGGTATCATTCTCAATCAAATTGGTCTATGAAGTTTCAGCGCAACTGACTGCAGTTTGTACAATTAAGACATAGGCATCATCCTGAGCATGTAGAACTTTGCATCCTGAGTTCGCCAGCCTCTCACTAAGTAGGTCAATGAAGCGTTATTTATTTTTGGGATTTCTCAGAAATTCCTCATTACTTTTGACGATCTTCATGTTAGAGGAGAATTCAATCGTTGCACACGACAAATCTTTGGTTCTCTTCAGCTGTGTGCAATTTTTCGTCGTCGGTGTGTCAGTGCAAGAGTCAAAAACTACCGCTACCTGGCCGAAAAATGTCTTGAGACATAAGCTACGTAAGATCCTGCCATCTCAGAATATGTGGATCCGGCAGTCCACGGGATTTTATGGACTAGCCAGCCACCGTCCAAAACTCTCTGGGTAGTTTACAATGTCATTGGACCTTCGAGTTCCTCAATTTTCATCAGTGCATTTGTTAGAGAGACTTTGTTGGCTGTCCTCATCACCTTGAACGAACTAAAGAGCGATGGTGGAAAAGTACAGAGCTTGAACGACAGAACCTTGTTCAAGTCAGAACCATTGGTGCTAGCCACGGCGGGTAGACGTTGTAAGATTATAGCAGGGTCGACCATTACCCTCTCTATCACCACAGATGACTTCTCAGCCATAGTTACAGCTTTCTCCTTTCTCCTAAAAACATATTTGTCAATGTCTTTCGCTTCCATATCCTTCAGAATCATTTCTCCCACAGATTTGGCATCGTCTGTGTTTACAGATGATGAAGCGCGGACACCAGTAACCACGTTAACAGCTGTGATTCCTATCTGCAGGGGTCTAGGGGCTCAATGTATCGAACTATCTTTTCGATGTCCGCCATGTCTCTAGCTCCCCTCGAAGATATCGCTTCTGCGTGATTTTCAATAGTCAACCCCGCGAGGCCATTCAGTTTCTGCATGCGTTCATTAACTAGAACCAAAGTAGGCATAGCAGATGTCCAAATTGTCCATTGTAATTCAGTCATGCCTGTACCTCTCGTCAGACCGCCACTCGTTTTCATACTTCTCATTAACGTCTATTCGATCACTAAACCAGGAGAAAGAGCTGCCCAGTAGTTGTCAGTTCTTCGGATGAATAGGTACTCCTGTAACGTTCTGTACTGCTCAGGGTTGTCATTCCTCAGCTGAAACATCGACTGCAAAGTTTCAGCAAATTCGTGACTTGTGATCTTGCATAATTTCACTGCTTGACCACAGAATAGGCAGTTCTTTGAAAAATCAAAGCTTGTAGCTGAAGATCTGGTCGGGGAAGCTGCAACCGCTTCTTTCTGCTCAAGTTTCCTTTGAGCGTTCTTTTCTCTGTTGATCCGACGTCTGTCACAGAAGTTACGACGACACGCGGTGTGGACTTCATTTCCGGTCGTCACAGTCATGCTACTGCCTCTTTCTTTCCTTGCGTTATTCACGGCATCGGCTCCTTTCTCGGATAATATGGCAGTGTTTTCACCGGGTTTGATGCTTCTTTGGCATATCGGGCAGACCATGTTTTCTTCATTGACGGTTCTAGAAGAAAAAGAAACTTCTTAATTTATTTATTTTATTTATTTAATATATATAAAAATACAAAAAAATTAACCCCCAACAGAGAGCAGAGCTCGTAAGGTTGGGTGCGTAAATAATGGGACATACACCAAACAAAACTTCTCGTCATAATAATAATAGCAAAATTAACTCAATTAACAAAAAAAAAACACTAACAACGAAAACTTAGAAAACAAGGAATAAAAGAAGAAGGTAGAAAAGAAATGCTGGGCAAGAGGGGCATGGGAGGCCGTCCCACCGTGGATCCAGACAAAAGCAATTCGGTATAGTCCGAACCAAACAGTTTTTTCCTTAATTCATACCATTTGTTTGTTCAGTCAATCCAGGCACAATCAGAATTCAACCCATCACCACATAGAAAAACAAACTCAGCTTGAATGATACACAGTAGATGGCATTGAACAAATGAAGTTGAAAAGCAGAAATGATTATCCGCTCTTTTCAAAAATCAGAAGCGTAATCCTAAACACTATCTCACTAAAATACTTCTGCTCAACGCTCGCGGATCCCAGTTTATTCTTTTGTCTTTTTATTTTGCGGAAGTAAAAAAACACGGCACAAACCTTGTATATAGCCTTGAACACGCCAGTGTTCTAGCAAGTGCTATGGTAGATGGCTCCACTGATTATAAAGAATGGCACTAAGGAATGAAAACCGCAAACTGGGGGGGGGGGGGGTCTGGAATACTGGTTTGAAATTAAACTGTTCGAGACTCGTTTTCTAAGGTGCCATTCCTAGCTTGATTGGAAATGGTGAATCAACCGACAAGTGATTAGAATAACTAGTTCATGTTGGTCAAGTTTAACAGCCGTTTTAGGTAAGATGAGGTGCTTAACCACGTAAAATCAAGTTTTTAACTTCATTTTCGAATTCGCTGCCATTGATTTCAAAGGAAACGACCAAATAATCCAGCAGCCTCTTAATTTCTAGTTTTACCCCCCACTCTTCGCCCTTTATGGGTGGAAATTGGCATTAGGGTATTAAAAAATTAAAATCTGAATTCAGATTTGGATTCAGCATGCTTGATTTGATAGGAAACAATTATTTAAACTATTTATAACCACAAAAATCGATTTCTCCCCTCATTTTCCCCCTTCAAGGGCAAATTTGGTATACTTGTGCAGGGGGGATTCAGGGGGATTTTTTTTTGTGTGATTAAGCTGATTTTTCTTAACATTTTGGTGTAAAAAAAATTCTGTTGCAATTTCCCCGAAGTTTGACCTTTTTTTTCCGTGTCTTTCCTCCACTAGTTAAAAAGCTAACCTAACCTGTCATCATCAAACCTTGCATAAAATTGAAAAAGTTGACTGGCAACTCTGAATAAATCCAAGGAGGAAAAAAAAAGGTATTTCGCACATTCACCGGTGAATGTCGACATTCACCAATTTGCGGACAATCACGGTAACATATACATCTCATGATGTATAGGTCTGCTCGTTAGGATGATGGGGGGAAGGGTGTAAAGTTTATTTCCGATGAACATTTTATATTTGGGTTCAGGATGAAATTCTGATTCTAAAGGTATGTCTATTTCTTAGCTATCTCAATATCCATTTAAAAAGAAAATTTACTGATATGTCTAAACCTATCTGAATTTTGACAAAAAGTATTTTACCCTAATATTTTTGTTTTCAATCACTGTATCATTTAAAGTATGTCTATTTCTTAGCAGCTATCTCATTAACACAACTTCTGCTGTGGTGCCGTTAATACCTAAGTACCAATATCCCTTTCAATCATTGAAACGGAATTGAAATTCAATGTGTCCAGAGGTGAATCTTTATTCCACAGTAATCTAGAAATCATTTTTGAATGTCCTTTTTTCATACAGTTGCCCAAATATCATCAAACTCAATGACCAATCTAGGCATGTACCGGTGGGGCTGGACCAACTTTGGCCTGTAAGGTTGCAATTGGAATAGCTACCCATTTGTACGTCAGTCAGTCAGCTACCCCTGAAACGACAAATAAGGATATAGCGTATAGGCGGGTACTTACGCAAGAATTCAGAGTGAGGGAAAGGATGGACATTTTACGAAATATCGTATAGATCTTGAGCTTTTGTGGAACACTGGTCAACAGTCCTCCCTCCCGTTTTCGTCCTAGTGTACTACTGCTACTAACAACTTGCTGCAACACCGAACCATCTGAGGACACCACAGCTGCACAAAATCCTTCTCCATCTCAACCTATTCAAAGCATCCCTCTTTTCAGCCTCTCAAGAATTTCCCTTAAATTCTTCCATATGACCTCCTCCCACCTGGGCTCCTCCCAGATGGTTGGCCGAAAAGGACGATCTTTAGCAATCCATCATCCTTCATTCGTTGAATGTTGTCCTAGCCGTCTCAACCTTTCTACCATTGTAACCCTAGAAATGGGATAGAGCCACATTTTTCGTACAGCTTAATGTTTGAAATGCCGTCAGTCAGACGGGTATCCAACAGAATCTATAGACAAATCCTCCCCCGTATTTGGGGAGCTCACGTTTCAGAGCCATACTTGATAACTGTCATCACTGTAGCTTCCAATATGCTAATGTAGGCTTGCAGACTTATCTTCCTATCCATCCAAACTATTTTTGACTGTTAAAACCTCCTGAGCATTCGCTATTCTGCTTTTGATATCTTCATTGCATCCACCATCTTTAAACATCACTTCTTCACTTTACTTATTCCCAGTCTAATCGACTTAGTCTTCTTAATATCATTGTTTGAACATATTCTCGCATCCTGAACTCTCAAAACCTCCAAAAAATAATTAATTTTGCTAACATTTTCATCTAGGACACTCAAATCATCAACATAATCCAAGTCTAGAATAGTTTACTTTCTCATTTGATTCCATGCTCTCCCATAGCCTTTGCCATGTTCCTTAGGACAAAGTCAATCAAAGTGATGTATATAATTGTGGAGATACCTCAAGTCTGCTTAATTACTGATTTAATACGAAACCAGTTACTAACCTCATTTACTACCTTAACCGCAGCAATGTTTTTCGTACATTAATGTATTTATCTGGTATACCATACAAGGATAGTACCTTCTCTAAAGCACTTCTATCAGCTGAATAAAAGGCTTGCTCATAATCTATAAAAGTGAGGACTAAAGGGTATGATGACTCAGACACTTCTCAATCATTAATCTAAGAATAAAAATTTGGTCGACGCATCCTCTTCCCTTCCTAAAGCCACATTGCTCTTCTCTTAAATTTATCTAAATCACATCTGAAAAGCATCATCATACTAAGTAATTTGCTTCCAACAGAAACCAAGCTAATGCCTCTATAATTACTACATTCACCCTTATCGCTTTTCTTATAGAGGGGCTTGTTGGTATGTAATAACAAATCTTATGCAAAGGAAATTCAATAAAAGCATATTTTCTTTAAAATTAAATACCATGAAAATGTTGAATAGTCTAAAATTGCATACGAATCGCTTTCGAGATTGTCACATTTGCCCAAACAACCGGCCAAAGACTAATCCAAAGTCTAACCATTAAAATCCGTATGTCGGGATCAATTAGATTCAGCATTATTTAAATTAAGTTGAAGAAAAATAGCTTTGAGCCGGCAACAATTTTTTATTAAGATAATTTCTTAAACCACATTGGCCTGACATCACATAAAGAAAGAAAAACGAGCAAAAATGGGGTTTTTATAGGCCAAATGACGATACTGAAAAAACAAAGCGAATATTTCGAGAGGACAAACGCCTCTCTTCTTCAGCGCGAAACAAAACGATGTATCAATAAAAGCAAAAAATTAAAAGAATTAAAACGAACTACCTAACAACCATAAAAGCGAGTTATTCTGCCAGTTATTCGAGTTATGGCAGTTCATGTTTTTTTGGATTTTGTGCAAATCGCGGATATTGGCGAATAACTCGCTTTTATGGTTGTTAGGTAGTTCGTTTTAATTCTTTTAATCTTTTGCTTTTATTGATACATCGTTTTGTTTCGCGCTGAAGAAGAGAGGCGTTTGTCCTCTCGAAATATTCGCTTTGTTTTTTCAGTATCGTCATTTGGCCTATAAAAACCCCATTTTTGCTAATTTTTTATTAGGGGTTCTTTTAGAAAATAAGTGTCCCATAGTTTGCAGTTTAGTTTAGATGATGGGCAAGGCATAGTAAAAGACATAATAATAATCATAATAGTCTGTCTTATAAAACATTACAAAAAATACAAATGCACAAATACAAAGTAAATTACGCTCTATTTGGCACCATTGCGTGGAAGACAGATTTTCCTACTGCTACTGCATAATATACTAATAAGTAGTATAAAAACATTTGCATTGCATTTGCTAAAACCCTAATCAAAAAGTTCGTGGTAACGAACTGTAAGTAAGGAGCGACCCGGCTCAATAGTAACCGAAACTCTAAAAAACGGAATTTTGATACCAATAGATACATCAGAAGAATCAGATTTTTATGCTGATTTCAAATATATAAGTTTCATCAAGTTTAATTATACCCATCAAAAGTTAAGCGCCTGGGAAAATTTGCCTTATTTTCAAAAAAAGGGGGAAACTTTTTTTTTTTTTTTTTTTTTTTTTTTTTTTTTTTTATTTATCAGGGGTGATCGTATCGATCCACTAGTCCTAGAATATCGTGAGAGGGCTCATTCGAATGGAAATTAAAAGTTCTAGTGCCCTTTTTAAGTGACCAAAAAAATTGGAGGGCAACTTGGCCCCCTCCCACGCTCAATTTTTACCCAAAGTCACCCAATCAAAATTTTGAGATAGCCATTTTGTTCAGCATAGTCGAAAATCTAATTAATATGTCTTTGAGGATGACTTAATCCCCCACAGTTCCCGGGGGAAGGGCTGCAAGTTATAAACTTTGCCCATTGTTTACATATAGTATTGGTTATTGGGAAGTATACAGACGTTTTCAGGAGGAATTTTTTCTAGTGAGGGGTCGGAGTAGGGGTTAGGGGGGAGGATCTTTCCATGGAGGATATTTCCTTGGGGGAAGGGACATTTCCATGAAGGGGGCGACAGATTTCCCAGTATTATTTAAAAAACGATCAGAAATTAAATAAAAAACAAATTTTTCAACTGAAAGTAAGGAGCAAAATTAAAACTTAAAACGAACAGAAATTATTACGTATATGAGAGGGTTCGCCCCCTAGTCAATACCTCACTCTTTACGCTAAAGTTTTTTTTAGTACTTTCAAAAGAGTCTATTCTAATTAACCGGCCTTTGTGATTCAGGGGTTTGTGATTTGAACAAAATTCGAACTTTAGCGTAAAGAGCGAGGTATTGACTAGGGAGCGAACTCCCTAATTTACGTAATAAAAATATACGAATATAGAAATTCGTTACGTAAGTTACGTCAGAACAAAATTTCGAGAAAGCCAATTAGCCAAAAAAGGAAAATTAATATGCGAATTTTGTTTTAATTATTCATGTACGGTGAGCCAAAATCAAAGCTGCATTAATTCAAAAACGTTCAGAAATTCACTAAAAAAAACAAGTTTTTTTTAACTGAAAGTAAGGAGCGACATTAAAACTTAAAACGAACAGAAATTATTCTGTATACGAAAGGGGATGTACCCTCAGTACCTCGCTCTTTGCGGTAAAATTTGACTCTGTCTCACAACTTTATTTTTTAAAACAATAAAAAACTTCAGCGTAAAGAGCAAGGCATTGAGGAGGGGACAGCCCCTTTCATATACGGAATAATTTCTGTTCGTTTTAAGTTTTAATGTCGCTCCTTACTTTCAGTTAAAAAAACTTGTTTTTTTTAGTTAATATCTTAGTAAGCATTTGACTTTTTATTATTAAAAAAAAATTGAGCCGTGGAGCTGTTCAGATTCAAGCTTGAGTTTGTAAGAATATCTCTAAATTCATTTAAAACTCTAGTTTAAACCATAATATGGAAAAACATCTATTATATATTTTTTTGAGAGAGGAAGGGGTATATCCTTGAAAGAATCTCGAGAGACGAAAAACTAAGCCTCTTTGTTCTTATCGTGGATATTGCTACATACGACGGTCAAACTAGAAGCTAAAAATATGATGGGGCCATTGGTTAATTAATTAATTCAATAGGCAGAGGAGAGTTTGCCATAGTATCTAATTCATGAGCGGCGTCTTCATAAATGTTATTTGTAGTAGGAGTACTAGGATCACTGAAGACCTATTCGTGTTTGTAAAGTAAGTTATTGTTAACTTCAGAAGCTACAAAAAAAAAAAAAAAAAAAAAACAGTAGCAGCTCGAATCCTAGTTCCCTCATTTGTTCATCAGATTTAAGTTGAACCCATTCCCCTTTTCTAAGAATAGTTTATAGAAAATACTCTTCGGAACTCCAAATTATTGCTCTAAATTTTAAGACCCCCCTATGAAATTTTATATCCTCCATTGATCTTTCTATGTATATCCCGGCAGACCTAGTCCCGGAAGCTGTAATTTTAATGTGGGGGCGGAAAATCGATTTCTTTGTTTTGCGCAGGAGTGGGATTTCTTTACCTATCCCTTAGGGATACATCTCCAAAATCAGTAACCTGAAATAAACTCTTATTTCCGGCTGCTGACGCAATTCTATCATTTAATCAATATTTCAAGGCGGGACTAATTTTGCCCTTACGTCAGGAATCGGTTCCTTGAATTAAGGAAGTAGGCTTGTGAATGGGGAAATATCTAAGAATGGTAATATTCAGGGATAACCTTTTCTTGTCCTCTCAGGTACATGTTTTGCTGACGCATTTCTCTTCCAAGAGAAGCGGAGATAATTTTTCAGTTCTTAAGGTGGTCTAGATAAGAAACCCTGGGTTTTGTTTAGAAAAGAAATATTGTAGGTTGAAGTGGTTTTTAAAGGTTCTTGAGAAAAAAAAATCACTAATTCTATAAAAAGGAGCTATTGACATCTTTCAATAATGCAGAGGATAAATCCAAGAGGGACTCGAGGAAGTAGCTTAACGGTCGAAAAACTAAATATATTGTAAACATGCACATTTGCTTGGACTTGTCGAACAGATAGATAGGCAAGTTAGGATAATGAAGTTTTACTATTTTTACTAGCCATTTTTTATTTTTATAAAAGATCAGAAAAATAAGTAAAAGAAAGCGTATAAAAAATAAACATATTTTTTTATATATAGAAAGAAAAAGTAAAAAATGCATTGC
>CM051273.1:32741396-32793896 GCA_027921565.1 Artemia sinica | reverse complement strand
CCATAGTCTTTCCAATCCATGGACGAGGGGGCCTCAGTGTCCACCCCGTCTCAGATTCATTTGTTCTGGCCAAATATTCAACCATTATTTTAGTATTTTTTAGATTTTCCCAAAAAGCCATGTAGTTTTCACACATTTCCCCCCTTTTTCTTGTTATTTCGACGCCTTTGGACTACCCACTCTCCCGAGTCATTGCTGCAGCAATAATGTATGTACACATGCCTGATCATCTTCTTTCTATCACAGTGACTCCTAACTGTGGAAATAATTTATTTTGCTCTCATTGTATTATTCGATGTTTAATTTTAAGAACACACATTTTGAAGTGTTATTTTTATTCAAAAGGATCTAAATTTAGTTATCTCACTTCGGTGGTTAGTTCGGTATGCGTTGACTCGATCTTCGGCCGAGAAATTAAATGACTGCCAGGTAGAAAAATAAACACACTAAGGATTCTTGGCTTAGCTATCCATGCTCAAAGGTGCCAATGTATCCAACCAGAATCCTTTCCTCTTCTCTCTTTTAGCCCCTTCTTGAATTTACACAATTCTGATAAACCCTAAACGATGATTTTTTGCGTATTTTAAGGTATAAATAAATACAATTTTTTTTATTACTCGCTAAATAGAAAGTCTTGAAACTGGATAATGCCTGTCCATTCTTGGGTTAAACTTGAATTTGAGAATGGTTGCAAAACACAAATATAATGTAGGCTACTATTTGGGGAATTGCACCGATATTTTTGTGGCAGTTTTTTTTTATTACTTTTGTAACTGTGTTTAGTAGCAGTTTGTAGTTAGTTATCCAAGGGTTTGAGAAAGTAGACTGCTCTTTATGGGTGCGTGTTGAGTGTTGTTTTAAGTGGAAGAAGCAGAAATAATTCTCGATAAGGATTGGCTGAAGGATCCCCGCTCCTGGAATAAATCGTTGCCATTTTTTCAAAGGCAATTTTCGCCTTGATATTTTTCCGAGAATTACAAGATTTTGCCATTTTTATATGCTTTGATCTCTCCGGAGTTGTGTCCCCCCTCCCTCCCCGAGCACCCTGGTTAGATGCAAATTAACAACGAAACCGAAATTAGGATTTTTCCGTGGTTCAGTCTGTTTTGTAAATTAACGTTTCCATTGCCTTGTCGTAACAATCTCCTTGTTTGATAAACAATTGTATAATGATATTGAAATTTAGTTTTTCACGTTTTCAGTGGAAGCAAACCAAGATCCTGCCCACTCAATTCTTCGAGCTGAGTTGGAAGCTAAAGTAACCACGTCTCCGTCTCCAGGGTCACCCCCAACTTGTGTGACCGATTTTTTAAGAGGCATCCTTAGCGGTCCAGTTGCTCTATCAAGCATTCACGGAGAATTGGAACCACAAGTAGCTCTTCCAGGGCTTCTAAAAATAACTGTTCCAGGTATTCTATAACGTCTCATTTAAACTTTCCCATCCCTCCCTGCCTATTTTACTTTTCCCGCTAGTATATCTTATATAATTTTCTTCATAAACAAATTGGGATCAGGTGCTCGCGTTTCAAGAGTGGTAGGGATAACCCTGAAAAAAAAAACAAACAAAAAACACACACATGCGCCTAAAGAAATAAAAAACTGCGGGATACTAGATACTACTAAAAATCTTCAGACCTCAGGCGGTCTGTGCACGCCTGTCAATACAAGCTTATAAAAACAAAACATTTTTTTCTCTAAATATCCCTGGAGGATGTTACAGAAAGAGTCTTGGGTGTTGATTCCAAGAAGTTCACTATTTGTATCTTATATATTTTAGACCCTTCTTCTGGTTACCCTTAGATCTCATTATGGGTGGTGAGTTCAAGCCCTTTCCAAAGAGAGGTCAAACTCCTGACCTGATCCAAGGTGGCTAGAATGTTTATCCATTGAGAAAGTTAAGCTCATCCATAACAATATTTCAATAATTGGCCCCCCATGAGAATGACCTTACCTGACCTAGATTCCTTAGCATATGCTTTGCTTTAACCTGTGAAAATAGTAGTCTTGATTGTTAGCTTTGCGGTGTTCTGGGAAGTAAAGTGTGACCTTTGTGCTTCTGCTGTGGAAAAGTAACTGTGGATAGTTTGAGAATCGTTTTTTGTCGAAGAATCATTTTCGACAAAAATGATTCGCAGCCCTTCGACTGCGGCAACTCAAAGTGCGTTGTTACGCGGCATGAATGTTGCAGAAATTGAGAAAAACAGAAGAATGCGCTTTGAGTTTTCGTTTATACTACTAGTTTGGTTAATGCTAATGAAGTAAAATAGGATGAAAACATAATAGTTTAGAAACAAATTTGGGCTATATATTTGCTCATTAGGGGGATGCGGAGGTATAGCATAGCATATATTAAATACATAACCTAACCTAGGTACCTCCCCCCCCCTAAACCTCCAAAAACAACAATTTAAATATTGCAAACGCAATGAGAAATCGCGCTTTGCAATCAATTTAGATAGCAAATACCCGTTTGACGGGTTTCCATGTCTGGTTTCCGTGTACAGTCTATAGCGCTGTGTTAGGTATAATGCACCTCTACCAAAATTTCTAAATATTTCGAGTGCCAAATAAGCAGTGGCGGTTCTGGTCTCTCTTGTGCCCAACTCAAAATCTTAATTAACCCCCATCCCATGTCTCCCAAAAATTTGCAGGCCAAAATTACTAACTTATTTTTTTATTATCATTATTTTAATTTAATTATTGTTATTTGAATGTTTTTTTTTATCTTTTATTAATTAATTAATAATTTGTCTGAAATTTTGTTCTCATAAAATTTCTGTGTCTGGGGCAAGTGTCCCTTCTGTCCCCCATAAAACTGCCTCTGCAAATAAAGTGGCAGAAATGAAATACTGCTTCATAACATATTTTGAGCAGCCTTGGTTTGACCTTTTCTTGAAATGCTATTGCCTGGAATAGCGCCATTTGAAAAAAATTAAAGAAAATCTTGAGAATTTTTAATAAATATTCTATGGACAGTAGTAGAGCCACCGAGTATTCCCAAGAGCTATCTACCAATCGTAATAGGATGTATTTACTTCTATTTCTAAAACAAATTTATCGTTGTCTTCCCTACCTGCAGAATGTTGTCAAGAACCAAGATCCGACGTATGAAATACAAACACGGTGTATTTCTAATAGTTTAAGTTAAATATAGGCTACGCAGTTTCTACCCCATATCCCCTTGTATTATAGTAAGTTACCAATTGGCTAAAAGCTAGCATTTTCGCACTTAATTGGTTTTGATTTTCGACGCCTGAGATTGAGCTAAAATCAAACTTGAAACAGGAAATGAGCATTTCTTGTTCTATTTAACTAATAAGTCATGTATCCATACAAGTTGAAAACGAAGAAACCTTTTTAAATTTGTTTCACAGCTTCCACGTTTTCCGTCGTGTGAATCGAAACCGCAAAAATATATCTTATCTATGGAAGGCATCTACCAGAGGGCTTCTTTGGGGGAGAGGGGCGGGGGTGGGTTTGTATAAATTTGCAAAAAAAAACACGCACACAAAAGAACAGGCAGGTCATATTGAAAATACAAGAAAATATTGAAAAGTCATATCAATATCGAAATTTTCGGTGTGAGGCACGGGCCCAAAGCCCCCTTTCATTGCATCCAAGTTAGCTGTGCTGTTTAGGGTGGATAAGTCATCATCCTAATCATGTGGATGATTAATGTGAATAGTAGTTTTTGTGCAAACTGAGAGAGGTTAAGCCACAAACAGGCAGAAATAGTTGTTAGTTTGTATCTTCACTGAAAAAAAAAAACTTTGACAATTCATCGGCAGTCCCCCCCCCTAATGTTCTCATATTGCCCTGAGCTATGTAAACAGAAAAAATGGGGAAAAACAAGGAAATGGGATTCATTGATACAAGTTGCATATTATAAAGTAAGAATTCCATCATTTGTTTGGTGTTTCTTTTTTTATACAGCCTAGGTCTATATGCGACCATCAGAGGGAGGCTGGGGATAAATTTCAAAAAACGCAAAGAAAACCATTAAAATGAACAAAGATTAGCAAACTAAAAATTCCCCTTTTTTTGTTCTAGTATGTCTCCTTCTGGAGAGCTGCTATTCTAGACCTTCACCAAATTTTGTAAAATTACATCGCCATTACTCTGCTATCGCCATTGACTCTGCTGTATCTGCTGATGACCTCTAAAACAGCCATGGATCTCTTTGGTTGTTCTAGTCGAAAGAGCAACAAATGCCGTCATAGATGACAGGTGTGAACTGGGGGGGGGGGTTGAGGTCTATCAAAATGGCATTCCTAGTCAAACTTGTTCTGGGTGCAGGGGATGGGGGAACTCAATCAAGAAGCAACTCAAGTTAGAACCTTCACCCAAGCATACAGAAATATGCAACCCGTCATTTCTCTCACTTTCACAGCAGCAACGCTATTTTCGTTTGAGCCTCATAAAACCGTGAGAACATATTTTTGTCATGTTGGAAAATATTTTTGCTTCCGATTAGAACGCCGTGAGAGCGGGAGTAATATTTCCTGGATAAACAAGTTCATAATTTTGAAACATAGGGCGTCCGTCACTTTACAGGACTGACTCTCGACTTGACAACAGCTTTCTACTGACTCGTGACTTCAAAATGAGAGGACCTGTCACTTTTTGTTCTTGAAAGAATCAGTTCGTATCCTCTAGCACTCAGGTGCAAGAACGCTGTAAGAGAAGAGAAAATATTCATATCTCATTTTAATCTCTTACTAACAAATGCATTGAACATAGAAAGAGTAAAGCCGTCTCCCAAAAGAGTGGTGCAGGTGCGCACATGGGGCTTGGTGAGGGACAAATCGTAAAAGAAAATAGCCGAATTAAATAAACAAAATAAGAAGCTGTAAGCTTTTCATTTTCATTATTAATTAGAATACTTTTCCATGACGGTTTCTTGTCGACATGAAGCATTTCCTTCTTTTGCTTCCTGACGAGTACCCCCCCCCCCCAAAAAAAAAAGAGAAAGAAAAAAAATATATGCTTATGCTTGACCTAATACAAACAGAAAATGAGAGGTCAATACAAGCATGTCTCCACACTAAGAACATGTCAAAACATATGAATATTTGGACATAAAAGCGTTTATTAGGATTGTTGGAAACCCCTCCCCCGTCATGTCTGTATTAGGCCAATCATAAGCATAATTTTTTCTGGGGGGGGGGGTATTCGTCAGGAAACAAAGGAAGGAAATTCTTCGAGTCTGCAAGAAACCGGCAATTTAAATAAAAAATATAGGGAGTTATTGGGCTAATCGTAAAATCTCAAAGATTTGAGGAAGGGTGCCACCCGTTTCTACGTTACTGGCTTAGATCAAACAAGAAAAAGATCAAAGCAAAAATTCTCCCTTTTTGTATCTGTTTTTAGTATCCTTATTTATAGGAAAGATTTGTTTCCAATAAAGGTTTTTCATTTATCTCTTAGTTTTTAGCTCTTTCATTCTTGATTTATCTCAGGGGTCAACAACCTGTAACCTACGGGCCACCGACTGCCCTATTTACTAATTTCAAGGTAACCCACTTCAGTTCTGAAAAAAGTATAACACATTATGTAAAAATAGATAATATGCCTTAAATTTAGAACGAATTCTTTGAGAATAACGAAAAGAGGATAGTAATAACGTCTCAGTTTAATGATAAATTTGGTGAAACGATAATAAACAGAACACAGCGACTTTCTTCAACCAATTTTACCATTATGGTTCTAGGGTTGGCCACTCTCAGAAATCATGTACGCTAGGTGGCACGTACCAAGTGTGACGGAACTGTGCCAAGCGTTCTGGGGATTGTGTAAAGTGGGTACTTGTGTAGAATCTGGGTACACACGCGAAGTGAAGTTTCGTTAATGCTAATGAAATAAAACAAAATAGGATGATATTATAATAGTTTAGAAACAAATTTGGGGTATATATTTGCAAATTAGGGGGGGGGGGGTAAGGCATATCATATATTAAATACAATCTAAACTAACCTAGCTACCTTTTAGTCCCCCTAAACCGCAAAAAAACTAAAGTTTAAATCTTAGTCACGGAGTGAGCATTATCTCACAAACCTGTTCAATCAATAGCGCGCTTTGAGATTTCGATGCGGTCTTTCTTTCGTGTGTACCCAGATTCTATACAAGTACCGTAAAGTGTTTTGGGGACTGTGCCAAGCGTGGCGGAACTACGTGGCACAGGTGGCGTTCCAAAATGTGCACCAGGTGGCGGGAAGTGGATTGCTCATCGGTATGGTTCTCTCAGTTGCAGATCATTTCAGAAGGATAGTTGCACAGTTAGGCAGCAAAATAATTGTCAGGAGCAACCGTTCAGAGTCGTTGAAGACATGGCTAAAATGATTTGTTATCTATTGACGTAATTAGAATTGCAGTTAATGAAAGTACATTTAATATTTGGCTGCTTGAACCTAAAAATATCTCTGACCCAAACGCCTCTTTAATATTCACATTTTGGCTGGTTTTGGTTTGCAGCCAGAAAAGGTTGGCAACCCCACTTTATCTAATCATGCCTTAATGATTTATTGAAAATGTTGCTCACCTTGAGATTTTCGATCGAAAAAAAGACTCAACTAGAGGCTAGAAACCCTTAATTTGAAAATGAAAAAGGCTGAGCTTTCTTAACTAAACTTGCTGATTTATTGTCTGCCATTTGATTATGTCCAATGCTTCACGTAATTTTGAAGGGAGGCCAAAGTTGCAAAAAAAGCGAAGAAGAAGGAATTTCACTCTCCGAGTTGTGTTAATTACGTGTCAAAAACGTAAGTATGCGGAAAGCAAACAAATAACGACCCGCAAAATAGTTCAACTGTCAATAATGTTCATTCGCACCTTGCAATTGTGCTCTCATGTCTTTTCTTTTTTTCAAAAGAAATCAATTCATAAATAATAAGTTTTTGAGTAATAAAGAATAACCCAGTATGCCTACTCTATTTTCTTTTCTTCAATTTAATGAAAATTAGAACTAGGAAATACTTTGCCCACTTTAGATATACATACAAACCATGCATAGCAACTGAGAGTTTCTAAATTCCAATTTTTGACTTAATTGAAGTTGCTTGACCAATATGTAGTGTTGCATCGATCATTGGTCGAGTAGTGCTGTGGGAGCACCTTTTCCAAAAAAGTATAATCCATGAAGGTCCATAGAGCTTCTTCGGTCCTCCAGTCATGTAGAATTATAATCTCTGCATGGTTCTGGTTCACACAAGGTGCAACACAAATGTAGCGGCAAGAATTGTGGGTTTACCTTTATTTTTTTTTCTTTTCTTTTTTTAAATGAAAATACGCCAAGGAATTATCGGGAAGCTGAGAACATTAAAGAATGGGTATGGAGGACACGGTCTTCATGACCTGTTGGCAAGGGTGCGTACAGAAATTTAATTAAGAAGGGGAAAAGGCTAATTTTATTTTATTACAAAAAGATTTCTTATATATTTTTGGTCTGCAAGGGGAGAGAAAATGACTTAAAATAAAGCAGCGAGTCTAGCTTAATACCGCGACGATTTTATGTGATCTGTTCAGGCAAATACGTAGGATTTATTTCTTGGGGGGGATGTAGTAAAAAAAAATCTGTTTGAAAATTTGAATAAGAAATTCGGGAAAATTTTGGATTTTGGGGGGAAGGAGGTGGGCCTCACGACCTCCCCTCTGTGTAAATGATAGGGTGTGTTTTAGGTGGCTGGTATGGATCGCTCTTTTTTTGCATGCAACCAGTAGTATTTGACAAGAATGGGTTTGATCAAGGTACAGAATTTAGAGGGGCCAACGGAATCAATTAACAGGAATTAATGATTTCTTAATTTTGTAAACAACACTGAGACAGTCCTTCCCCTTTTAGATACAACCTCATTAATCAACTTCAGCAGTTCCATGTCCATCAAAGCATAGAATAACACGGAAATGCCTACAATAGGCTAATGTCAGTCATCAAGTCGGAAGGGAAACTTAAGCCTACAAATCAATGTCACCCTGGGCTTTGATTAGATGTTGACACAGTGCCAGTTATAACTTCTATTGTTCAAAAAGTGCAAATTTTTAGTTTATCCAGCTCTAGTTAGGGATTCCTTTTTAGCTTACTAGTGTGAAGGCACTAGTTCCTCGTTGCAACTAGATTATTCGCTAATTCTCAAGACAGACTATACTAACGTCTGTGGACCAATCCCGACTCTGATGGACAACGGTACGAACTATGCGAAATCAAACAAAGCCAAATTTTGCTGGCTTTAGCTCCGATTAATCTATTCTTACATACAAGTGTAACTATAGCCTGGTGTGGGTATGATAGCAACAAAAATCGGTACTTGTCGGTTATTGGAAACACACCCAAAAAGTGAAGTTAGGTTAATCCTATGGAAAATGACAAAACATGATGATAAAATAATACTTTAGAAACAAAATTATGGAAACGTAATCTAACCCCCACCCCTAATGTGCAAATAAATAGCCCAGATTATAGAAGTCCAATGCATTCTGTCTAAGTCCAATGCATTGTATCACCCATCACTTGTTTTAGTAGTTATAAAACCGGTTTCCTGAGATATAACCTAAGCGTAATTCTTGGATGTGTTTCCAATAACCAACAAGAACACAACACTCTCAATCGTCTGAACTCTACTTGCGCTCAGCTTTTTTTTATTTCAGTTCGCATATTTTTACTATTAATGTTTCTGACTCATATCTTGTTCTCATTGCTTTATGTATTGTTTGCATGTATTGTTACCCGTTTTAGATTTTTCCTTTTCTTTGTTCATTGGCGGAATATGTTTTGTAGCGCTATATATAGTTTGTAATTGAACGGAATTCAAAAACTATTCTAAAAATAACTTTTCTTCTAAGAAGAACAAAACAAATGACAGCTTTGAAGCGAGAAAAGGAAATTTGGTAGAAAAGGACATAGTGATTTGGCAGGTATTTTGTAGAAAGTAACTCGTTGGTTTAACTGCATCCATAAATCCAATTGTAATAATGCTCCCATCTTCATTAACGCCCAGATGTCTCTCCGAGACAGAAGTAAGTCATGTTTCCTTTCATTTCGTCGTTAAAAACTCCAAATTGCAGTCAGGTTTGAAATCATTGACAAATATGCTCATGCGATAATCAATTGAAAAATGTCCCAAATTTTGAATTGAAAACATTGTTGATTATTCTGACATATAGCTGTCATTCAAAAAGGCTTTTCTTTCAATCGAGAATTATGGAAGAAAATGTGTCTGACAATTGGAATGCCGATTCATATTCCGGGACTGTCACGAAACTGTTCCCAGATATGATTACTTTCTCTGATGAATCACCAGTCAGGTTTTTTGTATTTCTATTTTAGAATATTAACAGTTCAAAAATATCGTTAAATTATGATGTTTTTTCGCATTCTCAGTATAGATAGAAACCATCCGGGCCCCCGTCAGCGGAATAATACCTGGTGAAATGTTTAGATGAAAGGCAGCCTTCCAAAATCTTCCAAAACACCTCGCTAAAAAAACGAAAAAAAAAATAGTAGCCACGCGCCTTCATGGCTATGTAGAAAACGGTATGGTGGCTATTGAGTTTTGAACCAGAATAAAATAAAAAAGAGATATGGGAGGTTTTTCGGGCTTTAAACCGTTCGATACGGCAGGACTGATAACACTATTTCAGGCATCATTCACAAAACGCAAAAATGTGTATACCGGGTTTTTTTTTTTTTTTTTTGACGGGGTTGTATTTACATGCTGGTGTCAGAATCTAATATTAATCTTGGACAATGGTTTGGGAAGCTGACAGGCTGGAATGAAACCTGTTTGGATGTCCCAGGGAAGAGAAGGTACCGGTTTTAGCGAAAAATTCAGGCCTACCAGATAAATTCAAGATTCACGTTAAAAAAATCTAATTTCACAAATTGTAATTAGAGCTTAATCTTAAATTAAAACATTTTTATGAATCAACATGTTCCATTCTCAGAGAGGTATTTTGTTCTCCTAGTTTCTATTTGGGTGTGAATTAAGCGTTAAGTGGAGAAAAGAGCTTGAAGAGGGATTGAGTATGTAGTCCAATGTAAAAACTACTTTATACGATATTCTTCAGATGTTTGTGGGACGAAGGGTTGAAACGCATTCTAAAATATCTCAATTATGTTAACTGTGATGGGGAAAAGGAGGCCTCCCAACATAATTCTACGAGCTATACATCTGAAAGACTAACTGCAGTTTGACTGCCGTTGATCTAACAGGATTTTTTTTTCGAAGTTATATAACGCCATAAATTGGTTACGGTAATTCTTTTTTAAAGGATATTTATTTTTACTTTGGCTTTCCAGGTTCTTTGCCCCCGTCCCCAGCGGACTCCGGTGTGTCTGATGTTGATTCAAGCAGTGGGAATGATGATGGAAAGACTAATATCTCTTCTCAAAGTAAGAAATTTTACCAAATATCTATTAATATACTTTTATAAGCGTTACCCATGCATGCACACAGGAGGACGGACATGGAAAAACTTCCTTCTAAGGTCCTTGTTCGAAAAACGTTCTTGAGACGTTTCTTTCTGGAAGTATCAGACATTCCTCGAACCCCCAAAAACAAAACCCCCATTAAATCTTTCCGGCTATCCACCGATGAGCTTTACGAGGAGTGGAACAAATGTAGTCTCGTGATCCACATCCAGCAATTTCACCTTTGCAGTCCTAGTACACTCATAGCTTCGTTTTCTCACATTTGCTGGATTCAGCTTGGAATTTTTTAAGAAACCAGAATAAATAGGTCGTGTCATACGGAAATAATCGTGGTGGGTCGTAGAAATATACCTACACCGTGACTGGACCAGGATTTAAACAATTTTCAATCCAAGTACACGAAATGCGCGACAATCCAGAGAAAGAACCATGCAAATGTTCCCAGGGTCTCAATGTGTGGATTTTGGAATTATACTTTAGTGTCTGCGTTTAAGGGTGCTCACAAATTTTTTTCCCAGCGGTAAAGGGGGCAAGCTTTAAAGCATTCGCTCAGAAGGCAAAGGCTAGAAAAAGGCATTCTCCTTCTTTCCACAATAGAAGTATAATATAGTTCCTCATCTTGAAAAATGCCACTTTTACATGTTTTGGTCTGCCAGGGCTAGGGAAGGGGTGAATGAAATTCCTTTCCTTCTTTCCCTATCCCTTCTGTACACTTTTGCCTGAGCTCCTTTTTCATTGTAGTAAAAGTGAACAGCCGATAAGATAAAATTAGGACATTTCAAACCTGGGGATCCTTAAATACAGGGTTACCAGATGTCTTCCTTTCGGAGGACACGTCCTCCTTTTTAACTGTGTAAATCATTACTTACGAAGTTACCTTGTTTTCATCACACTTAAACTTTTGTGCCTTCCTAATTACGCTAGCTAACTTTCATTGTTCTTAGTATTTATCTACTACTACTACTACTAACAACTCATCGCAGCACCAAGCCGCCTGAGGCCAACACAGCTACGCACGCTCCTCCTCCACCCCAATCTATTCAAAGCCTCCCTTTTTACACCCGCCCACGAAGTTCCCATTTCCTTTAAATCTTTCTTTATGACGTCCTCCCAACCCAGACGGGGACGACCTGCTTTCCGTTTAGCCCTAGATGGTTGGCCGAAAAGAACAATCTTCGGCAATCTGTCATCCTTCATCCGAACAACATGCCCTAACCACCTCAACCTTTCTTTCATTATAGACCTAGAAAGCGGTATTGAACCACATTTTTCGTATAGCCTATTGTTTGAAATACGGTCAGTCAGCCGGGTACCCAGAACAATCCTTAAGCAATTTCTCTGGAAAACATCTAGCAAATCTTCATCCGCTTTTCGGAGCGTCCATGCTTCAGAGCCATATTTGACCACTGTCATCACTGTAGCTTCTAAGATTCTAATCTTGGTTTGCAGACTTATCTTCCTATTCTTCCAGACTTTTTTTAACTGTGAAAAAACACCCTGAGCCTTGGCTATTCGATTTTTAACATCTTCACTGCTCCCACCATCTTTACTAATAATACTACCAAGGTAAGTGAAACTGCCCACCTGATCAATCTTTTCATTACCCAACGTCACCTTTTCATCTTCACTTATTCCTAGCCTTAGTGACTTGGTCTTCCTAACATTAATTTTCAAACCAATACTAGCACCCTGAACTCGCAAAACCTCTAAAACTTCATTCATTTTGCTCACACTTTCATCTAGGATGCTTAAATCATCAGCATAATCCAAGTCCAGGAGACTTTTTCCTCCCCATTTGATTCCGTGGTCTCCCATTGCCTTTCCTGTGCTCCTTAAAACAAAGTCCATCAAAATAATCCATATAAAGGGGGATAGAACACAACCCTGCTTAACTCCTGATTTAATACAAAACCAGCTGCTAACCTCATTTCCTACCTTAACCGCAGCAGTGTTATTCTCGTACATAGCACTAATCACTTTAATGTATTTGTCTGGTATACCATACAAGGATAAACCTTTACTAAAGCTCCTCTATCAACAGAATCGAACGCTTGCTCATAATCTATAAAACTGAGGACCAAAGGTGTTTGAAAACTTAGGCACTTCTCAATTATTAACCTAAGAGTGAAAATTTGGTCAACACATCCTCTACCTTTTCTAAAACCGCACTGCTCTTCTCTTAAAACTTTGTCTATGGCATCTCTCAGTCTAAAAAGTATCATATTACTAAGCAATTTGCTACCTACAGAGACCAGACTAATGCCTCGATAATTACCACACTCACTTTTATCACCTTTCTTATAAAGTGGCTTAATTAAGGTTTTCCTAAAATCATTAGGTACTTCCCCTTTTTCAAAAATCATATTCATAATCTCCAATAACTTATTTCTAACCTCAGAGCCACCATATTTAAGAAACTCATTTACTACCCTATCAGCACCTGGAGCCTTATTATTCTTTAATCCTTTTAGTACTGTTTCTAATTCCTCCTCACAAAACAAATCTTCCTTCACATCCAAGGTATCACAAACTTTTATTTATTTTATTATCATTTATTTTTTTTGTGTTTTTTTTTTTGGGGGGGGGCTAAGAATGGCTGGTAGTAATTGTGTATGTAGGGTTTTGTAAAGGGTGATGTCTGCCCATACAAGTTTAATAAACTTCGGGTTTTGTTGTTAATCTGTTTTATTTCTTTTTAATAAAACCCTTTTTTTCTCTTCTCATATGTAACTAGTATGTAGGGTGTTATTGACAAAGTTAACATGTACTTGGTACTTTTTTACAAATAAAATTTGTTGGTTGTAATATTTCTCTTTTTAAAAATTCACGTCTTAAAAATGCCAAATGTCCTCTTTCTCTTTGAACAGAGCCTTCCTTTGACATATTTTCAGATGGCAACCCTCCTTCAGTGAATTTGAATATTAACTGCCAGGAAATATCCCGGGTAATCCCAGGAAGTCAATTTTCGTTTAGACTAGTATGTAGATATGTTTTTGATGTGTAATTAATTTTAACGTTTTTTTTTTTTTTACCAGATCGAATATTTAAATTGTCCCTATCGACGTTTCCTGTCCTATAATTCACAATGTTATTATTTTATACTAAGTTGATTAAATAAAACATGTCTAATGCCAGATTGGAACAGGACTGCTCATAAATAAACTTATGTTTCTTGAAACATTTGAAACAGTAGATTGAAAACCGTAGCTTATAATTAATTAGGCAGAACAAAGTTACATTTATATATATATATATATATATATATATATATATATATATATATATATATATATATATATATATATATATATATATATATATATATATATATATATATATTATATATATATATATATATATATATATATATATATATATATATATATATATATATATAATATATAATATATATATATATATATATATATATATATATATATATATATATATATATATATATATATATATATATATATATATATATATATATATATATATATATATATATATATATATAATATATATATATATATATATATATATATATATATATATATATATATATATATATATATATAGAAGAGGAATACCTAACCAGGGATTTTAAACAAGATTCCGCGTATGTGATTTTTGAATGATTTTCCAAAGAATATTAAATATTGTACGTTCATAAGGTAGCATCTCAGATAATTTTTAAATCTTACACACCTTAGCCACAGAGGCGTCAATTGGGAAGGGGGGGAGTGGTGGCAGGGGGCATGTTTTCTCTGGATTTTAAGCCCTCTACTAAATTTTGAAGGATATATTCCCCCCTCTAAATTTTCATGGATTGATGCCATTCCCTATTCAAAGAGGATGCAAGACCTGAATGAAGACTTGGAATCCCGGACTTATGGTATAGAAGACAAGTCTCTTGACAATGGATTTTAATATTGGCCAACTGAGATGTTCAAGAAAAGATGATTACAATTTGAAATGCCGACCTTATTTTTTCGACAATTAAGTTATAAGCAATATTAGCTATCTAAAAAAAGCTAAAACATCGTTCGAAACCAAGAGAGAAACTTGCAGGGTTTTCTCAAATTTTCTTGAAACTCGAAAGCCTGGATACTTCACGTATAGTGCTCAGACCTGCACGAGAGGCATGTATATTTAATAGATTTTAATGATTCATTTTTGCTCATGATTTTTCGAAAGCGTAACTTAATTGTATATTCAAGTGAATCAAGTTATATAGTGTCCATTTTTCCAGGTTCTGTAGCCCCCCATCATGGTATAGCTCCTGGAAGTCAAAACATTGGAACAGTTTTAACGCCCTCTGTAACGCATTATTACCGTAATCCAGCTTACGTTTCCCCGATATCACAAGGTGAGTGGTGTAAATTCCGAAAAGTGAAACTCTATTTAGTATGGAAACCTGTGAACTAAAGTTCGCTTCAGGTGTAATCACAGATCTTAGAAAATTTTACAGAAACTTTCTTTATTTTTGGAAATTTAGCCTCCAGGAAAAAGTTAACATATTTTCAAATATCATTATAAAATATTGGATTTTTTCTTTTCGGCTTACTCTGTTCTCTGGGCACAACAAGGAATATTTAAGCACAATTTACATTGAGATTCCTCACTATAGAACTCGTAAAATTTTTATTCTTTCCAAAAATTCTACAGGGATGCCTTACAGTTCTATTTTATTTTTCTTGTTGTTGCTTCAGAAAATTGTCTAAACATAGGATCCCCCCCCCAAAAAAAAAATCTCAGCCGCATCCTGCAGTAAAAGTGATATATCAGACACACAATTCTTTCTCACCGAGTTTCAGACCTTTTTTAAAAGACAGAATTGAACAAGTATAACACTTCTATTTTGTACACCCTTAGTCTTTGGTACTCTGGATTCTCATTAATATTGAACTGGAAAGGGAAGAAATATTTCAGTGTCTGTAGTGTTGGATTACAATACATAACAATCGAGTTGTAAAACTAAAAATCTATTATTGAGAAAATTGAATGATGATCACGTAATATGGAATATTATGTAATCTTCATAGTTGTTTATAATCGTACAAAACAATGAATGTGAGGACAACATAATGAACAAAAAAACAGGCATCAGGCTATACTACTATGCTACTAACAACTTACGCAGCACCAAGCAGTGTGGTCCCAACGCAGCCACCTTAGGCCATCTCCCACCGCAGAGATACATAAGTATATTTGTCCGTCAATTTTACATTTGATTTTTTTTTTTTTTTTTTTTTTTTTTTTTTTTTTTGGTGATCTAAAAATACGAAATTGACAATTTTGTTAACATGTAAGATTGTGAATTCCACAATCAAAACGAGGACATGATTACCATACTATCTATGCGACACCATGCTTTACAATCGGATTGTCAGGTGAAAACAATCTGACTGTCGATTCGACAGTTCAAGCCAAGTTTCTGACAAGAAGGTCGTAAAAATTATTGTGTGAATAGCTTGAATTCTTGTGCTGAAACTTCTAATGCTGAATCTTTTTATGCCAGACGTGACTTAAATTCCAGAAATATCCATGTAATGATACGAGTGTCAGAAAAAAGATAGAATTGAAATTTAGAAAAATAAAAAATATAAATTGTCATTTAACGCAAACTTGTAGAAAAATTATGGGATTTGCTTATACGCAAAGAAACAGCAGAAAACTGTTGCGTAACAAGTCAAACTGCACATTATGTATTCAAGAAAGTATTATTCCTTAGCATTTAAGGAAAGCGATAGATTTGTTTACAAAATTCGAGTATTGTATTGTATGTTCTTATGTGAAACAATTGCTTTCATTAGTCTTTGGATCAAATTGAGGGTACAGGTCATTGCTGCAAAATATGGCCTAAATTGGTTGATTCAAGCCGTAGCGTAAGTATCAGATATTCGTGTTGAAAAGGCACTGAGTCCAAACTATTCAATTTTTTTGCCCTTTTCTTTGTGAAAAGTCGGAAAAATCTGATTCCAAGTATGAAATTTTAGGCTGGTAGTAACAACAGGGATAAATACCTTCATGCAGCGCAGTGCGGGTAATTTCTCCTAGAAAATTGTTATGAATTGCAAGTAACAATCTATATTTAGTTCGAAACACTTGCTTTTTATGGTGTGTATTTAAAACAACTAGTTTTTCCTGGAAGTACTGGTTGCCTCCTTCAAAGACTAATATGATGTGTTCTTACGAGAACACATCAGAATGGTCTGTAGTTTCTTAATATCTGACTTCATCTCCCCTTATTTTCAAGTATTTACTGAGTTTTTTATGCTTTAAGTTTGGCCATTTTCATTTGATGGATCGTAGAAAGTGGAAATCTTCTAGTAAAGCTTTTGGTGAAAAAATTGGCCTCTATTGTGAATTTTATATAATTAATAGCATATAGCACTTGGTGAGAGGTAGGATAAATGTTCCTTTAAGTTTTCTTTCAACGACTTTCTTGAATTTATGGGCCTAAAATACCATAAATTAATAAAAAATAAATAATTAAAATAATGATAAAATATCTATAGAATTGCAGATTATGAATAATAGTGTCTACTAAAGGTCCATCCGAAGCATACATTTTGATAATTTGAAATGATAAAATCTAGATTTAATTGAATACTGTTTTTTTTTGCCGTTGACACTATTTGAAAGGTTACACAAACATCAAGCGACTTATTTACATAAGTGCTAAATGAAGTGTCCAGACAGTTTACCAGAAAAATATTTTGTCGTTGTTTTTATGTCAAAGGTCTATGAATCATCTCTAAAAGTATTATTGCAAAATCTGTTATTCTGTTATTAAACAGTCTCAGTGTTATTTCTGTCTTTGCAAAAAGTTTCATAGTTCTTTCATGTTTTGGAGAAATTATCATCGCTTAATCTGCCATTGAAGAAAGCATCATTTTTGGGTACTGTTCTATTAACCGGACTCTTTTATATAGTGCTAGTTTGGTTAATGCTAATGATATAAAATAAAATAGGATGACTATATAATAGTTTAGAAATAAATTTGGGCCACATATTTGCACATTAGGGGGGAGGGGGTGGGGGTTAAGCATAGCATATATTAAATACGTAACCTAACCTAACCTAGGTACCTCCCCCCCCCCCAAAAAAAAAACAAACAAAAAACAGCACTTTAAATATCGTATACGGAATTAAAACCACGCTATACGTTGTATTTCTCTACAGCGGTGTCTTGTATCATCCCGTTGAAAAACGGATTTTCAACACGCTCGAGTTTGAGATATAAAAAGAGTCCGGTTAATAGAACAGTACCCATTTTTGTTATCAGAAATGGAGTCTTTGTTTTTATATCCCATTGGGTACTTGTCGGTTATTGGAAACATACCCAAAGAGTGAAGTTAGGTTAATCCTAGTGAAAAATAATAAAAAATGATGATCATATAATACTTTAGTCACGAAATTATGGAAACCTAACGTAACCTAACCCCCACCCCCGCCCCTAATGTGCAAATATATTGCCCAAATTATACAAGTCGAATGCATTCTGTCTAAGTCCAATCCATTGTATCGTCCATCACTTGTTTTTGTAGCTATGAAACCGGTTTTCTGAGATGTAACCTAAGTGTAATTCTTGAATGTGTTTCCAATAACCGACAAGTTCCTCCCATTGTTCAAATATGCTATCGTCGTCATGTGCAAATGATCTGCCTGTTGAGGTAAATTTCCCCTTCCCCCTCCTCGCTCAAAAGCAATGAAAATTTTGTCTCACTGAACTAATCTTTCTTAATCCATGAGTATGCGACAAACTCCAAACAAACCATTCTTGATTTCAACATAATGTCAACTGCTTCTGATTCACGTATCTAAACCCTAGTGTTTGGTAACTTTGAATCGGCTAAATATTCACCCTTAACGCTGCATCAAACTCCGGCCATAAGAAAGGAAATAGAAATTTACGTAAAAAAATCGTCTTTGAAAGCGTAGAGACCCCGGTAATTTTAGAGCAATGTCCTGGGAATCCCCGTAATTGAATTCCACGGGGGAATTAGAAATCCTGACCCTCTGTATCTATGGAATTTATGAGACTTAACAGGCTGTGTGGTAATATTTATATGTGTAGTCTTTTTCTTTTACAAATACAATGGCCTATTAATTGCGGCAAATTGACACTTGGTGAAACATAATCTATCTCAATGGTAGAACGACTATTTAAGCATTGATTTAAAAAGAACTGCAAGTGACTTTGAAATTATTATCGACCTTCCTAAATAACCAACGTTTCTAATTCATAGTGCTTTTTTTGGCGGACAATTCAAAATCAAGGCCAATGACGTGCCGCGCTATTTCCGGGTTTCTAGCCAATCTGGTTTACGGTTTTTTTCTCGTGAGTGGTAAAATTAAGTCGCTCAGTTCGTTCAACTTCAGTCTTGATGACTCTTACGGCACTGCCTAACAATTTTCACTGTTAGCTTCCTGTGTATTCATTTAACCGATTCAAATAATCAAGTGGTTTGCTGACACTTCCTAGTTTTTGTTTGTAACTTTGAAACACAATTTCTCAACTTTGATGTCCAAAAGGATAGATAGTTCATAAACTTGAGGAGCGAAAACACTTTTAATCGAACGGTTTTAAAATATCTTACTCTGAGTGAAGCTTCTGTGTAAAATTTACAATTCGTTGCAGGCATATTAAATGACACTATATTCACTGTCGTAATTTCGTCAGTACTTGTGTATTATATCGACCACATTGTTGTTCTTTATCTGTTGTTAAACCGGTTTCTCTGTGTTCACTCACATAATGAAATTTGTCAAATATGATGTAAATATAATACTTTAGAAACAAAATTATGGAAACTACAATCGAGAATTATAGAAAGCAGGCCTCCCAGAACGTATTATATTAAATACCTAATCTAACCAACGCTATAAATTAAATATCTAATTAAAATATACCTGCATAGTAGTTTGTTTCACTCAAGCTAAGCTGATTATCTCCGAGTGCACACAGAGAAACCGGTTTTAAACAGATCAAGAACAACATTGTGGTTGGTATAATACACAAATACAATTTCGTCAAAATCCTGGGGGAGGGAGGGGGGCAAAGTCGGAGCCAATTTTCCCGAATCAAGTGAAAATGACAGCGAAAACTGAAAAATGAGCAATATAGTAATATAAAGGCAAAGATATACGGTACTAAAGAAAACTGACCCGTTTCTGTGGATGCTTGAATTATCCAGGCTTATCTTACAATATTTTTGAAGCAACTAAATTTCAGCTGGGGCGAGGGCAAACTGGAGTCTGAGGGGGGGGGGGTTACGCTCCACGCCCCATTGCAAATTACCCCCTAGCTATATTCTACTCTTAGTGGTGCTATGCAGCATAATTCCTATTAGTCATCATTTTCCTTATGCTCATCCATTTTCCTTAGTGTCATCATTGGGTGCGCAATTCATATCTTGAGGTGAATAGACAGGTTTTTCGTCTAGAAACGTGAGAACTAATTTTTCCTTAATCTTCTCATTTGCCATGGTGATGAATTTGTTCTAAATATTGTATACTGCTGATGATGGCGAAGAAAGGGGGGACTAATCCAAGTTAGTCCGCTAATGGTGCTACCAAGCCCGTATAGAAGGGGGGGTACAAGGTTTGAACCCCACTGTAATTTTTGCCCGACTCGCAAAGACCTAACAAAAATGCATATAAACAATTTTTGGTACTTGGGCACTTTATACAAGGAAACCAGTCACGAAAAACCCGTTTTGACGGGTTAATTCAAGAGACCGCTATAGAGTAATGCAATGCATAATGTGGTTTTCAATGCGTTTACGATATTTAAACTGTTGTTTTTTGGGATTTAGGGGGAGAAAAGGTACCTAGGTTAGGTTACGTATTTAATACACGCTATGCTTTACCCCCCCCCCCCCTAATGTGCAAATATATAGCCCAAATTTATTTATAAACTATTATATATTCATCCTATTTTATTTTATTTCATTAGCATTAATCAAACTTGACTTTTTAGAAAGGCCGATATAATGCCCAAGTACCCAATTTTTTTTTACACGTTTTGAGTTTTTTGCACCCCGCCCCCTCCCCACAATGAAATCCTGGATGTACCCTTGGTTGCTGATCTTCTGTTTGGTCGCCAAGCTTGTTAATCATGGACATTCCTAAGTTTGCATTTCGATTTTACGTTCTCACTCAAAACTCAAGGAATTATTCCTATTTGTTGTTCCATCATAAATGTACTATTTTAGTTTAGTGTTGTTGTCCGTTAGGTCATAAAAATGGAAATATTTAGGGAGTAAGAAAAAGGTGTCCAATAAGCAAAATATGCGGAAGTCTGCGTGTGTTTATGACTCGCCTTTGAAGCTCTCAACCGGTTAATAAAACGGGTAGGACATAAAAGTTACGCATTTGATAGTTGAACCAGACCCGTTATAAACAGGAAGCAATTTCTTTTTGGCCGCCTAAAACGCAACAAGTCCAAGTTTGGTTTTAAATTAATTTTGTACTTTTGTGTATGCCGTCGTTATTTTTCAAGCTTCACAATTTTAGTTGATATCTTCGTCTAATCGTGCAGAATTACATCATTCATTTTATATAAATACATAATTCATTCACCCTTTTTGATTTTATTTTTCATTTTGTTAGTTTCTTTCCTCTCTGAGTTTCATTTGTCATTCATTTTATACTCCCCCCTTCAATAAAGATATTGCCGAAATACCCCCAAAACATGCCTTCACACAAGGGAGGGGGTCCTGGTCGAGATCGAATATTTTAAAAAATGAAAGCGGAAAACATTTGGTAATTATGTATTGTACCGCCAACACTCAAGAAGTGAAGTTAGGTTAATCCTAATGAAAAAAAAAACTGATGAAAATATACTTTAAAAACAAAATTTGGGCTATATATTTACACATTAGGGGGATGGGTTAAGCTACCCCTCCCCCCCTCAATGTGCAAATATATAGCCCAAATTATATAATTCCAATGTATTCTGACACCCGCCACTTGTTTTCCACGGAGCGTAAGCTAATTGTTTCTAATACAGTCAGAAAAACCGGTTTGTTCTCGAGTTTTACACAGCGTAAACTTGAGTGTTGACGGTATAATACATAAGTACCAAACATTGTGGTGCTTCTCGGCACGCTCACAAAAATTCATTGAAGTTCCCAATTCAATTTTGGCTGCATGCACCGTTAGGTACGAAGGAATTCATTCTAGTTTGGGGGTGGTGGTCTAATTCCAAAAAATAATAGCGTATACAATAGCCTAAAGAAGTAAGTAGGTTAAATACGAAAAAATAAATAGTGTATGCAAAAAATTTATAAAAACGTGCTGTATTTTTTGGATGGAGCTTGGATCTAAAAGATCCGTCCCATCCGCTGTGTATGCATCTATATTCCACAATATCCCAAAAATGAATAATTAATATTTATATATTTATTGTAGGTCATCCTGACTACGCCAATTTACATCACTTGTATCAGGACTCTAAGCATCGATTTTCTCAGCTACCCTTACAGCAAGCTTACATCCCATACTCTCCTTTGGCATCAACCAGTCTACCAAGCTCACCAACGGTTTATACCCCAACGACTCCAAGACCTCAGCTTACTACAGTGACAGCTCAAGAGATCCAGGTATCCTTTTTTTTCTCGAACTAAATAAGGAAAGCTCGACATGCTATGTACTGTATATCAAATGTCTTGCTCATGCAATACATGTCACGTGCCTAACCCTGGCATAAAGAAGGTCGAACTATGACCTCCAAGTCATCTCGGAAAGATATTCTGTCCTAGTCTGCCAAGTAAATTTGGACCAGCAAGCTACCGGATTCCTAACTACTTGGCTACCTTCTATTTACGTATATTAGAAAATCTAGCTCTTAACCTCTATCCATGAATCAGAGGGATTATGGTTGTAGACGAGACTTTAGTAGGGTTTCTAAGAAGCATTATTTTTAACGGGGGGGGGGGGGGATTGCAACGCAAACTATCAATTTGTATTTAAATAAATTCGCCCTCTTTTGCAACAGATCTGACAAATAAGTTTCTGCATAAAAAAATTCACACTGGTGCTTGGGTAACCTTTGAGGTTAGGGTGTCGTGAATCTCTTTCTATTCCTGTTTCCTTCTCTTGATGGAGCAGGCCGTGACGTGGTACTTCTCTTGCAACTACTTGGCTTGACATAAATTAAAACAATATCCAATTGTTTATTTTTTCCCCAATTATAGAAGTCGTTGTTCTTTGGAAGGGAATTATGTTATATGTAAAGGGAATTATGGCTCCTTTGCAAAATCTCGTTGTTATCTACATATGCTATTCTAATGAGCTACTGAAAATGTCAAAACCCAATAAAAACAAACAAGAATTTTTTTGGAGCGGTTTTAATAATTAAGAATATTATTATATATTAGGAACACTTGCAGATCCAGGGGGACGGGGGACCCCCCAAGATTTTTCTGGTGCCCCCTTTCCGTGTTTTTTTTTCTTTATTTCTCTTTTTTATAATAAATTTGTCAATTTGGTCAATTATTGGCACCTTTGTCACATTGGGCCCCCTCAAAATTTTGCTAATTGGCGCCCTTGTCACATTGGGTCTCCCCCAGGATTTTGCTCTAGATCCGCTCCTGATTAGGCCTCATGCTATTATTTGGAATATGCCTTAAATCTTGAATCTAGTCATTCGTGAAAATTACCCTTGAAAGTCGAGCACAACCCTGCACACCAGATGACTTACGTAAAACATTATTGGTGGTGTTGTCCTGTGGAATTTTTTTTGTCGACAATTGTGGCTTGGGCCGTTTTTTTCCCTTTTTACACCGTTATTGCTTTATAATTATTGTAAGCTGAAAAAATCTGATAAAACAAATTCATTTTTTAGACCAATGGACCTGACCTGTCACCAGGAAGAGAAGTAGAGGATTTCTTGATACCTGAATATGGTCAATCTGAGTACCTGAATTCTGAAAATTTTCAGAAAAGAAAAAAGACGAAAAGATCAAAAAGCCCTACTGATGCCTGTCTAACGAAGCGAAGGCACAAGGATGGTAATTTTTAGTTTTTTTTTATTTAATTCCTTAGCTATTATTATTTTAACCTATCACGCAGTATTTGATGATACGGTGGCTAGCTCATAGGCAAAGGCTTCCCCCATGAAAGAACTGGGCTTTCCTCATTCCTCCAATTTGTCCTATGAAAATATTAAAATGTGTGAAAATTAATTTAAATCGTCAACTAAAATTCATGATTTTAGTAAAGCCCAAAACTCACTTTTTTTTATATGGGTGATTGCCTAATGCCTGAGGACTTCTCACACGAACACACACACACACACACAGAGTGACGAAGAACGATTTTATTGTAACATATTACTGGGGGAGGGGTGTTACAAAAAAAATAACGCATAGAAGATGTGTTTATATGCATTTTGTTACCTTTTTATGAGTCGTAAAAGAATTCGAGGGGGTAAGGATTCAAACCCGGACCCCCCCCTCCTGGCACGGCCTTGAACGCCAGTCCTAACAACTCTTTCTCCTAAAAAAATTGGGATTGTGTATTTTTTCTCAGTTTGAAGGCAGTTGTACTAAAAACAAGAAGACTAAATGGGATGCAAAAACAAAACTAAATCATTCAAGTTGAGCTGTTACAGTCAGGCATGTCTGTTGGCATTTATATCTAGGAAGCAGAGTTCATTAAAACCCAGAAAATTAGAAAAATACTAAGAAATTACAGAAAACGATTGTTCAGGGGACCGAAGAGTCGCCCCTCTCCTGTTCAAGTGGATGGTCGCATTTAGAGTTTGATTCTTTTTGGTTTCTTGTGAAGTGTATGAAGTTTCAAACATTGTGTTTCAAATTTCAAGACATGTATGTAGTCAAACATTAATGTTCCACACAGCCTGGGTTGTACAATTTGATTTAAAAAAAATCTAATTTTGAAAATAATCGAAAATGTAGTTAATGCAATATTTACTTTTCAAAAAATTTATATTTTGTCAAACATGTACTGCGCCACAGTTTTGTAGATAGGGTAAGCTTCAATCCTTCAAAAGTTATTTTCTTTTCCGTCTTTTGTTGCGACGTCTTCCGCTTTAGGTAAAAATTTGGAAATCTGAGTAGTACAAACATCGGTTACGATTCATTAAGATGAGAAATCGTGGTAAGTGAGTCTTTGAATGAGGCTCTTGTCTTAAGCAGGAAGTAGTCCGTCTCGGCTAGTGGAAACATGTGAGAAAATTAACCCAAATTAAAGTCGGAAATTCTTTCGAGTAATTGCAACACTGAACTTTTCTTCGCTGAAGATGTGTGATGTCTTTATCATCGAAAAATGCAAGGGCGGATCCAGGATTTGTTTCGAGGGGGGGGGGGGTACTAATTTTTTGACTTTTTCGGGGGGGGGTAACTAATTTTTGACTCAGTTTTCGACTAATTTCACTGATTTTTACCTAGGTTTTACCAATTTTCGACTTATTTTCGACTCGGTCAAAAATTTCGGGGGGGGGGGGGTTCAAACCGGGTAAACCCCCCTGGATACGGCCTTGGAAAAATGCATTTATTATTAAAACCGATAGATTGTCGATAAAATATTTTAAACGAAGCAAGTATTAAGTAAATGTATTGCGTGCTTTTCAAAATTGTCTCGAGCAAAAAAAGATGTCATTATTCTTTATAATATCAAAATATTCTATTGCCAGAGAAAGCATATTTTTGGCACCAGAAAATAGCAAAAACATGCTTTGATAAATTTCGTCAAATTCTTTTGTTCTCAAACGGTAATGCATGTAGCTATGGGCGATAGCGGAGAGCTAGCAACAGGGTGCCGTAAAACCAATCAGTATGTAGACCCTGAGCACATAAAAAAACATCAAACAAACACGGAACCGTTCCGGAAACATTTTGACCACGCAAAATAGTTCTCCTTCCATAAGTTCTGTTTTGCTCTTTTAACTTCCACTAAAATACTTAACTCGGTGCCGCAGTCAAAATATAGAATAAATAATTATTGAGAGAATTTGAAAGGGAATGGTTGCTGGTATTGCAGGTTCTATTTTGTTGAAAATTTTCAAAGATATGATGGAAGAGGAAACCTCATTCAAAAAAGATATTTGAGAACCTAATTGTGGAAATCCTTCATAATCTTTTTGATGAACAAAAAAGAAATGTTTCTTCTGTTTAAGACTAAAACATTTAAAATGAAAATTTTGTTTAAAAGACTAGAGTATGGGTTCATTTGAATATTCTGACCTATTAGGTTTATTTATGAAATTGACTCGCCTCGTGTACGTTGTAGAAAGTTTAACATGAATCTTAGTTTCGTTAAACCGAATACAAGCATTTCTGGAATTTTCAATTTGCCAAAAACTTCCTCCTAAATTAGATTGTGGAAGTCCTTAGAATTCGTAAGTGTCGTTTGAGAAGCTTGTCGTTTTGTTCCTAGCAAGTCCTGAGTTTTACCAGTACTGTCAAATGGTCGCTTTCTATGTACGCTAGCTTTTTAGAATAAATAAAAATATTAAATTTACGTTCCAAATCGTTTCAATGATTCAAATAATTGCTATTCATAAGTGACATTTCTATATTATCGAAAGTTAAAATCTAATAAATAAATTCTTAGAAGATAGTGTACTGTAGTATATGTCATTCTTTTGAATATCGAAATGTTGCAATGTCTAAAATAGTTTTTTTTTTCTTCCTCCTGTATTGTTACTTTAAGAAACGCGGGATATTTTGATGTTTCTTTTATTATTATGGTTATTATAAATTTTATTCATCTTCGCAAAAAGGATATTCCTTTTAATGGAGGTCTAGCGTCAAAAGGACCCACGGAGTTATTCTGAATTTGTTACGTTTTGAAAACCAGTTTTGAAAATATTGCTTGTATTTACCTCGACTTGCGCCAACTCGCAAAAACCGTGTTTGTACAATAACGGCAACGCTGTTGTAGCTTTCATTTTCTTGAATTATTTTTGACTGTTGTGTTTTCAAGAAAGATACCGTTATTCCCCGATTGATGACAGGTCACGTTCTTATACTTTCTTGAATTCCAGATTTTCTTTTTATAATTTTGAGACGCATATTAACAACACTCGAAGCGGCAAAGCTATCCACTTCCGCCTGGATCTTTTGCCAAATCGGTGTTCGAATAATAATTTTTTGCACGTCTCTTGTAAACTAGATGTCTTCTAATATTTTACTTCCTTTTTTCTTGACGCATTGTTATTTACGACTGGTTATAAAAAATGGGAAAAAACTTTCACAGTACCATGCAGAAATTCGGAGTTTTTCCTTGTTTGAAGAAATCGTAAAGATACGAAGTTAATGTCCTTTGTTAAAAAAAAAATCCCCTCCCCTAATTTAAGCAGCAAATTATACATGAAAAACGGGGGCGACTCATCTGGGCATTTAAACCCAAATAATATTTACTTATACTTATATCTCGACTGTTCTGAACTTAAATCCCAGGTTTATTCATAAGAAAAAAGAAAAAATGGGTTGACGCTCGAACCAAACCCAATTGCGAAAGATCAAAACGTAGCACTTCTTATTTTAATACCTCGTTCAAAATTATAAAAAAAATAATTATAAGAGAAAAGTATTTTATCTAGGAAAATCACGGAAAAGCCAAGATGTTAGTTCGAAAACCTGGATGAGAGGAACCTTTGCTCTCAAATACAAGCTGTCCGAACCTAAAGGTACTTTTCCATGAAGAATTTGTTTCCTTAAATCTATTGAAAAGATCTAGACCAGTACTTTCCCGTCTTTTTTTACCCTTAGATGCCACCAAGTGACGTTTTAGAGTTGCTCAAGAGAAACGTCACGTGGTGTCAATTCACGAAAGCGTATGGAGGGAGGGAGGTGCACGCGCAAAATATTTTTTCAATGAGAACACAAAAAACGGACATTTTTCAACGAAAATAGGTATTTTCGAAATACAGGAGGAGGCGCAAAGGCCCGCCTCAATTGATGCCCCTACAAGGCACTTCAAGGCATGGCTTTAATTAGTATACAAATTCCAATAGACTGTAATAATGTTACGGTTCAGTACACTTTTATTTATTTTTGTAGCTGGAAATACAACTTATCTGTGGGAATTCCTGTTGAAGCTGCTTCAGGATAGAGAATGCTGTCCAAAATTTATAAAATGGACAAATCGAGAGAAGGGTGTATTCAAGTTGGTGGATTCCAAAGCAGTTTCAAGGCTTTGGGGACTTCACAAAAATAAACCAGATATGAACTATGAAACAATGGGACGTGCTCTAAGGTAAGTTACTATAAAATCCGCATGTGTCATAAAAATATCCTCCCCTCTGTCAGAGATACAAACTAGGGTATGCCAGGTGTATTTTTATTGAGAAAAAACTTTAAAAAAATTGCCCCGCCCCTACGCTTTCAAAAATAGTTTTTAAGGCCCAACCGAAGCAAGAGCTATTGCAAGCAAGAGATGAAATCCAGAGCTGGTAATGATTGTGATGGAGGCGTGTCTGTGAGACATCACAAAGCCGGCAAAGCTACCCAAGGTGTCGATACAGGCCTCTTCCTCAGGATGTGAAAAAACGATTGTTATATCACAAGCTCCAGTTCTGAGCTGTTTTTGTAAGCGAGGATAGGCTTAGACATGCTGCGTTTGGAAAAAAATCTGTGATTTGCCGAGACCCCTTTCCCCCTAAAATAAGATTAGTTGCTGATATATCTAGCGCGCTTTGTTAGGGCTGACGAGGTACGTATCTCACTTATGCAAGACGCGTGACAAATAACGTACTTCGTATTAGTGCATCCGATCTTTAGCCTACATAAATTCCGCTGCATTTTCGCCTTTTATTCTTAGTTCCATTTATTCTTGGCAGAATTTGAGTCGCAAATTTGGCGTCATCATAAAATCATCCGCAGATGCCACAATTCTTCCTCAACAACAAATTGTTTTGATGTTTCTTTGTTTCCATTGAGAAACTAACCTTTCCCAAACGTCGAACTATTTTTAAGCAGGAGTCCCTTTAAATGTTTGACGTTGTGGAAACTACGACTGAAGCAAAATTATCAAATGTGCACAGAAGAGGCCAAAGGATAAAGCAAGGCCGTATCCAAGATTTTTTCTCGGAGAGGTGTTTTATAAAAGGATTTTTTTCAGGGGTGGATTTGCAAAAAAAAAACAACTAAAAACGCATCAAAAATTGTTTTATATTCATTTTTGTTACGTTTTTACGAGTTGGACAAACATTTAGGGGGGGGGTTCAAACACTCTAACCCCTCCCCCTGGATACAGCCCCCTGTCTATAACCTTGTTATAGGAAAAGTAAACTTAATGCGTCTTGAAAGTGGGTTAGTCTCAAAGCTTAAAAAATGAACGATTTAAGGGGGACTTTCAGAACTGTTTTCCAAGGCTGTCAGTTGTTACTTTATATTTTTGCTAGTCAAAACAAATTTTGATCAGGACATGTATGAATATCTCGTTTTAAAATTAACAATGTTCATTGTAAATAGATAATCCAAAAACTGAATTGATTTCACTCAGAATATTCTTAAATTTTTCTTGGGCGTGCCCAAACTCAATTGCTTAATGGTTGAGGTTAGCGTGTTGAATCAGTGACCGATTCGAAAATTTAATTATTAATATTTGTAGAAGCTGGTTTTAAATTAGAAAAAAGAAAATCACACTAAAACATTATTATTTGATATTATTTTCGCTATTTTTTTCATTTCCTTTGCTATTGTACCTAGTTTGCTATCATAACATTTCGGTACTGATGAGTAAAGCTAGATGGGTGACAAATTTTAATTTTTAATCTAATGTTTTTTTTGTTTTTTTTATTCCACTTTACCATCTTATTACGAATAAATGACGTTTTTGCTTGTAATATTCGAAATTGTAATATCCGTATTTACTTACTCCTTGAAAACGCTTTTACAAGCTCCTATTCTTACCCCCCCCCCCCCTTGAGAAAGAGATATGTCCTTGAACGTAGAACAAAATCTCAACGAAACATTTGTTTCTGTAATTTTCAAGTATCCGTTTCGGCGACGAAAATTTTAGATAACTTCACATTTTTTCGGCATTTGTTTTGAAGATATTCAACCATTCAGGATAGTTAACACTGAGTAAAGAAGGATTTTTGTTATCATAAGGAAAGTTACAGAAAAACGCGGATAAACTACTAAATGGGGATAAAGTGTTGACGTACCTTTATTTGATGTAACTGACGTAAATTTAATGATTACTTTTATTAACAAATTAAAAACAAGATTAAGAATCACTTGACTTGAAAGGGCACAACTGTTAATTAATCTCAAATAATAATTGTCCTTCTTACGTTGTTTCTACTAAGAACATCAGTTCATTTTGATTCCACCGTCAACATTTAGTTTCCATTATCATCCACCAATTCCGTAAAGATCAGATGCAAAAGCTAAATTTCTGCCCAACAACAAATTGTTTTCATGTTTCTTTGTTTCAATTTGAGAAACAAAGGTTTTTCAAAGCCTTGAGGTATTTATAAGCGCGATTCCCTTTGAAATGTCTAACATGCTGGAAGACATAGTATTTACAGTCAAAACAGAATTAAGATGCAATTTTCAAACGATTAAAATATGTCTTTGGTGATTCATCAGCAAAACCCTGTTGTTAAATCAGCTTTCCTAGATCCATGTAATTTCCTAGTTTATATTGCTTCCCTTTGATCTCATTCTCTAAATATTTTACATTCTCTGCAGAATTTAATGCTGAATTAAAATAGCTAGCTTCCAAAACCACTTGATTTGATGGCAAATAGGTTGCATGATTCACTGAAATGCGCAAGAAAAAGAAATATGTAAACAGCTCGACGCCATCAAACCAAAGAGCGTATCTGACACAAACAATGTCCTTTCAAAAATAAATTATTCTCCTCTTCAGAGTCCTCAAATAGTCTTCATGTTAACCCCAATAATAAGTTGTTACCCCATGTAGCTTCAAAATCTTATTTTTCCTCTCCTATAGAAATATGTAAATGTTATATATCCGTATTACCAATACCCTTCATTGATTATACTGGTATTATCAATAGGCTTATTAAACAAAATTAATTCCAATGTTATGTTTTATAGATAATTAAAAAGTATACAATTATTTCATACCACTGTTTATAATTATTGTATCCAAAAATTCATATTACCAAGTGTATTTCCTCGAGTTGTGTATTTCCTAAACAACTGTGTGGTAATACTTGATTTAGGGGTTTAATCAATTATTCGCTGCCGGCGTCTGTATGTTTTTAAATCCGCGGAGGAATAAATTGGAAAACATGGGTGAGCTAATTTTAGTTTCTATAAAATATGAAAAAGGTTCTTATTGTAAATTTAATAGACATACAAACAAACGTTGGTCAAAAACAATACTAAGAAACAAGATAAAATGTTTTAAAAGTAGAAAAACATAGATTAATAGAGATTTGTATATATTAAAATCAATCCTCCTTGGATTATAATAGATCGACTGTTATAGACATAGATGAGAAGCAAAAGTTTTCAAAACTCCTTTACAAAAATAATAGATAAAAACATCAAAATTCAAAAACATATAAATGCAAATCGAATGAGACCGTAAAAAATAAAGATTCATAGGACTTAATTGATCTCTTTATAGAAATGAAAAAAGGAACAAGGTAACGTTATGTATTGAGTTATAGACATCTTTAAAATACAAAGTTAGCATTTTCATTAAACTACCATTTTCATTTGCTAAGATGCGTGGTTGTTATTTCTATGGTTATAATTTTTCTTAATCATCCCCGAAGTCTTCACTTTAGCCCTATTTATTCAGACCCTACTTATCTTTTTCCACTATATACTTTAGCCACTTGGATGAGAACAAATTAATTTCATGCTATTTTGTTATAGGTACTACTATCAGCGAGGGATTTTAGCGAAGGTGGATGGCCAGAGGCTTGTCTACCAGTTTGTGGACGTTCCAAGAGACATTGTTGAAATTGACTGTTCTGGAGTGTTATAATGGATTTGACTTCAACTTTATAACTTTATTATACAAGGATTTTTTTTAGTGATTTTGGTGTAGCCCTCCTGTGATACAAATATGGGCGAATATAAACATTGGTATATTGCACTCAGTTTTATGATATTTTAGGAGGGTGGGAGTTGGGGGGACTTTGAATCAGTTGATGGACACTAAGTGCCTTTTTCTACTTTATGAGAAAAACGATCTCAACTATTTTTATACAAGTTGTCGGTACGAGTGCAATCAATGTGGGAGGACCTATTTCTCTGCGCTGATTGGCCTGTTTTTAACTTTTTACTGTGATCATTTTTTTCTGATTGATTTTTCTAATTCGTTACCTTTTTTTAATGAGTGATAAGTGTTTGCTGATATGTTATCACTGCTTTCATTTTATTTATTCCTATTTGTTTTAGTTAGATGATTATATAGTCTTGTGATTAACTAAAGAGAATAATGAGAATTCGAACAAGATAAGGATTTAAACTTACATATGCTCCTTTGTCGCTTTCTCTAAACGTATCATCTTGATTTCAATTCCTTTTGTATTCCCTATCAGAAAGAACTAACGATTTTATTTGTCTTATTCTATGCTTATCACTTTATATCTCAAATTTATAATAACTCAAATTTTTTAAATCTCAAAGTATAAAGCTGTTAAAAAAAACCTCTAAATTTGTCTAGTTAAAATCTTTATATAACTAAACAAATACATAAATTTCATTAATTTGAGCTTAACTTCCAAATAATTTGAAGTGAAAATGAAAATCTTTCGATTATAAGAATACACAAACACTTGTGTTATTACTGAACACTTTTCCTTGAAAGAACTATAAATTAGTCGTTGTATATCTAATTTTTGCCTTTCATTTTTTTTCTACTGCCTCTTATTCTTTTTCTCTCAATGAAATGCCTGGATATGAGTGATAAACAGTGTTGCCTTTTATATCATGGGCCAATTATTTGTTCAGTTATGGTGGGGGTCTCTGGGAAGCAACGAACAGATATCTATTGCTCCCAGCAAAGGCTATACTCTAAACCTTCGGCTTTTTGGGGAATTCCAGACGCAGGTTTTTGAAGACAATCTGAAATAAATACACGATTTCTTTTGAAATAATGACATTTTAGTTGAAATTAGAATTTATTTATTTTTTGTACTTTATGGGAAAGTAGGTTAACCCCCAAAATCCTAGTAATGGCCGTGCTCCCAGCCATCTAGCAATTTCGGATCCTTTTTTCCTTTGTAAGCTTTTGCACTTATATATATTGTGATTGCAAATATAGTACAATTCCATAAAAATCTACTTATCTAAAAAAGTGAAACACCGATTAAACAAAGATAAGGTGTACTGAATAAAGTATTGAATTTAGTACATTTTATATCTTTCAAATCTTTTCTAAATTTATTATTTTTTGATGTTTTTCTCAATTTTTTATATTCTTTTTTTTCTTACAACCAACTCTTCTAGGATTCAAAATTCTAAATATTTCAAATAATTGACTTGGGTTCTTAAAAATAAACATTTCCGATAACTGAAATAGTCATTTTGCTAAGAAATTTGCTTAAATTTGTTTGCTAATAATTTGGTTTTAGCAAAAGAAAATTTTATTGAAGAATGACTGTTTTGAAACAGCCTTTCTATGATTGTCAATATATTTAGCAAGAAAAGGAAGGAACGTTTCATTTCTCGATTATTAATTTTTTTAATTAAGACAAACATTTCTTAAGCTTAAAAGGGCCTGATTAGATTCTTGAACGATTATAATGAATTATATCTAAGTTTAAAAAGTTAGTCCCTTTTGCCCAACAGTATCAGTAGATGTACAGCCTCTGACTGAAAGAAATTTCAATGAATTGCTCTCAAATTAAAACTTGTGTTTATTATGTTTAAAATGGAGGAGTTTTACTATTTATCTACATTGTTTTCAGTAAAGAAGAAGTAATGCAAACTATTAATTCAGGAAAAAAATTAACTGACATTGCTGAAAAATTATCTACTTGAGAAATCATAACTCATCTCTAATTGTGCATAAGTTGAGAAAAATGCTAGCTATAAATCAGAATATTTCATCTGACTCGCACACTTCGCGTATTAGGTTAAGAACAGTAGATGGAGGGCGAGGAATATTTACCGTCTTAGTTTTTTTTTCAAGGAATATTTGGGGAGAAAAAAAGTCTGTTATTCTTGAATGTACGAATATGATATTGTAACTGTAGTTTTAGTCTTTCAATAGACTAGTTAATAGGCTGTTCATTTTGGGTTTTGCCATAAGTGAACTTGTTGGTGAATAGAGGTTGCGGGAAAAAATTATACGAACTAATGTATTTTTGCTCCTCTACTTACAAAGTTCCATATAATTATTTTCTTCTTGGGGGGGGGGGATGAGACTGATGGTGTGTAAATACCTCTTACGCTTACGATTAAAATTACTTTCTCTATCCTAAAAGAATTTGGCCGGTAACATAACATATAAACTACTAGTTCTATAGAATTTGTGAATTAAATGTTTCTTATTCCTTGTTTGTGCTATGGAATATTATAAAAAAATTTAGGATTCTGAATTATGTATTTCAGATCACGATCTAATAATAGTCCATAAATATGCTATAATTCGTTGTTAATATTTTGAGGGGGCTAAAAGTGGCAGTATCTCTCAATTTCTGGCATAATTCTACTTGTAGCTTTACTAACAATTTCTTATTTTAAACAAATTTACCAGCTCTTCTAAACCGAACGGTAAAAGAGGGAATGTTGTGTTGGTACAGCTGAACTCAAAGTATGTTAAATCTCAAAATTCCAATGGTGAGAATCAGTAATTTGTTAAGATCATAGACAATTTTCGTAAACTCGTGCCCACAAAACAGGGGAACCTTTTTGAAAAAAAAAAAAAAAATCAGATTGTTATCTATACTGAAGTGAGAAAATATTAATTCTTAATCTATTAGAAGAGTTTCCCAATTCTTTCGAAATGAATCCCACTTTGCATCTCATGATACGTTTTCGTACCCCCTAGAATAGGCTGCAGGTTTTTTTTCCACTGAAATGGTAATTTGTAATCTCAAATTAGGTAATCTTTGAATACTCTTCCTAATATCACAATTAAAAAATTATTTTTTCATGCCCCTAGGATTGTCTGTACCCTCAATCTTAACGAGTTTGTGTCATTTTTGCTTTGAAATTTGAAGCCAGGGTTGTCGATAATCTGAAGTTTTGGCCATCACCGGCCGACCTGAACGATCTAAAAAGAAAAAAAAAGTGGTGGGGGGGGGAGAGGTTGAGTAAATTACAATTTCTTTTCAGGGAACAGAGATAAGTAAGAAAAACAAGACGTGCATAAAACACTAAAAGAGTGGAACCCCCCAACGAAACAGGAAAAGTTGCCTGTTTGAAAATCAGGTGATAATGCTGCGTATTATAGTATAAACTTAAGCTCAAGGTCGAGGAAAGTTAAAGCAGTACAGGTTAGTTTTTCCTTTACAAAGTAAAAAGCAAAGTAAAAAATTAGTAAAAAGCAGCATATTGCTAAAAAACTATTATACGACACCTAGTAGGGAAAAACATAAAAATAAGCAGGAATATAAATACAGATGAAAATGAACCGCGGTTTTAGTTCTACCAAAACATATTGTTTCTAATTAAGACTAACTTGAGTGTAGCAGCTGTTTTGAGACAGGCTGTTCATTAACTTAAAAATACTTGAATTACTGAGCCTGTTGTGTACAATTTTGAACAGCTTGATCCTCATTCACCAAATGATAGACTGATTAGTTAATTATTGCTAAATGGCTGAGCAGTAGCTACTATTTTTTGCCTATAATTTTTTTAGCCTAACGAGAAATTCTAAAAAAAAATTGTTGATTGTGTTCAAAGATATGTATATTGTATGCGTTTCAAGTGACTGTTTTCGAAATATTTCTATATTTGGTTGATATTAATATAGAGTCTAATAAATATATTTACATATATCGAATTATTTTCTCTAATTTAGTTTACTAGTAGGATCGCGGATTTTTTTTTCTTACACTGGCCCTCGCTTAGCCTGAGAGATTTAGCCTGATTGGGATATAAAGGGTTCAATCAACAATATCCATGGGTTGGAAAACCACAGAATACTACTACCAAAAGCTCACTGCAGCGCTAAGCCACCTGAGGCCAAAATAGCTGCGTACGCTCTTTGTCCACTCCAATCCATTCAAAACTTCGCTTTTTATCCCCTCCCATGAAGTTCCAGTTTCTTTTCAATCGTTGCTTGTAACCTTACTTGTAACCAGTTTCCCAATCCATATGGGGACGACCTGCTTTTTGTTTGGCCACAGATAGATGATCAAAAAGAACAATCTGTCATCCTTCGCGCTTAAAACTCTTCCTAGCGGTCTCAATCTTTCTTTCATTATAGGCTTAGAAAGCGGGATTCAACCACATTTCTCGTATAACTTGTTGTTTGACATATGGTCAGTCAGACGGGTATCTAAAACTGTTCGTAGACAATTCCTGTGGAAAATAATAAACGAATCTTCCTCTGCCTTTCAAAGCGCCACGTTTTAGAACGAAACTTGACTACTGTCATTACCCTAGATTAACTTAAAAAAAATTTCAACATAATTTTTTCAGAGAAAAGTAAAGAGCCATATTAACACAAGACCAGCAAAAATGAAGTCGTACAATAATTCAAACTCAAAACGACCAGAAATTACTATTAAAGAATCACTGAAACAAAAACGAACAGAAATTAAAATAAATGATCATATCAAACATAAAGAAAACAGATTCAGGCAAGGCTGTACCCAGAGGGGGCTTAGGGGGCTTTGAACCCCTCCCGAAATGCTTTTTTTGACTCGTAAAAACGTAACAAAAATGGATGAAAACAAATTTTGTATGCGCTTTTGAGGTTTTTGTGTGTACCCCCCCCCCCTCCCCCCGAAAAAGATCTTTGAATAAAACACCCTCCAAAAAAAATCCTGGCTACGGCCTTGGATTCTTGGATCGGCCTTGGAATAAATAGGTGGACAGCAGTTACCCCTACCCCCGCGGAAAATACCCCCCTGCCCCACGGAAAATACCCCCCAGGAAAATATTCTCCGTGGAAAATACCCCTCGCGGCGAAAACAACCGCAGAGTATATAGAAAAATAAAATATGATGGAGTCTATTAGAAAAAAAAACAACAAAAACATGTAAAAAAAAAAAAAATCCATGAAAAAGAATATCATACGAGGCGCAATAGCGCTACCTAAGTAAAGAAAGATGTTGGCACAATGTATTATTTATTATTATATATTTTTTTTTTTTTGGTTTTAGACTAGGGCACTTCGTATAGAAGTTGTCGTAGAAACTCCGAAAAAGGCTCATTCGATTAGAAATTGAGAGGGCTAGTGCAAAAAATGTCTCTTTTTGTTCTAGCATGTCTCCTTTTGAAGAGGCCTAATTCTAGACCTTTACCACGTATGGCATAATCTCTAGATAGCTTGGCAAGCTCCCCAATGTTTGGCCACCTTTTACGACGGCTGACATGTGCCACCTAGCGTACGTGATTTGTGAAAGCTGGTGACTCCTCGGCTTAGCTTATCTTGTTTTTGGATTAATTACGAAAACTATGGTTTGCAGTTGGGTCTACAAAAGGAAAAAGGGTCTTGTAGCTGCGTTTGGTTACTTCAAAAATTAATAGTTTGAAAACTTTATAGAAGATTTATGATTCGCTAATTGTTTATTGAAACGAGTTTTGATTGAGCCGCTATTCTAGCATGCCATAATACTATTTGAAAATGTACATTTAACTTTAGCATTGAAGAAACTGGTTATTGCTGTTTGCTTCTTTTTATACATTAGATATAAAAAAAAAACATTTTTTTTCAGCGGAAAGTAAGGAGCAGCATTGAATCTTAAAACAAACACAAATTATTCTGTATTTGAGGGGGGCTGTCCTATCCTCAATCCCTCACTCGTTCTGCTGAAGCTTTTTGGTTCTTTAAAAAAAGCTTCTTGTTCCAATTCAACAGCCTTGGTGTTTTAGCAGATGTATTTCCGGTTGTTCAAAGTTTACGTATCTATACTTGTAAACTAAATAAAGAAAAACAAGTTTTCTTCGACTAAAAGCAAAACATAAAAACTTAAATTGAACAGAATTTATTTTGTAAATGAGAGGGGTTGCCCCCTCTTCAATAACTCTTCTTTACCCTAAAGTCTTTTTTTTTAACTTTTAGAAAGACTTATTATTCTAATTAAACGGCCTTCGTGTTTCAGGAGTCGTTCTTAAAAATTTGGGACAAAAATAAAAATTCATATTAAAGGGAAAGGTAATGGGGAGGGGCAACCCCCCTCATATACGTGATTCTGTTCGTTTTAACTTTTCATGTCGCTCTACTTTCAGTTGAAAAAAACTTGTCTTTTTTATTCAATTTCTGATCGTTTTTAAATAATACTGGAAAATCCAGCTCCCTCTCCATGAAAATTCCTTCCCCCATGGAAAATCCCTCCATGTAAAGTTCTTCATACGTAAAGAATCCCCCCACCCTTTACACCAGGAAAATTCCCCCTACACAATTCCATTCTATGTGAAAATTCCCCAAGGAAAATTTCTTGCAGACAATTACAGGTGAAAATTTTTTCCCAGCGCACTTTAATTTGAGAAAGACTTTAATTTCTGTTTGTTTTAAAATCATGCCAGAAATCCCCTCCTCCGTGGAAAAGTTTTCCCGAACATACCCGCCCCCTAGTAGAAAGTTGCTCCCGTAGGTTTATTTGGGTATCAGCTTTGCGACTTTTCATGAACAATTGAGAAGTCTAATGGAAAATGGCTTAAAAAATATTTTTGGCTGTAGTTTTTTGTATAATACCTAGTAATACAAACATAAAATGCGTATGTGAAGCAAAATCTAAGCCAGCCACATTTCCAGATGTTTCAGAGGTTTTCTTTTCGTCATAGATGCCTTCAGCATAGGGAAAAAATATACTTAATTCCTGTAACAAGTACAAGCTTGGTGGGGAAGAGATCTTGTTGTCAATTTATGCTCTAAGATGAACTGATTCGCTTAAGTTTCCATTTCCTTTTCAGGTCCAAGGTCATTTGTTTTGGTTGAAAATCAAGATGAAGCGTTCAGCTCTGAAATGAAATTTTGTGTATTTTCATAGGATATTATAGCCAAAAGATGAAAAAAAATTGTTTGCACTACATTAGGAATGGTCGAGGTACCTTCAACCACAGCCTCTATACTTTACGCTGAACTCAAGAAATTCCTGGCAGAATGCAAAGTAACTTCTAAAAACCTTATTGGGATCAGTACTGATGGGGCAAATAACATGTGTGGCGTGAATCACTCTGTTTATGTTGCTTAAAGCAGATGGGCTGCCCCATTACTTGAACATTACTTGAACTAACCTTGAACTTTTGCACGCAGGAACCTATAAATGGTTTAGCGTAAGCCCGTTGCTTATATATTTGGCCTAAGGCCAAATATATAATCTAATTAATCATGGAAACTCGCCCTTAAAATTGCTGCCCCTTCTAATACTCGCTGGTTATTGCGATACGCTGCAGTTTGCAGAGTTGAGGAGCAATACCTTTAACCTACCACACACTTTCGCATCACTAACGAAAAAAAGTGGTGCTACACTGTAAGAACTTTATATGACATGTACATTGACAAGGGCGACCGGTTACATATTATATTTTCGAAACCACTATTGGCCGAATTTCAGAGAGTGAACATACTTTTTGAACATTCCAAAGCAGATCAATTTCACCTGTTTGAGGAGCTTAAACATTTGGTCATTTGTATCTCGTTCAGGATCCCTCAGCCATCTGCAGTGTCCCTAAACGTCAACCTTGACTTTTGGATTTACTACCTCCCTCTCGACCAAGCAGACTTTGGGCATTTGTTTATTCTCAGCTCAGCCAAGTAGATCTTCCAATCGAGGCGAATGAGGAAATAAAAGTCCGCTGTCAGAGCTTCCTTAAAGCTGCTGCGAGGTCAGTATTGAAACGTTTGCCTCTTACCTTTGAGTCTCTTCTGAAAATGAGAATTCTCTCTCCAACAATATGTTTATCTCAGGCCAGACCAAAATTTGCAGAGCTGCTTCTTAGTGCTATTCCAATGACTGAATTTGGCGATATTGAAAATCAGTGGAGACGCCTGCTTGAAGTGGACTGGAATGAACATTACAGTGAAGAACTTCCAAAGGACTCCTCTGAGTTCTGGACCCAGGTACTTCAGTTTCGTGATCCTATTGGGAAGCCAGTTTTTAAAGATTTAGTAAAGTGGGCGTTGTCATTGCTTAGTAATGCATATGTTGAAAGAGCTTTTTCTATGATGAGCTGCATTCAATCAAAGCTTTGAAATAGGATGCTTTTACCAATGCTAAACGTAGTACTGATATTTGGACTGTGGATGTCAGTCAGTGGCCAACGCTGTTCGTCATTTGCACCATTGACCGAAATGATGTCATTTGCCAGTAGAATATACAGACGAAATAATTTCGAAACTATTTCGCCTGACCCTTCTGAGGAAAAAAACGAAATAGTCGAGATGTCACAAGGATGCTGATTAGCATTGGTGAAACGATTTATTCTGAACTGAGTAACCATTTAAGATTACTGTTAAGCTATGTGGTATAGAATGCAATTCTTATACCAAGTGTTTAGCTCCCAAGTTAGGATAATGGTAGTGTGCCCTAACTCTTTCAAAGACTTTTTAAAGATCTTAGGCTCGTCATAACTTTCGACCTTTCTTTATTTACAAATTTATAATATTAGATTGGCGAGGTTTTATGTCCAAAGCTTAATTTATTTTTCCTGTGGTTGTCTCTTAATCAAGGTCCTTCTTCCGTAGTATACACCTGGGTTTAGAATTTCACAGAGAAAAGAACAAGTAAATTAGATACGACTTACCTTTATCTTTCAGAACTTAGTTTAACCAAAGAGAAACAGAGTTATGATGTCAAAAAAGATTGTAGTTCAAAAACTATTTGTTTTTTACGGGCTATATATATTATACTAGGGACCAATTAGGTGCTGCGTTCTTTTTAAAGGCGCAAAAGTTTTACATCTAAATCAATGTGTAAATTTCACGCTCATTTCTAAGGCTGAAAAAACAGTTTAAAAAATAAAAACTTTCTGTTTATACATGTAAAATGTAATAATGCAGAAATGTAATATCGATACTCTTTATAGTAATACTTTTAAGACAAGTATTTAAAACACTAATCTAAAACAATCGTTTTGAGACAGAAAAAAAAAAATCGGTGTTACGAAAAAAAAACTAGTACATGTCCATGAAGATTTATACTTCATAAAGCATTGATATTCTTCACTTGAAAAAATCAAAAGAAACTATCATCTTGGGATTCAATTTCCCTCGTACCACCTTGTTTCTTCTAAGTCTTTCTAGCTCAAGTCCATCTGTAAGAACATTTGTGTCATTTTCTGTTGATTTTCTAGGGTTCAAAGCTTAGGGTGCTTTGATAAGTTTATGCTCAAATTCTATTATAAAACTGGAATTATACTTGAAGACCATCTATTCTTCAATGCAGTCTCCTGGCTAAACTGTTAGTAATAAGGTAGAAATATAGAATCATTCAAGTAAATGAAGAAGGAAAAGGATAAATAATAAAGGATAACAAAAGGATAATCAAAAGGATACTACTCAAAGGATGAAGTCTCACTGCTTTCTTGCTATGAGTTCTGCTTGGGGTGATTAAATTCCGGCTTCTGTGTCCGTATTTGGAGCAAATTTAATGATGTCACAATATAACTTGCATTATTGTTAAGTAGCATATATCAATACCAGTGGGTTCAATTAGGGGGGGGGGGATTTTTCCTACAAAATATTTTTCCTCCCCTTTAGATGAAAAAAATCTTTTGATAGTATTATCATTGAAAAAGGTTTTTTTTTTGTATTTTTGTTAAAGAAATTAAAAACGCAACAAATTTCCCCTCCCTGGATTCTGAAGAATTTTTTTTGCCCCCCCCCCCCCAAGGGACGTGTCCAGAACTTTTGTTCGGAAGAGGGACTTAAAAAAAAAAACATCGAAAATTTGTTTATATGCATTTTTGTTAGGTTTTTACGAGTTGGACAAAAATTTATTCAATTTCACTATCAAGTATTTCAACTCTGATACACAATACAATTGTAAATTAAAATCGTTAAACTATTTGAGACAATCTTAATTGATTTTTTAAAAAAAAGCAAAATTTTTAATTAAAAGCACGGCTTTCGTGATGAGAGACCAGTATTTCAATACTGTTTGAAATAACAGTTACCTACAAATGAGTGACTGAGCTTTCGCCGAAGAAAAGCAGTACGCACGAAAAAATTTCTTTGTAGGTACCTGCTGTATTGTTACAGCTTATCTCTCTGCTAGGCGCTCAGGACGGTGAAGGCTATCAAAGCATTTTTTTCCACGTACGTGCCTGTGGTAGGGTATCAGTACTAGCTTATTTATTTAGCTGATTAGTTTTGCTAAAAGATTTTACTTTAACTTTTTTCTCTCTATAAACTGTTATTAAAAACTTTCTATTCTTTTGGTAGTCTCAAAATTGCGCAATATGTAAATGTAAATTTTATTTCCAGGGAAACTCTATTTGTCTAAAAAAAGAAATATTGTCAGGGCCTCGAAGGCACTTTGCCACTTTTAAGGGTTGGCTTCCGCCTCGACAGCACTAACACTCAGTGCCAAGAGAGACCCGATGATTGATTTACTTTAAATGATAAGTTGTACGCAGCTCTTGTGTTAATATCTGATACTTCGTTTGCAAATGATACTTTGCATTTTCTTGATTAATTTCTTGATAAATTCACATGTTTGAAATACATTGGAAGAATTGTGCCTAAAACCCCAAGTATATGAGAGAGTTCCGCGAATATTCTATATCTTCCACATCTTTGTTACTATTTGTTTAATATCTTTTTAACGTTTTTACGAGTCAGACAAAAATTTTGGGGAGGGGTTCTACTCCTCATCCCGGATACCACCTCCCCCCCCCCCCCAATTTCCGTGAATTGACGCCATTGATCAATACCAGTTGTGTCCACTGGGGGATTTGGCATCCTCTCTGCAAGATTTCCCGCCTACGCCATTTTGACAACCTGGATGCACTTAAAACTATTTTGATTCAGTTCAATAGTAGCAAAAGTGGTAGTAGCCCTGAAGGTTTTAGCTTAATAGCCTAAAGTTTGAGTTTTGCTGGAACATTGTTAATAGGCTACACTTCTTTGATAACCCATATATACATAGTATGTTTTTATTCAGTTTAGTATCCCCCCCCCCCCAAAAAAAAATGCCCTGAAAACTTCACCTTAATACTCCTTAGTATTAGGTATTTCCTTAGATATGCTGATGTGCCATTTTCACTACCTGAATGCACATAGTGTGTTTTTGGTTTAATTCAATACCATTCTCATCTTGCCCTGAAAGTTTTACTTAATACCTTTAGCATTAGCAGTAGTCATAATAGCAGAAGTAAAGTAGGAGCGTTGGGAGTAGTAGTAAAGATAGCAGTAATAGTATTGGTAGCAATAGCAGTAAGAGTATTCACGTTTTGCCTTTCGGTCTAGTTCAGTATCCCCTCTTCAAGCCCTGGTAGATCAACTTAATACTTTAAGCAGTTTCTGAGATATTGCTGATGCGCTCTTTTGATAACCTGCATGCGCATAATGTGTTTTGATTTAGCCCAAAATCCCCCTCAGCAGTCCCTCGAAGTTTCACCTTAACACCATTTGCCTTAGTAATAGTAGTACTAATAGCAGTAGTATTACTACTACTAATAGTCATTGTATTAGTAGGCACCTAGTATCCTTTATTAGTTCAGCATCCCCCTCAACATGCCCTGAAAGTTTCTACCTAATGCTCTAAGCTATAAGGTGTTCTTGAGATATTTCTGATAAGCCCTTTTGATAGCCTGCAGGCACATAGTGTGTCTCAATTTAATTCAACATCCATCTCAGTATTTCCTGAAAATTTATCCTTATCGTCCTTACCCTCATCAGTAGCATTAGCAGTATGCATATAGTACCCTTGAGTTGCTGCAATATCCCCGTCAACACGTACAGTACTGAAAGTTTCAACTTAATGCTCTAAGCTTTTCCTGAGATATAGCTGTTACGTCCTTTTGATAACCTGCATCAACATAACGTGGATTGATTTAGTTCAACACCCCAATCAACATTCCCTTAAAGTTTAACCTTAATACACTTAGCTTCAGTAGTAGTACAGGTAGGAGTTCTTATAGTAGTAGTAGTATTATTTGGAGTAGTAGTAATATGAATATAATGCCTTTTGGTTTGTTCAACACCCCCCCCCCCTCCCTAACATGCCCTAAAAGTTTCACGTAATACTCTAGGCCATTCCTGGGATATTGCTGGGTTGCCCCCTAATGACATTCTGCATTCACATAGCGTGTTTTGATTTAGCTCAACATCTCCCCAAACATTCTCTAAGAGTTTCATCTTTATACCCTTAGTCTCAGTAGCAGCAACAGTAGCAGAAATAGAAAATAGCAATAACAAAGAAACAACAAACAGTCTTCGTGTGTGGTCTCAGCCCCAGTGTATGATATCAGCTTTTCCATAGGTTACCAGGATCCAAATCCAGAACACAGAGCAAAGGGCAATAAACATAAAGGCGAGAAAAACGCTGCCGAGAGATTTACAAATCGCCTCCAAGCCGCTATAAAGAGAATCAAAGAACAAAAGAAGACCTCTCCCAAGAAAATAAATGGCATAAGGAAACCGTCAACCAATCCGCAAGAATGGTTGAAAAGTCTAAAAGAAAGAAATAAGGAAGCCGCTCTACCTTAAAGAAAAGGCAACGAATTCAGAACTTGAAGTAAAGTTAAAATTATTGAAATAGAAACATTCAATACTCGAACAAGATTTGAGATCTCTTAAAACGATTAAAGATGTCCCTGAGTGCGATTTGTGTTGAAGATCAGAGAAATCATCTCCTTAGATGGAATATGAACCAATGATTTAAATAATCGAATTATAAGTTCCGCGGAAAATTTTAGTTGGAAGTATTCAGAATCAAGCAGCTATAAAAAGAATCAAAGAATGAAAGAAGACATCTCCCAATAAAGGAAATGGTGAAAAGAAACCTTCAAGCTGTCCCCAAGAATGCGTGAAAAGCATAAAAGAAAGAAAAAAGTAAAAAATATGCAATACTCGAAGAAGAGTTAAGATCTCTTAAAGCGATTAAAGAGATCTCTTAGTGCCATTTCTGTTGAAGATCAGAGAAATCATCTTCTTAGATAGAGTATGAACCGATGTTTTACATGATCAAATTATAAGTTCCGCATAAAATTCTTAGTTGGAATCTCTGAAATTTTGGCTATTTTGTATTAAATAATTATTGCGACGAGCCTATGGCTTTCTCCTGTATTGAATAAAATAAACAAAATAAGTATTTTCCTTTATTGTGTCTCCGTTTTGTTTTTAAACCTGGCCCAGGATAGATCAATACTACTAACAACTGGATTTAAATTAGTCCTCTTTTGTAACTATACAGGTACGGCGGCCATGGAATCGGGTTCGGCTCCTTCTGGGACCACCTACAATATTTTTTTTCGGTAGCCTTCGGAGCGGTGAAACAAAGGGGGATAAAAGAACAAAGATTCTGCAGAGCAAATGATGGTGCAAAAGCCATCGAGGTTTTTTTTTTTTTATAGGGACAAATAGCAAGTCTATCGCCCAACCTTTACGGCAGCTGGAATAAGACCCCCTGGGGCAAGGCCGTACCCAGAGGGGGGGGGGGGGTTTGAACCCCCCCCCCCCCCGATATGTTTGTCTGACTCGTAGAAACGTAACAAAAATAGATATAATAAATTTTGTATGTGTTTTTTGAGTTTTTTTGTGTATAGCCCCCCCCCCCCGAATTTTTTTTGAGTAAAACCCCCTCCGAAAAAAAATACTGGGTACGGCAGGATTTCCCACATCGGGGTTCAAATTTCTAGTGACCAAAGCACCCAGAATCTTAGGCTTTACGGCGGACAGTAATTTTTTCTTAAAAAAAAAGTGATGATTTAAGTCGCCCAGATGAAAGTGTGAGCAAATTGAATGAACTTTTAGAGGTTTTGCGAGTTCAGGGGGCTAGAACAGGTTTGAAAATTAATGTTAAGAAGACGAAGTCGCTAAGGCTATGAATAAGTGAAGATGAAAATGTGACATTGGGCAGCAGAAAGATTGATCAAGTGTACAGCTTCACTTACCTTGGTAGTATTATTAGTTAAGACGAAAATTTAAGGGAGATGGGAACTTCCTGGGAGGATGTAAAGAGGGAGGCTTTGAATACATTAGGATGGAAGAAGAGCGTACGTAGCTGTGTTGGCCTTAGGCGGCTTGGTGCTGTAATGAGTTGTTAGTAGTAGTGGTAAGAATCTGACCTCAGGCTAGATTAGTGAGAAAAATATAATATAGATTTTGCCACTCGCTTCCGCTCCATCAATACTGCAAATATTACAATTTTCGTTTAGAGGAATATTTGAATTTATTTCGTGGGAAAATAATAATGCCGGTATATATTTATTACATATATGTTATTTTTAACAAGTTCTGGTTTATTCAACTCATAATTTTTTTCCACTACACTTGAAAGATGCATAATATTATTGATTTAAAAAGAAATTCGCTCTCTCCAATATAGCCTAAAGCTTAAGCATAGTAAAATGGTAATGGGTTAGGTGAATCGAATGTAAACCATAACATCCATGAAATACATATTTACCCAGTACAATTGTCAAAAAGTTCGTAGCAACAAACTGTAAGTGAAAAGGGAGTCGGCCCAGTTGTAACCGCAACTGTAAAAAAAATGAAATTTTGATAACAATAGATATATTGAAAGAATTGGCTCTTCATGGTGATTCCAAATATATAAAATTTAATAACCTTAATATTACCCATCAAAAGCTACGAGCCTGAGAGAATTTGTCTAATTTTCGGAAAAGAGGGAACACCCCCAAAAAGTCAAAGGACCTAATTGAAAATCCCACCATCAGATTATGCATATTACAGAACCACTGTAGAGGCTTCAGGCCCCGATCAGCAGAATGTAGAATTTTGTATTTTTGCCAGAAGAAAGGTCATGGTTGCGAGTTTATTTGTTTGTTTTTTTCCAGGGGCGATGGTATTGAACCATTGGTCCTGGAAGATCGGAAGAGGGCTCATTCAAACGAAAACTGAAAGTTCTACTGCCCTATAAGTGACCAAAAAGATCTGAGGACAGCTAGTCCCCCTCTTCCATGCCCCCTTTTCCTCAAAGACATCCAATCGAAATTTTGAGAAAAACATATTGTTCAACATAGTTGAAAAGTCCAACAAGTATGCCTCTGGGGATGATACGACCCCCCTAAGCCCCTGGGGAAAGGGCAAACCAAATTTACCATTGTTTACATACAGTATTTGTTATCTGGAAATACACATACATTTTTCGAGGGAGGTGGGAATGATTTTCAACGGGGGCAATTTTCCACGGGAAGAATTTTTCTTTGGGAGGGAAGTTTCCTGGGGAATATTCAAGGAAAATTTTTACCGGAGAAATTTACCAGAATTCATATGTGGAATTCTTTTTATTTGTCTTACTTTCTCTTCGGAGACCGAATTTTATATATGGAGATGTTCCAGGGGAACTGTCAGGGGGAAAATTTCTGCAGGGTTGGAATTGTCTGGAAGGATTTTTCCGTGTGGGGGGGACTTTTCACGGGAGAAATTCTTTGTGGGAGTTTTATGCGGGGGAAATTTCAGCGGGGGGGGGGGGAGGGGGGGGTCCAGGATAAATTTTTCAAGGAGGGAGGGAATTCAGTCATGATTTAATAAACGATCAGAAATAAATAAAAAAAAAAACTTTTCTCAAATAAAAGCAAGGAGAATCTCCCAGGGGAAAATTGTCCGCAGAAAATTTTCCTGGGATGGACAAACCTTTTTTCCCATTTCTGGGCCTTTTAGCACCGTTCCTCTCCCAAACAATGGGTGTTCCTGTTTGCCGAAGGAATGCTCTCTCAAAGTTTCGAGCCAATCGGACACCCAGGATCAAACATAACCGTCTTTACAACTACACCTATAAAACCCAGGACCGGATCTAGGGGGAAACTAGAGGCGACAAGCACCCCGGGCGGCACGCCCAGGGGGCAACAAAACAAGCTAAAGAGCAAACCGCAAAGGAAAACTTCTCGGAAGTAAGAACTAATTTAACGTTTGAAATTATCTTAATTATAATACTCGAGTGTCTTGTAAACCAGTTACACGTTTAAAGTAGCCTCTGGCCTTTCCCTCCTGTTTTGCTTTAAGGGTTCATTTGTGCAACGAGATAAAAGAGCGATGCAATGAGCATGGGTGAGCCTTTGTCAGTTCTCTGTTGCCTAGCTACGGAGGTTTACAGTCCGTTGCCACGAACTGGTTGATATAGAATCGTTGTGCCGGGACAGGGTCATAATAGTTTGTATGTGTTCTCTGAATTGTTCAGTATTTTTTTCGATTTCCCTGTTTATTTTAACTGCCGAGGCTCCTCATATAAGCTTAATGGCTAACCATTTTTTCTAGTTTAAAAAAATAATCCTCCGTTAATTTAAACAAATTGAATTGAAATAAGAGTACATATTTAATAGATTAAGAAGACCAAACATAAATTCAATTTCAACTTCAAGCTCAGTACACATAAATAAAGGACACAAAATTAACTCCGTACCGCAAATGACTAACAAATTAATATTAATAAACACAAATAAAAAGAACTAGAAAAACAGACAATGGAATGGAGGATGAAGTAAACCTTTCACCGAGTTTCAACTATAATCACTATAATGAGTATCACTAAAATAACGACTCCAATCCCAAGAAGAATTGCCTTTTTCTTGCGTGCTTTTGTCTGAAAATAAAGTCATTGATAATTTTTGCATTCAATTAAAAACTTTGCGTATTTTTTTTGTGTGCAACGCGTACTGCGTACAGTGCTTCCTCATTGCGTGGAATTGCATGCAACTGTAATCAACTGGTCCTTTTACCCCCTGAATTTCCCCAAAGAAATATCGAAATTTCCCCGAAAATCAATAAATTGCACTTCGTGTTAACGTTCATGCATCTACAAACCCTAATTTTCGGGTATTATTTGGAAGTCCTAATTTTGACGTAAATACATTCTAAGACCACACTGGCTATACATGACATATGAAACAAAGAAGAGAAAATATAATTGATGAAAAAAAAAAAAAAAAAAAAAAAACATTCTAAGACCACACTGGCTATACATGACATATGAAACAAAGAAGAGAAAATATAATTGATGAAAAAAAAAAAAAAAACAGAGAAAAACGAGTAGTGTCAGCCAATGGAACAATAAGAAGAGAAAAAAAAAAAAAAAAAAAAAAAAAAAAAAAAAAAAAAAAAAAAAAAAAAAAAAAAAAAAAAAAAAAAACATTCTAAGACCACACTGGCTATACATGACATATGAAACAAAGAAGAGAAAATATAATTGATGAAAAAAAAAAAAACAGAGAAAAACGAGTAGTGTCAGCCAATGGAACAATAAGAAGAGAAAAAAAAAAAAAAAAAAAAAAAAAAAAAAAAAAAAAAAAAAAAAAAAAACGAAAAAAAACATCTAACTTTTTGAAGTAGACTTTCAAGAGACAAATAAACAATTGTGTCTTTTGTGTCTCGTTAATTGTACTTCAGAAGGTTAGATTTTTTTTTTTTTTCTTCCCACTGAGGATGACTTGGTAGAGGTGCTTGTTGAAATATTTGCTCATTTTCCCTTCATATTCTTCCCCTGGCTGACACTACCCTCGTTTTTCTCTCTTTTTCTTTAACTTTATTTTTTATTATATTTTCTCTTCTTTGTTTCACAAGACCTAATTTTCATTCGGGGAAACCACAGAAAATTTGGGAATAGTGGACACAATGTAATCAACAGCTGATTACTCTGAGAAACGTAGTTTTTCAGTAGAAAAAACAGTTCATTGTGTTTTTAGCACAGGCTTTTACGCTAATTTGAATGTGCAATTCACCACCTATGGTTTTTTCAATTCTCCTAGAATCAAGAGTGAGACAACTGAATAAAATGCACTGATTTTCAAGATGAATCCACCATCAAGTTTTATCTTTAAATAAAAGTAAACTGTATATTAGATTTCTTTCATTTTGAATTAGCCTAAACAAACTTTCTGACAACATTGTTAATTAATAGCATCTTCTTTACATACGAGGCTATTCAAAAGTGAATTATTACTATTTTATATATTTGCGGACTTGCGCAATATAAAAATTCAGTGTTGTCTATGTCATTTAAGTTGTGAAAACAGTCTAATACTGAACTTCACCTACTTAACCTTTTCATGCCTCCAGTCACCGTATGGATGCCACTCCACCTAACGATTTCCTGACGTTGCTGAATTTTGGCATTTCAGACAAAAAATAAAAATAAAAAAGGGGCTCTACAGATAAATGAGGGCACATTTGAATTCGAATGCAAAACAGCACCGGACAATTTTCCAACCCATTTTTTTTAATCATTCATTCGGAACATAATTCCTTTTAATGATTGCTCAGAACTTTTCAAATAACTGTTTAAATAACAAAAATTTTGAATACCAGCTTTCGTTGACAATAAAAGCTACATCATTATCCGATATTTCGATTATCGACCCTCCCACTCCTCAAGAAAAGATTCAATTTTATTCCTCAATGAATTTTTTCGCTTAAAATTGGATTGTAAATTGGGAAGTGAATACTAAAAAAATTGATATTCATTTACAATAGGACTACGAAACCTAATTTTAATTGATAACCCAAGAGTCGGATTCTAATTGTGGATTTCAAATCGTTAGTCTCACTAATCAGTAAGACATATATCCACGCAGAAACAGGGCGTACGAGCTTCTACAGAGGTGGGCCAGGATATTGAAAAAGGGAAAAGGTAAGAGAGACAGTTGCGATTTTTTTTTTCGCTAACTTAAAAGGTCGTTACAGTTTACAAATCAAAGTTTCAGAAATGGTAGCATAGTCCAAATTTGGGCTTGGGAATTTTTTTTCGAGTTACTAACTCAACCCCTTCCCAAACAAAACCCTAATGTCTCCAAAAATCAAAACATTTGCAAAAGATTTAAGCTTTCAAAGATGGATCTACAACTCAAATAGGGTTTGGGAAGATGTTTCCCAGCTCATACTCATATTCAGCACTCATATTCTTCGGAACAGGGAAGGATAGAGATAAGAAATTAAAACATATATCTGGGCCCTAATTTGGGATGTTGATTCATCCCTGGAGATTTCATTTATTGAGCAAAACAACACTCCAAGTTGGCAAAAAGCTGATATTCTGTACTTTTACCAGAAAATGTTTTACCTGATAGTTGCTTGCTGTCCGAAGCTGATTTGTTCCTTCCTCAACTCGCATTGTAGCTGACTCCACATTAGCTTCTATGCTATCAATCATTTCACCTTGTTCATGAACCATGGTTGCCAAGTCTTTGAAAATTGTATTAACATCTACAATATCGGACTGAAAACAAAATTAAATGCCGAAATTATTAGGATGAAAAATCCTCGACGAAATAATTAGTCTCGGCTATAGTTGTTGGTTGGTAACTTATTACTACATGTATAGTTATTCACTGGTCTTACCTGAATGTCAAAACCAGTGGAAAAAATAAAACTAGAACGGCCTCTTAGGGACAGGATTCTTTATAGAGAATGACTGGAAACTGTAAATTTGCAAATAGACCCATATAAGTCCATTTCTTGAATATCTACAATTAAAGTCATCTGCTGGGAAATATAGGAACAAAGCTGTATCCACCAATATCCTCTTCATGCAAAATTAGAACAAAAAATAACAAAATAAGCAGAGTTTAAACAATTGAGTGACGAAGCATGCAATCTAAAATCCCATTCCAAATACCACAGTACCATCCATTTACTGGATAAAACGACAAGTTTCCCCTCTATTTAGAAAAAAAAGGGAAAGACAAATGCTATACAGTTAATTTGAATAAGAAGCTTTCAATTAAAGGAAAATCAAATAAGTCTGATTTGGCAAATTATTCTGTATGACAATCAGGAGGAAACAGTGTAGACAAAATTGATACATCATACTTATATTTCAAAAAACTCCTGTTTTTCAAAAGTACCCACCGTCCTAAAAATATCTACCCATTTCTTTAATTGTTTATTAAATCAAGAACTTATAGTTTGGATTTACTTTGGGGTGAAAAGTATAGTTAGTGTGGGCGGTAAGCTGGGTTATCTAGTAGCCGTGTAGGAGGATGCGACACTAGACTCTTTAGTCTAAACCGGCGGTGCTGATCTCCATTTCATGGCCCTTCAGCCAGGAAGTGCGATGGGGGGTTAGGAGCCAGCCATCCTGTGCTGTCACACACCCTCTCTGTTTACCTTCTCCAGGTCCCTATTTAGAGCTAGCTCGAGTCCGACTGAGCTTATAGTCACACTGCCGACACCCATTCCGAACCAAATAATCAGCGACACTCGTGCTTGAACCCCAGTCCATACGAACACAGGCTTGCAAGTCTAGTGAGCTAGCCACTCGGTTTGTTCAGCTGAGAACACGGTAGCGTACTATTCCCAAAGTGGCTTAATCTCTTTATCAATAGTATTGGTGAGTTTATAGAACAGAACTTTGAGGCATCCACAGCGTCTCAAAGAAACCGGCACTATCCCTTCCTAGGCTTGCCGATGCGCTGCAAAAACTTGCCGACCTCAAAACGTCGTCAAAGTGACATTAAGTAAGTATATTACTTTAGAAATAAATTATTATGGAGAAAATTTTTTACAAATAGAAAATTATTAGCTTGTACAGACCAAAGAATTATGCTCACTGTCCTTGGTTTTTCTGCAGTTGACTTATAAGAAATCGAAAGTTTGATTTTTTGTCAATGAACATTACAATTTACCGTCAAAACCATAAAAGCATAGATATGTATTACTAAAAAAAGCCCAACCCAATCTAAGTTCCAACCTGTCAACAAAATTACAATGCAGGTTTCCAAGTGGGAAATTTTGGCTTGGGTACAACCAGGTTGACATTTTTTGCTGCCAACCTGGTGGTAAACAATATATGGTGGCTGCAATATATCTAGTGAGAAAAGAAGTATGAAAACAATTCAAGGAAGATAATAGATTACCTCCAA
>CM051273.1:32398896-32736396 GCA_027921565.1 Artemia sinica | reverse complement strand
TGCACACCAATAGTCGAGCAGTAATTGCTGCTATATTATTTTTATATATTTTCTTTTGGTGTGGAGTTCTTTATGGTCTCAGCCTTGACTCAGTTTTTTTGAGATCCCATGATAATAATATCTATCTAGATTATTAAGAAATGTTCTGTCTTTGCTCAATAGGTTAATCCTTGTTACCTTATTAATTATACTACAAAAGTTTGTTGTTAGAAGTAAATTGTTTGCTTGCAATATGAGGCAATCTTAACACCAGATTTCAGGCCTAAAAGCCCTTTCTTAAACTTACAGTAGAATTCGAAGTTGGAGAAATGAGAACACAGGATCCTATTTATCTTTTAAAGGGGCTATAATAAACTCTGAGGCAACTCATAAGGTTAAAGAACATGGAGCATTTTTAGCCAGAGCTTGTTCATTTTTATTGTCTTAAGTGCCTTCAAAGAAAATGAAATAATTGCCATCTTGAGTCTGGGGACCAGCCACAGATCCAGCTGATCCAAGGTTGAGATTTTAAGACAACACAAATGGAAGTTGAAAAAAAAGCAAAAGTCCCCTCGCTCCTACCTCTATTAAACACTTTTCAGAAAATATATACATATTTACACACTTTCATATCTTGTAACTTATACACAATGTAATTTCCACATATAGGACAACGATGTCAAGCTTTAGGGGAGGGAGGGGACCCTCTTCATCATGGGTTTAACTGGGTTGAAGAAAATGAGATTTTAAATTGATGCACAGTCAGTTTTACTGATTCTACTGCAGGTCTCAATTTTTTTCCTATGAAAATGTCAATCTTGGTTGGTAAGAATGACCAGCAAGTTACGTAATTGTTTGCCCTTGCCTTCTTTTTCACACGTATTTTGGAGATCGATGCGTTTAATAGTAGACTAAAATCATTCAAATACATTTATTACTTCTTAAAACCATATTTTTGATATTTCTTCAACCCCTTTCAAAGTCCCTTTTTAAAGAATATAAAATCTAAACATTAAAATTCTTTTCTTTCCTTATTTCAATTCCTTCATGTAACTTTTTTCTTAGATTTCGTTTCTAGCAGTCACAACAGTTTGCTCTAGCAGTCACAACAGTTTTTTTTTTTACTAAAAGTGCTAATTTGACCTATCACATGTGGAATTCCATGTACAACTTAGTGCAAGACATAAATGAACTATTAACAGAACTTATAAATTTTGATGTATTGTGTATGTTTAATCAAAACAAAAGGCAAGGTACAGATCATAAAAATTGGTTTTACTTACAGTTTGCTCCGAAGCTGTTGATTATCACTTGGAGTTCCAATTTGGGAAAACAGCTGCTGAATTTGACTGACTACAAAAAAGGAGACGAAGATAGAACATATTAATTGATAAACATCATACCTTACTCAAAAGGGGAGGGTATTCTACTCACTAATATCAGACTATAAGAACCCCTATAAATGAAGGATTCAATTTTGGGTGTGTTTCAAGTTCTGTCCAAAAAAACCTTTTCATAGGGTTCCCCTCTACTACGCATCAGACCTGTCTGAGCCTCTGGTATACATTACCTTAAATTACTTTAAATCACACTTGCCAGCGAGTTAAGGTGGCTATAACCTCCTGTAGTTCTCGCTGGGTTGGAAATGATGTTATCTGAATATCACAGGAGCATCCCAGTGATATTTCTACTAGATACTTGCCCACTCACAATCAACAGCATTTTTAAAAGAATTTATAGATGAAGTTGAAATAGCAGAATCAGAAAGACTGTTCCAGGCTGGCAGTGCTCGAATAGAAAAAAGTTCTGTCTCTCCCGTCTTTTTATATGTTTGCTTTGCAGCTTTAATGAATGACCCCTTGCTGAAGGATATAATGTAAAGCTGAATAACGGGTCTATCATATTATTGTGAAATAAATTCTTCAATGCAATTACATCCCCTTTGGCGTCGGTAAACTAATGAGGGCAGGTTAAGTTTCTTCAAGCAGTCAGGGTATGCCATATCTGTATGAGGAGCTGATAATTTAGTAGATCTCCTTTGAACTCCTTCTAATAATGCAATGTCACTTTTATATGAAGAGATGCTGAGTGGGTGACCAAACTCCAGATGAGGGCAAACAAGAGCTGTGTACAATTTTTTAACTACCAAGGGATGGCGAGAAGAAATTGTTCGTTTGATCAGACCAAGAGCTCAATTAGCCTTAGAGACCTGTGCTTTTGTGTGAAAGTGGAATTTAAGCTGTTCATCAACAACTACACCTAGGTCTCTCTCATTATCTACTGAGTCCAAATTGATAACTTGACCTGAAAAATTTTGCATGTAATATGTCTGCATAGGATTGTTTGGCCCCATATGGATAACTTTGCACTTCAGTGGGTTAGTCCATTAGCCATGTATGAGTCCAGTGAGCAAGGTGATTAAGGTCTGCCTGAATCCCATCTCCCACTGGTCCAATATATTTGCAATCCTCAACATATAATGTAATATTGTTTTGGACTGTACTGGAACAATCATTGATAAAAATATTAAACAGAATTGGACCAAGTACACTTCCTTGAGGTACTCCACTAATGACTGATGCTGGATTAGAACACACTTGATTTCCATTTTCATCAGTTACAAAAACTCTCTGCAACCTTCCACTCAAAAAGGTGCCAATCTAATCTACTACGTGGCTATTTATACAATAAGCCCACAATTTAATCAATAAGTAGTTATGGTCAACCTTATCGAATGCTTTTGCCATATCCAGAAGCACAACATTACTGGGAGGTCTTGATCTATGAGTTTACTGACAATATCGTGTGATTGGATAAAGTTTGTCTGGATGGAATGATTACGTCTGAAACCATGCTGATTACTGGTAATTAGATTGTTATCATCAAGATGTCTGACAACGGAGTCACTCACTATCCCCTCGATTATCTTGGCCAACACAGAAATAAGGCTAATAGGAAAATAGTTTTTAGGCATGAATTTATCTCCTTTTTTGTAAATGGGTATAGCATTTGCCATACGCCAATCATCAGGTATTATTTTTAATTTCAGTGACATATTGAAAGTATCAGCTAGAGGCGAGGCAGTGAAAGGGGCTATTTTTTAAGAAGCCTAGGGTGAATACCATAAGGTCCTCTTGATGTATTATGATTTAGTTTAATCAGCTTATTTAGCACTAGTTGCTGATATATTTCAACTTCAGGCATCTTTTTAGTAATAGATTTACTAAAAACTGAATAGATTTACTGAATATAGGTCTGTAGGTAAGGGTGGCTTGAGGAAGTGGCACTTGAGAAGTTATTTGCAAAAGTAGAATTGAAACAATTAGCAACGTCTAGAGGGTTATCCAACGCTATTCCGTTATCAGAAACGAGTTGATGGATTTTGCGCCTTCCAGGGCTTGATACCTCCAGAAACTCCAGATTCTCCAGAAACTCCATCTCTTAGGATTCTTTTCTACTCCCACTATCAGTTTCTTTTCATGATCAGCTATTAGCCTCAGAGTATCATTTCTAAGCTTATTACAGAATTTTTCGAATGCTGTTAGATGACTCTCTTCCTGTGTCCTTTTATAAAGGGCCCATTTTTTTGTCTAATGCACTGCTTAGCCTCTTTTGTCATTACTGGTAAAGTTCTTAGCCTATTTCTATAAGTGGCTGTCCTACATTTCTTCTCTAACTCTATGAGGTTCATCTTGAAATTTAACCATGATTGTACAGGATCATTATTCTTACTTAAAGTTTTAGAACACATTGCTGACAACTCTTCTCTAATCACAATGTAAAAGTGAAAACAATATTTGACTGAATCTGCTTCCAAGCTTCAGGATTAGAGCCCTCTTTGAGATTTTTCTTTTTTTTCAATGCCTCACACTCAAAGACCAGATCACCTGATTTTATGTACTATTATAAACCAAATTGAAGCTGCAGTGTTCAAAAAACACATTATAGTTTTACAGATTTTTATAAGTTCTGGAACAAAAACAAATCCCTACAACATGCTTGAAAAGCCTAGTTTTGCTCTCCTTCCAAACATAATGTACACATTATGAAAACAAAAAAAGAACAACTTTTTGGGTAGGGACATGATAATAGATCCTTTTTTGAATATAACCAAGACCAAATTGTAGATATATTTAATTTTGCTGTCGAAGGAAAAGTTAGTGCATTAAACAAAGGGTATGAAGCTAATTTTTTCAGCCCACGAGCATGTAATTTCAACTACATGGCTTTAGTTCTGTATTTTCTTATGCTTTCTCTTCTATTTAAACTCAATCTGTAGGCATTATTCTTGACAAAAGCCCAACATTTAAGAATCATATTGATTTCTTAAAATGGAGCTATGCAAGAGTCTTGGTATTCTAAGGAAGTAATCTATAAAATGTCTTATAAACTTTAAATAACCTTATCACGCGATGCAAATTTTTCAGTAGCTAAGCCTTCATTTGATATGTAACCTTCATTTTTCTTCAGCTCCACAACAATTTTGCTCAGCCCCTTAGATGTACTCTGTTTTGCCAGTGATCAATCTTCTTATCATCTTGACATTCAAACAACATTCTAATCCCTCCTATTTCTTCTGTAAAGCAGATTTTAATCCTTTAACTGCATAGCCTTTTGTTTGGAACACTCTACCCGAGTCAGCTGAAAGGTGCTGCTCATTTTATATCTTTAAAACATAATGAGAAAAAACTGTTTTGTGTTTTTTTTACCTGTAGCGTCTAAGCATGACAGACAGAGGAAATCTCTTATACCCTCATTTGTTGAGTGGTACAATACAGGTAGGTAATAGGAAATAACCTGCTGTCTCTCTTTGTTGTAATTTTTCTCTTAATTCCCCTTTTGTGCTTACACATAGTTTTGCCTCAAGATTAGACTGACAAATGCACAGTGTGAGAGTATTTAATGGGTCTATTGACCATATTATTTTAATCTTTGTATTTCGTATTTGACAAGAATGCAAATTTGGCCATTTGAGCCAGTCACTAGTTGTTCGAAATAAACTATTAATCTATTCAGTCAGTTATCCTGAATCTAATTAAATAAAATTTTTACCCTGTCAATATTTTATTAAAAATATTGGTTATGGAAAGACCTTAGACAGGTTTCTTTTTTGATTTGAATATATAGTGTTTTCTGAAAACCTGGTGCTGATTTAAAACAATAGCTACATCAGTTGTTCCAGCAGTAAAAACAGTTCAAGATTTCTGTTTGAATTGTTATTTGGTTACTAAGGCAAATGAGAAAAAGGGTCAACCATAGGACCCAATCCTGAAACCACCGAAGTGCCTGAACCCAAAAATTGCCTTCAGATTGAGTCAGAAAAAGATCATGAGCAAACTGTACAATCAGTGGCAGATGATCATGAGCTGTCTAGACTTATGGAACCTCTTGTGCGCCACTTCACTCTGATGCAAGTGCAGAGTCATTTTTTTTAGCTGGCCAACATAAAGACCAAATTCAGGAATTGTCTGGACACTTAGACTGTTAGTACTTTGACGTATATGAAGCAAGTTGTGAACTAATATTTGGATTCTAGACATTCATAGGCTATTCCATCAGCTCTTTATATCACTTGCATGGGCATGAAATGATAACAGAATGAGGAAGAACCCAAAGGAATCAAAAGAAGATCAGCTTTTATCAATTCTTCAAAATTACTAGAGTGATATTTTAACAGCTATTTTATTCATATTATCTTCGCCCAAAGTAGTCTAAACAATGCTTAAAGGTTTTTGTAACTAAAATAGTGATATCTTGCTCAGTGATTGATCTTTAGACTACTGCCTATTCTTGAGGAAATGCAAGCCATGTCTTAACTGTTGCCTTTTTCAGAAAAAGTTGATAAATTACTTTTAAGACTTTTCCTAATAGCTCCAGTCTTTACTGGAGCTTTAAAGACTCAAAAGGCAAATTTGAGACTTTAAATCAAGCTTTATATGCTTGATTCAAGTATACTTTCAAATTGCCAACTTAATAGAAGGATTTGTCCAGTCTTTGGCTAGCTTTGCAAGCCAGTTTCCAGTATACTTTCACTGTTGAAGACTTGAAGAAAGCTTGAGTCAAGGATTTAACATTGGCATGTTTTGCAAGCTTCTATCAAGTACAGTACCAGGAGACCAAGCTTCACCTAGTCCCTGGCCCTTGGCAGCCTTGTATATATGTGATTTTCAAATGACAAATCAGCATAATTATCAGGTTATTCTTTAGTTTTAAGTCATGATGTGGCAAATCAGCAACTTCAACTGAATTAAGAAATTCCAGCATGAATTCAATTCTTCCTTTCTGTTTATTTTTCACAGATTCCCACATTTTATAGGAGTAGTTTCCTCCTAGGATTTGTTGTGATTCTTGCTGTCACATCTCTTCTAACTGCAGCTCTTTGCTGCACACCATTTATGATTTGTTGTTGCATGTCTTCTAACCACAGATCTCTTCATGCTACTTTTTTGTTCATGACTACCTCTGACATTCTTCTGTGCCTTTAACTGTTTGGATTCATTAAATTGGTATAAATTTAACTCCTTTGAGTTTATCTGCCAGAGAAACATAACTTTCATAGTATTTGTATTTTCCTAGGAGGCAATTAACGATCTCAGCATTAATTTTACTTACTTCTTTAATGAGGGTACCAAAATAATTTGTTCCTTCATTCCATTGTAATTCTGAATTGTCTTATAACTGCAGATTTCATTGTGCAAAATTCTTGTTTGTGATTCAACGTGATTCTTTCTATTGCTTGTTCCATGCCATTTGCTTTAGCTTTTCAGGATTATTTGTCAGCTTGTGTAATGTTCTATGCATCATAGATATCATAGATATGTAATGTTCTATGCAACATAGATATGTTTCAAGCTTCATAGATGCTTGAAACATGCTTGCAAAAAAAGAAGCTAAAGTCAGGGTAAGTTCTTGTTTTAAGCCTCCAGTATTGAAAATCTCCTCTCTTTAAGCAAGTAATAACTGTGTATGCATTTTTTCGTGAAAAAGGTCCCATAATTTTTTTTTAGAATTGGTAGTTTGAGATTTTCTGGCCTGAAAAAATGACCTAGATAGGTCAAGAGTTTGAGAAAATTTTTTTAGAGCCTTAATTTTGGAAAGACATTTTCTATGTGAATGATGACACATTCATATGCATTTAAAGACCAACTTAAATCATTTTTTCAATATGGGTGATCATATTGTTTTGATATCTATGATGCATAGAACATTACACAAGCTGACAAATAATCCTGAAAAGCTAAAGCAAATGGCATGGAACAAGCAATAGAAAGAATCACATTGAATCACAGACAAGAATTTTGCACAATGAAATCTGCAGTTAGAAGACAATTCAGAATTACAATGGAACGAAGGAACAAATTAATTTGGTACCCTCATTAAAGAAGTAAGTAAAATTAATGCTGACAATTCCTGAATTTCCAGACAACTCCAGACAATTCCTGAATTTGGTTAAATTTATACCATAATTTAATGAATCCAAACAGTTAAAGGCAGAGAAGAATGTCAGAGGTAGTCATGAACAAAAAAGTAGCATGAAGAGATCTGTGGTTAGAAGACATGCAACAACAAATCACAAATGAAAATGATGGACAACAAAGGCTGTGTCAATCAACAATCATCAACAAAAATGGTGTGCAGCAAAAAGCTGCAGTTAGAAGAGATGTGACAGCAAGAATCACAACAAAACCTAGGAGGAAACTACTCCTATAAAATGTGGGATTCTGTGAAAAATAAACAGAAAGGAAGAATTGAATTCATGCTGGAATTTCTTAATTCAATTGAAGTTGCTGATTTGCCACATCATGACTTAAAACTAAAGAATGACCTGATTTGTCATTTGAAAATCAAATATATACAAGGCTGCCAAGGGCCAGGGACTAAGTGAAGCTTGGTTTCCTGGTACTGTACTTGACAGAAGCTTGCAAAACATACCAATGTTAAATCCTTGACTCAAGCTTTCTTCAAGTCTTCAACAGTGAAAGTATACTTGAAACTGGCTTGCAAAGCAAGCCAACGGCTGGACAAATCCTTCTATTAAGTTCGCAATTTGAAAGTATACTTGAATCAAGCATATAAAGCTTGATTAAAGTCTCAAATTTGCCTTTTGAGTCTTTAAAGCACCAGTAAAGACAGAAGGATCTATTAGGAAAAGTCTAAAAGTACTTTGTCAACTTCTTCTGAAAAAGGCAACAGTTAAGACATGGCTTGCAATTCCTCAAGAATAGGCGGTAGTCTAAAGATCAATCACTGAGCAAGATATCACTATTTTAGTTACAAAAACCTTTAAGCATTGTTTAGACTACTTTGGGCGAAGATAATATGAATAAAATAGCTGTTAAAATATCACTCTAGTAATTTTGAAGAATTGATAAAAGCTGATCTTCTTTTGATTCCTTTGGGTTCTTCCTCATTCTGTTGTCATTTCATGCCCATGCAAGTGATATAAAGAGCTGATGGAATAGCCTATGAATCTCTAGAATCCAAATATTAGTTCACAGCTTGCTTCATATACATCAAAGCACTAACAGTCTAAGTGTCCAGACAATTCCTGAATTTGGTCTTTATGTTGGCCAGCTAAAAAAAATGACTCTGCACTTGCATCAGAGTGAAGTGGCGCACAAGAGGTTCCATAAGTCTAGACAGCTCATGAAATCCAGGTTTGTCCTTTGAATCTTTGATTTGAAGCAGACCTTTCCAAAACACTGAGGGTTATTCTTTTTGATCCTAAGACGTGTTTCTCTTTGGTTTCAAAAGAATATTTTTTATCATCTGCCACTGATTGTACAGTTTGCTCATGATCTTTTTCTGACTCAATCTGAAGGCAATTTTTGGGTTCAGGCACTTCGGTGGTTTCAGGATTGGGTCCTATGGTTGACCCTTTTTCTCATTTGCCTTAGTAACCAAATAACAATTCAAACAGAAAGCTTTAACTGTTTTTACTGCTGGAACAACTGATGTAGCTATTGTTTTAAATCAGCACCAGGTTTTCAGAAAACACTATATATTCAAATCAAAAAAGAAACCTGTCTAAGGTCTTTCCATAACCAATATTTTTAATAAAATGTTGACAGGGTAAAATTTTTATTTAATTAGATTCAGGATAAATGACTGAATAGATTAATAGTTTATTTCGAAACAGCTAGTGACTGGCTCAAATGGCCAAATTTGCATTCTTGTCAAATACGAAATATAAAGATTAAAATAATATGGTCAATAGACCCATTAAATACTCTCACACTGTGCATTTGTCAGTCTAATATTGAGGCAAAATTATGTGTAAGCACAAAAGGGGAATTAAGAGAAAAATAACAACAAAGAGAGACAGCAGGTTATTTCCTATTACCTACCTGTATTGTACCACTCAGCAAAGGAGGGTATAAGAGATTTCCTCTGTATGTCATGCTTAGACCCTACAGGTAAAAAAAACACAAAACAGTTTTTTCTCATTATGTTTTAAAGATATAAAATGAGCAGCACCTTTCAGCTGACTCAGGTAGAGTGTTCCAAACAAAAGGCTATGCAGTTAAAGGATTAAAATCTGCTTTACAGAAGAAATAGGAGGGATTAGAATGTTGTTTGAATGTCAAGATGATAAGAAGATTGATCACTGGCAAAACAGAGTACATCTAAGGGGCTGAGCAAAATTGTTGTGGAGCTGAAGAAAAATGAAGGTTACATATCAAATGAAGGCTTAGCTACTGAAAAATTTGCATCACGTGATAAGGTTATTTAAAGTTTATAAGACATTTTATAGATTACTTCCTTAGACTCTTGCATACCTCCATTTTAACAAATCAATATGATTCTTAAATGTTGGACTTTTGTCAAGAATAATGCCTACAGTGGATAACAATAGAAGGAAAAATGATAATCTGATTAATAGAAACAACCTGCATATTATAAAGTAAGAATATAATTGCTTTAGTGTTTCCTTTCAGTTTTATATACATTTCTAGGGCTGTATCTGGGCAAATATTTGGTGGTTGACCTCTTTTGAAGGATGCATGTTAAACAAACAAAAGTAGTAGTTAGATTCCTTATTTTATGCTATTTCCAAATATCATGGTTATTTTTGGGCAACGCCCCCCCCCATCCTCCTTTGATGGTCCCATATATGCCCTGAAGATTTATAAAAAAAATTAAATCAAACAGTTCGTGGTAACGAACTGTAAGTAAGGAGCGACCCAGCTCAATGGTAACCGAAACTCTAGAAAACGGGTTTTTGATACCAATAGATATATCAAAAGAATCAGATTTCAATGCTGATTTCAAATATATAACTTTCATCAAGTTTAGTGCTACCCATCAAAAGTTACGCGCCTGAGAAAATTTGGCTGATTTTCGAAAAAAGGGGGAAAGACCCCCTAAAAGTTATAGAACCTTAATGAAAATCACACCATCATATTCAGCGTATCAGAGAACCCTACTGTAGAGGTTTCAAGCTCCTATCTACAAAAATGTGGAATTTTCCATTTTTTGCCAGAAGAAAGATCACGGATGCGTGTTTATTTGTTTGTTTGTTTGTTTGTTTTTTTTTTTTTTTTTTTTTTCCCCAGGGGTGATCGTATCGACCCAGTGGTCCTAGAATATCGTGGGAGGGCTCATTGGAACGGAAATTAAAAGTTCTAGTGCCCTTTTTAAGTGACCAAAAAAAATGGAGGGCAACTAGGCCCCCTCCCACGCTCATTTTTTTCCCAAAGTCACCCGATCAAAATTTTGAGATAGCCATTTTGTTCAGCATGGTCGAAAATATGATAAATATGTCTTTTAGGATGACTTAATCCCTCGAAGCCCCCAGGGGGAGGGCTGAAAGTTATGAACTTTACTCAATGTTAACATATAGTATTGGTTATTGGGAAGTATACAGACTTTTTCAGAGGAGATTTTTTCTGGTAGGTGGGGGAAGGAGAGGGTCGGGGGCTATATGGAAGGATCTTTCCATGAAGGAAGTTTTCATGGGGGAAGGGAAATTGCCATGAAGGGGGCGCCGGACTTGCCAGCATTATTTATTGGTTATTGGGAAGTATACAACCATTTTCAGGAAGGATTTTTTCTGGAGGGGGGGGGCTAGAGGAGGGGATTATTCTGGAGAATATTTCCGTGGAGGATGTTTCTTTGGGGTAAGGGACATTTCTATGAAGGGGGCGCCGGATTTCCCAGCATTATTTAAGAAACGATCAGAAGTTAAATAAAAAAAACAAGTTTTTTCAACTGAAATGTAAGAAGGAATATTAGAACTTAAAACGAACAGAAATTATGACGTATGTGAGGGGGTTCTCCCCCAAGTCAATACCTCGCTCTTTACGCTACAGTTTTTTTTTTTAGTGCTTTCAAAAGAGCTATCTATTCTAATTAAACGGCCTTTGTGATTCAGGGGTTTGTGAATCAAAATTTTTTTTAACTTTTAACGTAAAGAGCGTGGTATTGACTAAGGGGAGAACCCCTTCATATAAGTAATAACATATACGTAATAAAAAAAAACAATAAAAAAACAAGCGATACGGCTCAATATAAATCGAAACTTTTAAAAACGAAATTTTGATGTCAATAAATGTATCAAAAGAATGTGTTTATAATGCTGATCCTAAATATATAAATTTTATTAAGTTTAGTATTACTCATCAAAGGCTACGAGCCTGAGAAAATTTACTCGATTTTTTAAAGAGGGGGGAAACATCCCCTACAAGTGAAAGAATTTTAATGAAAATCACACCGTCAGATTCAGCGTATCAGAAAACCCTATTACATAGGTTTCAAGCTCATATCTGCAAAAATCTGCAACTTTGTATTTTTTACCAGAAGAAAAATATACGAATATAGAAGTTAGTTACGTAAGTTAATTTGTAAAGACATCCATTTAGCAAAAGAAAAGTAAAATTTTTATGCAAATAAAAGCTGCATTAACTAAAAAACGATCAGAAATTAAATAAAAAAAACAAGTTTTTTAAACTGAAAGTAAGGAGCGACATTAAAACTTAAAACGAACAGAAATTATTCCGTATATGAAAGGGGCTGTCCCCTCCTCAACGCCTCGCTCTTTACGCTAAAGTTTGACTCTGTCTCACAACTATATTTTTTAAAACAATAAAAAACTTTAGCGTAAAGAGCGAGGCGTTGAGGAGGGGACAGCCCCTTTCATATACGGAATAATTTCTGTTCGTTTTAAGTTTTAATGTCGCTCCTTACTTTCAGTTTAAAAAACTTGTTTTTTTTATTTAATATATACAAGATTCCACAAGCATGATTCTTTTTTATGCTCTTTCCAAATACAATAAATAATCCACTCACAAATGCACCCCCCTGCTTCTGATGATCCATTACAGCAATCTATCCATATGACAGAACAGCTAGCAAGCCTAGCATGAACCTGGCAAGTATTAGTTACGAATATACCAAAAGTACAAGATCTTTTCAGCTAATCCTGAAAATAATGCTGCCAAAGTAAAAAACAACCAAGGAGAGGTCCAAGAGAGAATCTAGATAAGTGCCTATTGTGCACCCTATCCCCTGAGGACCATTCCAAAGCAATAAATTGCAACAATTGTGGAAAATGTATGTATTGTAACTGCCTGAAAATATCTTATGCAGAATATAATCTTTTAACTAAAATGGAGGAGAACAGTGGCTTTAAGTGGATTTGTGTACACTACAACAAAATCAATACTGCAGGTCCTAAGCCTGCTCTACGACCAACTCCCAGCATTCAAGATATTACAACAGTAATCTCTAAAGCTAGACCTTCAGATAAGTATTTCTAATACAATTGTACAATCAGAAAACACTTAATTCAGAATTGATCCTCATTAGAGATAGAGTGAACAGCACTGAAACAGATATGGCCTCTAAGTGAAGTGCAGAGGTCCAAGCCATGAGTTCAGGCTTTCACCATTCGCTGGAAGCAGAAACGTGCCAAATTGTATGTTTACATAGAGACAGAAGATTAAAGAAGAACAGCCTAGGGGTTTATTGTTTAAAAGAATCCAGTGACAAATCAGTGGCTGTAAACAGTTTCTCAGTGATGAATATGGAATTTCATGTAACCAAACAGCTACTCTTTGGCACATAAGTTTTGCACCTGGTGTATTCAATAGACAAGGTACTTTGCCACTTGTTTCCACTGTATCATCTCTCCAAATCCAATAGAAAACTTCAAGAATCCTTTATACACAAAGCCAAGTTAATTATGATTGTCTTAAACAAAAATACAAACAGCTTGTAGAAGAATCAGAGAAGTGGGGTTACAACAGGTGAAGCAAACCTTGCCATTTGCAACTTTAAAATTGTTTCAAACAAGGCAGGCCCAAGTGTAGTATCCACACCTATCACAATGAAGTTTTAGAGCCCTAAGTAGATAAACATGTAAAAATATAAATATATTAAGGTCTGAAGATAATAGAAGTGTTAAATTCCCCAGAGAAGTAATGTCTATATGCAGTTGGGATATATACCAAAATAAAACAAGTTCTGAGAGCTAATGGACTGCTCAATTGACAACAACACAATGTGGACCCTCCCTAATTAGGATTCACACACTCATTCCTTACCAGGAGTAAGGAACAAACATAGTCTGTAAGTCAAGATTTTTCTGTTCTTTATATTAATGTTGACCAAACTACTATCAAATTGAATGACCTGAAATCTTTGATGCATTCAATAAATTATGTTTGGTTCTTCTGACTAAATTTTGTCCTAAATCAAATAGCTGCAGGCTGGAAGAATATCAAATTAAGGTCCCAAGATACAGTACAGTTTTCCATTTACCCTTGACTAATTGCAGATGCAGAACTCTAGCATTAGGTCTATCAGTCTATAAGTCTTACATTGGTTATATATAAAGTACTTGAGGGCATCATAAACTAAACACTGGTCTCCCACCTAAAAAAAAATCAGCTGCTTAGCAAAAGCCAAAATGGTTTTCAAACAGGACATTCAATTGATACCAACTTAATTAAGTCATATGATTCTGTGACCAGACTCTCAGACACTGGTCTACCAGTGGATGTAATATTGCTCAACCAAGCTAAAGCCATCAACAAAGTTCAACATCAACTACTTATTTTTAAATCAAAGGCACATGAAGTGCACAAAGATATTGTAGATTGGATAGAAGCCTTTTTAAGCAGCAGGATGCAGAGAGTAATGGTGTACAACTGCAATGAAAATTATGTCTTATCTGAATTGCAACCAGTCAAGAGTGGAGTGACTCCGGGGACCATCCTGGGTCCCAGATTATTCAGCATGTACATACACAATTGTGCAATCTAGTTGAAAAATCCTTTGATGCTATATGCAGATGATTGCAAGTTCCTAGGACTGGCCCAAAAAATATAAACCAGTCAAGTATGCACAAAGATTTGGAACAGCTATCCAAATGGTCATCAGATTGGTATCTAGAGTTCAATGCCTCAAAATGCAAGGCCCTACTCTTTGGACATAACAATCCAAAACATCCATTAGGGGACACCCAGCCTGAGACAGTTGGCAAGGAGAGAGACCTGGGGGTCATTGTTGACTATGATTTTAAATTTTGTTGTCACATATAAGACCAAGTTGCAAAAGCAGACTGAGCCCTTAGCCTCATAGAACAAAAATTTACCACCAGGAAGCCATGTGTGATAGTGAAGCTTTATAAAGCCATGGTTTGCCCTCACCTGGAATTTGACATGACCTCAGTCTTTCCCCAGCTGTAAGATGGATGTGAAGGTACCAGAGAGTGTTCAAAGAAGAGCAACAAAGCTTATTCCAACACTGCAAGACAAATCCTATTCTCACTCTAGAACAGCCAGTCCAAAGCCAGTGTCCAGTCTCAAACCCTAGAGGGCTTCAAGAAAGGAGTTGATCAAGACTGGGTCAATACTGAATGGAGGCTAAACTGGGATGTCAAATCGTAGCCAAAACACACCACCAGCAAGATTTTTCTACAGGAGACTCAACACTACCTTGCTGGATATGTGATCTAAGTTAATTGGTCAAAACATGCTACACAATTTGTCCTGTAAACCTTCCTATTGATTTGGCTGTTGCATAAAAATTGAAATAAGTACCATTTTATTAATTATGTAGTTTTTCCTAAGTGCTTATAAATGGAGTTTTTCCTTTTCATTTATTAAGGGAGTGGGAAAGGGAGTATAAAAGAGGGAGTTTTAAATCTCTGGTTAGGAATCTTTGACCTTAAAAATTACAATAGTATCTTCATCATGCTTCCCACCCTTTCCACTATAGAAATAGCACCAAAAAGTGCGACATGGCTCTTTATGAAGGATTTGTGAAGACGAATTTATAAGTTTCAGTAGCTTTTACTTAAGTCATTAAATATTTCTCTGCAATCTAGCATTAGCCAGTGGCAGAACCAGGGGGGTTGGGAGGACCCTGGCCCTCAGGATTTTTTGTGGTGCCCTCATTCTTTGTTTCTTTCTCCTTTTTTTTCACTCTCTTTTTTTTAGAATAAATTTATCGATTTGGTCAATAATTGGCGCCCTTGTCACATTGACCTTCTTTCTTTGATCAGCCTACAAGAATGAGGTGTGATTACAGGAGTCCTGCTACTGCTAGTTTCATAGAGACTGAATAGGTGATTGCAGCAATGCTTTACAAGGCAACTGCAAGTTTTAGAGTAAAGCTGCTTATAGTAGGTGACTTTAATTTTCATGGCCCAGTTTGAAAGGAAGGTTTCTCATATGAATCAAAAATAACAAATAGAGGCAGGCACAATGTTTTAATGTATTTGCCATTTGTTGCTATAAAGTACCAGACAATTGATCAGCCAACAAGACACTGTTTATCTCAGAAATCAATACTTCTAGACTTAGTGTTTGTCCAAAATAAGGAATAGCTCCAAAAGATCAGTTATCTACTCTTTGGGAAAAAGTGACCATACTGTAAGAGAAGTGACTTCGTCCTTCCATAAGCTGACAAATGGGTACATAAAAAGAGCATTCACTACAAGGCAATCAGAAGAGAAATAATTGGTGTTGACTGGGAGCTATTACTTCTGGGGAATATAGAAAATCAATAAAATAACTACAAAGGTCAGGAAATAGAACTCCAAAAGAAACACACATTAGTTAAAGTATTTTCCAAGCAAAAACCATTACCCTATATGACTCCACAAATTCACAAAAAAGAATTGTTACTGAAAAAGTACCTCTGAAACAGAAAAGAAGGCAACTATAAGAAGTTTGCTAGGGCTCAAAATAACTACAAAATCTTACTAAACACTTTGATTAAAATCTCAGTTCCAAGCTTCCTACCAAAAAAGATCAATAGATGTGTTGCAATCATCAGACAGAAATAAATTGTGGAACCTACTAAACATTGCAGAACTGCCCAATTAACAATTTGTATACATTTTTACTCTTTGAGATTGATAGACCTCTGCACACCTACCCTTTATTATAACATTGTAAACTCAAGGGGATAGCACAAAGGATGAGAACTAACACCTTATAAGTCTAACATCTGTTGTTACCAACACCCTAGAGTAAATTATAAATTCTTATCTCTTAGGCTTTCTTCTAAACATGCTCATTCTAATGATTTTCTTCAAATTTTTAGCCCTTTTCTAATGGTCTTTTATAGCCCCAGGCTAAAACTAGCATAATAATCAAAGAAAAATGATTCATTACAGATAAAATTGGGAGAAAAAGGGTATATGATTCATCAATATTTACTGCATATTGTAAGATAAGAATTCTATCATTTTTTGTTATTAGTTTTTATATAGCCTAGGGCTGGGTCTAAATGTGGAACCATTAGAGGGGGGCTGGAGGTGAATTGTCAAAAAACATAAACAAAAGCACAAAAATGAATGGGCAAGGTTTATATTAACAGACTATTCAGGTAGCTAAGAAATAAACTTACCTCTATAGTCAGTTTTATCATGAATCCAAATTAACATGCATTTGCATCAGAAATGAACTTTACCCCCCCCCCCCCCCTAATGTGCAAACATATCCATAGGTAATAGCTCTATGCAGAGTTTCTAAAACTTCAAAATGTAAAATGAATGCTAATATATTTCTTGCTCCTTGGTCACTGTTTCCATCTTGTAACCATTTTGCACCCCTTCATGATGAATCAGATAGCCTAGTTATTGAATTAGATGAGCCTGAAGTCTCTCTCCTGCCTAAACAGATTTTCCCAAAACAGACAGAAGTAAACAACCATAAAGTTGTTGAAAAAAGTCCCTCAATCACATTTTCATTTTCTTTCTTTTTTAACTTTAAATGTGAAAAGTCTCAATGTTGATAAAATGGGGGAACTTCAGGGTTATGTTCATGCAACCAGAGCTGATGTTATTACAGTTACAGAAGTACATAAAAAAAAAGTCCTCAAAATTTTACAATACAAGGTTACAAACAGTTTATTAAACTAAGAAATCAGAATCATCTGTTAGGTAAGAGAGGTTGCTGCATAGCATGTTTCCTATGTGAGCAGTTGATGCTGCAGCTACTGCAGATTCCTTATATTAACAATGATGATGAAATGATTTGGATTATGATTTGACCAAAAAAGCTCCCAAGATCTGTAACTGGTACTGTTATTGGAGTGTTTTATTGCTCACCTAGTATGGCATCTTTCCAAAAAAGGTCTTTGCTGAAAAGTTAGATTTGTGTGTTGATTTTACTACTGCTAAGTACCCAAATTTTGGAATTTGCATTACTGGTGATAAGAATGATCTAAGAATTAAAGCTTCCTCAGAAGTCAAGGACTCAAGTAAATAGTAAAGTTTCCAACTACTAAAGGTATTACTAAACTCAACATAATTTGCACAAATTTGTTAGAATATTATAATGAACCTCAAGACCTACCTCCCCTTGGTGGTAGCTACCACTACATGATAAAGTGGGCTCTGCTGCCTCCATATAAAGTAAAATATGTCATTAAGAAATTTCCTACCAACCTCTTTCAGACAAGGGTCTCTTAGAATTTGGAAATCGGATTACATCCAAGTCCTGGGATGAGGTAGCAATTTCAGAGTCCTCCAATGAAAAAGCTAAATTTTTACAAGATAAATTAAGAAACAAATATGAAGAATGCTTTCCTGAGAAAAACATTCAAGCAGTGCAACACAGATCATCCTTATATAACCCAAGAAATTAAAGATTTGATTCAGTATAAAATTCAACTAAGAAAAGAAGGGAAAATAGGAAATGCTAATATGCTCTGCAACAAAGTATGTAAAATGACAAGAAAAGCTACAGCTGAGTATTAGCACAAGAAAATTGACAACCTTTTTGAATCAAAGCCTAGCATGTGGTATAAGGAAATAAAATGAATTTGTGGAAAATCCCCTAGTGGTGTTGATTTTTGTTCAGATTCTAACAATGAAACAGTTGATAACCAGTTTTAATGGTCATTTGACCAGAATAATCCAGTCTTTGCTGCCTCTTGATGTAAATAAAATGAACCAAGAATCAGAAAATTCCACATGATGGCATACCTTTACCTACTATTTCTGAGGATCAAGTTTTTAATAAAATAAAGAAACTTAAACAAATTAGTATAATTCCCATAGGTATTCCAACTGAACTTATAAAAACATTCCTGACAAATTGACTAAGCCACTAATACAAATTTGTAATTGCATTTTGACATGTTCAGTTTACCCACAGATATGGAAAATAGGGTATGTTACTCCTATCCCTAAAAAAGATACTAAACTTAATTTTGATGGTGTGAGGCCAATCACTTTGACCCCCTTGTTCAGAAAAATCTACAAGTTTTGTAACAAACTGGCTAAAGGCAGACGTTAAACCCCTCCTTGATCCTCATCAGTACAGTAACAGAAAGAATACATCAACATCCAATTATCTAGTCAGTCTTTAACATTTTATTTTTAAGTATGTTGACAAGTCTGGTAAATGGTTAAACTTAATAACAATTGATATTAAAAAGGGTTTTGATTTGATTGATCCTAACATTTAAATTTCTAAGCTTTTAATTCATTTTAGAGTGAATCCTGCTGTTGTGAAAATGATTCAGAGTTTTTTTAATAAATAGGTTCCAAATTTTAGAATATAAGAAGTCTTTCTCTGAACCCAAGCCAGTTTTTTGTGGTGTACCTCAAGGTACCATCCTGGGTCCTATTCTTTTCTAGTTATGATCAATGATATTACTAATGATTGTGAAAACTCTGGAAATATGTTGACAACCTTGCCCTTGGAGAAATTTGTGAAGCAAATGAATGTAGCAAAGCTCAAATTTTAATTGATAGCATGAAGACTAAAGCTTCCAGTTCAAATATGACAGTAAATCTTTAATATTAACTATTTCATTTTTTAATTCTTCTGAACAAAATTTTCTACCAAATATTTCTGATTCTCTTAAAGTCAGGAAGATTAAACTCTTGGGAGTTATTATTACCAATGATTTAAAATGGGAACCAAACACATCTAGTCTAGAAAAAAGGGGTAATACTGGGCTGCAGGTGCTTAAGCTTGTGTTGAAACATGGTGCCTCTCCAGATCACCTCCTCTGAATATTTATATTTTTTATTTGCACAATTCTGGAATGTTCAGCTCCTGTATGGTATTTTGAACTGATGACAGAGCAAAGCACCAGGATCAAAAGAGCTCTAATGATAGTATCAAAGCAGGCAGAAATGTTGCATGAAGAGCTGCTGACATTTAAAATGCAAACTCTGAAAAGAAAAGAAGAGAGAAACTCTGCATGGATTTCAGAAGACAATCTCTGATCCACCCAATCTACACAACCCTTTCCCCCCTCAATCCATAACAAAACAACTCCTGCACAGGGTTGCAGCACCTGTTGAGAAACTTCAGCCAGTATGCTGTGCCCATCAGTGGTCAGTGAAAAGTTTTATACCTAGTTTTGCAAATATAGGCCTGGGCTATACAACAAAAATCAGGAGGATTGATTAGTGATTTTCTTTATGTTAAATATTCAATTTTTAATGTGACTAATTCTTTTTAATGTGACAATATCAAAGAAATTTGGCAGTGTCATGAAGATTTTGGTGAAAATAAAAGTTAATCTATCTATCTAGCCTATCTATCTATCATACACCCTGAATTTGAATATACACTGAATTTGTATTACCCAGTAGTCAGCCACCTGCCTATTCTCGGACAGAATGTAACTAACAGGGAACATACCTCTAGACACCTGCCTATTCTGACACCTGCTGTCTTCTAAAAACTTTCTAAGCACATTAGCCTAGAGGTAGGTTCCCTGTTAGTTACATTCTGTCCGAGAATAGGCAGGTGGCCGACTACTGGGTGTCTTACCCTATATATATCAATATATATATATATATATATATATATATATATATATATATATATATATATATATATATATATATATATATATATATATAGGGGTGGGTGTAAAGTTCATTTCCAATGCAAATGCATGTTAAATTTGGATTTTGGATGCAATTCTGACTAGGCTATAGGCCTAGGCCTATAGGGAAATTTATTTCTTAGCTACCTGGATAGTCTGTTAATATAAACCTTATCCAAGTGAACATATAATTAGCAATTTAAAAGCGTCTTTATCTGTGTTTTAGCATGTCTCTTCCTGAAGAACTGCTGTACTAGACCTTTACCATGATACAGCCTATCTTAATTAGGCCTAATTATTTTAGAATGTTTTGGAGCAGTTTATAGAAATTTATAGCACTTCCTTCAGAAGAGAGTAGCCAATAAATGATCACCATTACATAAAACAAATACTTTACCATTTGATGTTATTTTCTGTATGTTACTTGCAGATGTTTCATGAAGTCTATCAAATTCTGCACTTTCCCTGTTATAGCCAGAGAGAGTTGTATAGGTTGACATGATGAATTATGCTGCAATATAATAGTTTTCCAAAACTGAATATTAAATCTGAATGGATGTAGGATATAGGGTATTGCACGTCACATTTGTTTCAATTTTTATCAGACTTCACGTAGGCCTAGACAATTTTTTAGACTACTTCTTCTTGAATAAAGTTAAACATTTATGGTCCATTCCGATGGGTAAAACGATGACAAAAATAAACCGGAACAAAGAGAAAAGTGTCCGAAAGATGGCCCAAAATTTTTCTAAAAAGCACAGATAACTTAAGCTTCCGTAGGCCGAGTCCCTAAGCCTAGTGTGTTTCTTGCCAAATACCTTCCTTTTTCGTGTTATGCCGGATTCACACGCAGGGGATTTCCCATCGGAATACCAAAAGGAAAAGACCAAGACTTGCTCACACGGAAAACTGTTACATTCACCTCTATATCTTGTGTGTAAATTTCCATTAGTTCAAATACACATATAAAACTGTGTATTTTACTTAGTTCTATATATTTCCCTTGGTTCAAAACAGTATAATTACGCGCATTCTTTTTTAAAAGTAATCAGGCTATTGCAGGCCAGAGGAAAATCAAATCCATAGGTTTTTCTACAACAAGAGTCAAGTCAGAAATCGCGTCGTACCTAAAAGAAAACCAAATGGAAAACCAATGGCTCTGTGAAAACCATCGATTTTTTTCATTCGTATGAATTAGTCATTAGTTTTATACAAAGCTTTATTTCTGTTGGATAAAAACTGATGGTTCTGGATAAGAACCACCAAATCCCGAAATTTCGCGCGTTAAACAGTTGACATGCTTTTCAATTTCAAAAATGCTTGTTCATTTTTGCTTGACGACACACAAGAGACCGATCAGTACTATAGGGAAATTAAAAATAATTCCTAGCCCCAAAACCGATCGGTATACTGGGAAAAATCTAGCTAGGTTCCTTATTTTCTTCCCGAAGATACCGTAAGCGACTTCATAAATTATTTTCCTAATTATTCCTTCTTTCTTCATTGTCAAATTTTAAACTATCTAGTTTAGTATTCAACTGTTCCAGGAAGTTTCTCTCAAATTCTCATCCTGGAGTCTACCGACGTCATAGCTTCCCGAAAGATAGTTACCCTTCCTAAATTTCAGATTCCAATTAACCCTAGACGCTACTAGAGGGTAATCTTTACTTTTAACATCAATAACAGGACTGATATATACCCTAGTATCCTGTATCAATCCCGCCGGTCTTCTATTTACCATTATGTGAATACCATGTTAACTTATGGTTTATGCTTACCATCCATGTTTTTGGCCGATTTTAAATAGATCGCGTACCGTCTTCAAGTTTCAACGAAAGGGAAAAATTTTGGTATTATTCGATAGCTGAGATTTAACTTTATAAATTCACCGCATTACTTTTTTTTAATTTGCTTCATTTTTTTTTTAAAGAAAAATATTTTTTTTTTAAACATGGAATTTTGCGACTAAGCTGAAGCTACTATTTCAACCGAATAGACAAAGTTTTTATACCATATTGTTCCTTAGCTTCAAATCTATTTATTCGCCGTGCCAGATTTTTTAAATTGCTTTGAATATTCTGTAAAAACTAATGTAAACTTGCTTGAAAAAGCATTAATTGTTACCGCTAGATGGACTCTACTTCGCTATTTCTCATTCAAAGAAATAAAGGCGGATCCGTCATGATGGGTGAATGTAATGCCTTTAGAGTAGGTGGTTGTGGGTGGTTTAAGAAAATGCAGTTTTGTCTTAGAGTTACGGTCTGACAAACAGACAAGGCAAAGTTCTTGACTAGACTACTTTGGAATATTCTTTTCTGTAATTTATCGGACTCTGTGATTTAAACAATTTCATCACGGGAAATAAAAATGGAAGAAGAAAATAAAGCGAAACTCAAGACAATTCTAAAAGTATCTAATCTTGGATGTCCCATTCGATGTGTTTTGGTTACAGAAAAATAGAAATTATGTCTTTGGATATTGTTTTGGTCAAAGTTGTTTAACAAATCCGAATATAATTTATTTATATACGTTTCATTCATTTATATATGTGTATTTATTACTAATCCACAAAAAAGTGATGAAAATGTAGCATGGAAACGATAGAATCTTCTTAATTCATTTATTTTGAAATTATACCGAATCACGGGCAATCTTTTGAAAGTTAGCTTGCAAAAAAGTAAATATACTCATACATTTGCCATTCACGCTTTTTCCAGTATAATAATCACTACTGTTAAAATGGGATCTAATGCCTAGACTGGTTACAGTCCCAGTTGAGAAACTAACTTTGTAGATATTGTTTGTTTGATTTTTTTCCACTTATTTCTCATCAACAGTTTGTTCGTAATGTCAAACCAACAAAAGTGAAATCAATAAATTTAGTGTCACATTCTTGACCAGATAAAACAATTTCCGCTAAGATTTCAATATAATTACTAGATTAGTATATTAGGTACTTAAGTTTTATAACGACCACACTTTGTTCTTGATTTGTAATGAAATCGGTTCTTTGTCTTTTCTCGGAGATAATGAGCTTAGCCTGAGCGATAGAAACTACTTTGGGGTTATATTTTAATTAAATCTTTAATATATAGAGGCGGCTAATTTAGGTATTAAATATAATGTGTTCTGGCCGGCCTGCTTCCCATAATTCTATGTTGTATTTTCCATAATTTTTTTACTAAATTATTATCTTTTCATTCACATTTTGGTATATTTCACTATGATTAACCTAACTTCACTTCTTTGGTGTGGTCGCTATCACACGTAAGCACCAAATATTATTTGAATATATTCCAATATAGCCTATGTGAGTAACAATGGAAGGAAGCATGATACTCTGATTAATAGAAAATCACTGCAAATATAAAGTAATAATTTGTTTGTTCTATTTTTTTTGTATATCCTAGAATTATAGCGGCAACCATCTGGGGGTGGGTGGATTGTTAAAAAAAGCTACCATGTTAGGTGGAAAAATACATTTTGTAGTACTACTGTTGTTTTATTAGGATGTGACCAACAACAATGACCGCAATCCCTCCTCCATTACAAAGCCATTCCTGGGGTTGGTTGATTACAGCACCCCTACCGACTCAAATATAAGCGAAAAAAGCTAAATCAAAATCAGATCAAACTAATATGTTTGCTCTGTTACTACGGTACTTGTGTCTTATAGCCACCACACTCAAGAAGTGAAGTTGGGTTAATCATAATGAAATGTACCAAAATATGATGAAAATATAATAGTTTAGTAACAAAATTATGGAGACTACAACGAAGAATTATGGAAGGGGGCCGCCCAGACCACATTAAATTAAATACGACCTAACTTAACAAAAATACCAACTAAATATTTAATTAAAATATAGCTACAATGTAGTTTCCACCGAGCTGAAACTAATATTGTCAAACAGTTCCTGCTAACGAACTCTAAGTAAGGAGCGACCCGGCTCAATAGTAACCGAAACTCTAAAAAACGGAATTTTGATACCAATAGATGCATCAAAAGAATCAGATTTTAATGTTGATTTAAAAATGTTGATTTTTAATGTTGATTTAAAATTGATTTAATGTTGATTAATGTTGATGAAAAAAAAGTTTCATCAAGTTTAGTCCTACACATCAAAAGTTACGCGCCTGAGAAAATTTGCCTGATATTTGAAAAAAGGGGTAATACCCTCTAAAAATTATAGAACGTTAATGAAAATCACACCATTAGATTCAGCGTATCAGAGAACCCTACTGTAGAGGTTTCAAGCTTCTATCTGCAAAAATGTGGAATTTTGTATTTTTTGCCAAAAGAAAGATCACGGATGCGTGTTTATTTGTTTTTTAGTTTTTTGTTATTTTTTTTCCCAGGGGTGATCGTATCGACCCAGTGGTCCTAGAATATCTTGGGAGAGCTCATTCGAATGGAAATTAGAAGTTATAGTGCCCTTTTTAAGTGACCAAAAAAATGGAGGGCATCTAGGCCCCCTCCCACGCTCTTTTTTTCCCAAAGTCACCCGATCAAATTTTTTAGATAGCCATTTTGTTCAGCATGGTCGAAAATATAATAAGTATGTCTTTTAGGATAACTTAATCCCCCAAAGTCCCTGGGGGAAGGCTGAAAGTTATGAACTTTGCCCAATGTTTACATATAGTATTGTTTATTGGGAAATACACAGACGTTTTAGGGGGGATTTTTTCGGGTAGTGGAGGGGGTTGGGGGTTATGTGGGAGGATTTTTCCATGGAGGAAGTTTTTATGGGGGAAGAGACATTGCTATGAAGGGGGCGCTGGATTTTCCAGCATTATTTAAAAACGATCAGAAATCAAATTAAAAAAAAGTTTTTCAACTGAAAGTAAGGAGCAACTTCAAAACTTAAAACGAACAAAAATTATTACGTATATGATTGGGTTCGCCCCCTAGTCAATACCTCGCTCTTTAAGTCAAAGATTTTTTAGTACTTTCATAAGAGCTATTTATTCTAATTAACGCCCTTTGTGATTAAGGGGTCATTTTTAAAGAATTGGAACAAAATTCGAACTTTAGCGTAAAGAGCGAGGTATTGAATAGGAGGCGAACCCCCTAATACACATATTAAAAATATATGAATATAGAAGTTTGTTACGTATGTTAATTCGTAAGTTACGTATACTTATTACTAATAAAAACGTTCGTAAATAAAACTAAACAACTTTCGAGAAAGCCATTTAATCAAATAAAAGTATAATTAATATGCAAATTTTGTTTTAATTATTCATGTACGGTGATCCAAAATAAATAAAAAACAAGTTTTTTTAACTGAAAGTAAGGAGCGACATTAAAACTTAAAACGAACAGAAATTATTCCGTATAGGAAAGGGGCTGTCCCCTCCTCAACGTCTCGCTCTTTACGCTTGACTCTTTCTCACAACTCTATTTTTTTAAACAATAAAAAGCTTTAGCATAAGAGCGAGACGTTCAGGAGGGAACAGCCGCTTTCATATACGGAATAATTTCTGTTCGTTTTAAGTTTTAATGTCGCTCCTTACTTTCAGTTAAAAAAAACTTGTTTTTTATTTATTTAATCTGGTATAAAGACCATGAAACCCGATTTTTGTCTCATGTTCGCGATACAAAATCTCGAGAGAACTTGAGTGTGGTGGCTTCAAGACACAAGTACCGTTAATACTGCTGCTATTAACTGCTCACCGCAGCACCAAGCCACCTGGGGCCAACACAGCTATGCAAGCTCCTCCTGCATCCTAATCTTTTCAAAGCCCCCCTCTTTACACCCTATCAAGAAGTTCCCATTTCTCTTAAGTCTTTCTTTACGACATCCTCCCACCAACCGCGGACAGCATGCCTTCTGTTAGGCTCCGACGGTTGGCTTTCAAAGCACCATCTTCGGCAATCTGTCATCCTTCGTTCGCCGAACGTGCCCTAGCCATCTCAACCTATCTCACATTATAGCCCTAGAAAGTGGGATTGAACCACACTTATTGTACAGCCTACTGTCTGAAATATGGTCAGTCAGCCAGGCACCCAAAACAATTCGTAGGCAAATTTCTCTGGAAAACATCTGGCAAACATCTCTGTCTCTATAATTACCACACTCACTCTTATTACCTTTCTTATACAGTGATTTAATTAGGGCTTTCCTAAAATCACCAGGTACTTCTACTTCTTCGAAAATCAAATTCATAATCTTCAGTAACTTATTTCTAATCTCAGAGCCACCGTATTTAAGAAACACATTTACCACGCCATCAGCACTTGACGCCACCGCAAGATCACCTATACTATCTGAAATGGAATGGTTTTCTTCGGGAATGGAGCAGGACATGATCGTATAGGGATTTTTATTTAGTTTAATAAAAATCCCTATTTTTTTTAGTTTAATACTAATATTATTTAGTTTAATAAATAACATATTATAATAGGTGTCTTAAATAGTACGTCGCCTTAGTTTATTTGTAGAATAACAAGGTATCTGGAAATTTTGTTAAATAAAACGAGTAAAGCATAGCTTATTTTCAATTTATATCAGGTTTAAGAAAATTAAATGATGAATTTTAAAATGAGGGGTCTAATTCCAAATTAATTCTTAAGTGGGTGGAAATACGAGCCAAGGTGACGTCACTTCAAATATAATTCTTATTCATCGTTGTTTTATAATCAAGCGGTAGTGATTAATATATTCGCAAAGAGTATTGAATGAGGAATTGCACTGCATTTCTCTTTTGTTACTAAAGTGTTGAGTTCAAATTAAATTTTTTTAAACGCAATTTTTTCAGCCGATAGTAAGCAAAAAATTGGGGGGGGGGGGACTGTCTTAAAGTTCTCGCTAAACACTTATTATTAAATTTCAACGGCCCTTGTGTTTGAGCAGTCTTTCTTAAAGAATTTTGACAAAAAATCAAATTTTAGGGTATATAGAGAGGGCCGACGAAGGGGCAGCACCTCTCTCCCACATATATGGATGAATGTCTGGTAGTTTTAAGTTTTATTGCTGTTCCTTGCTTTCAGTCGAAAAAAACTTGTTTTTAAGTGTATGTTTCATTTAAGTGTTTTTTTATGATGGCCTATGCAAGTTCATTATATTTGTGCTTTTTATGATGATCGCCGGTGTAAGTTTATTATATTTGGGCTCGTTTTGTGTTCATGGCCGTGTTTTTTAGCTTTAATACACTTATCTATCTATTTGCCCATAGTCCCGCGACAAGGTTAAAAACAATTCTATGAAACGCAAAAAACTTACACGTTGCGCGAGACAACTAATTATACTGTCGTTTGTAAACTGTAAAGGGGATATAAAGCCCGTCTAGCGAGCAATGGTAGCAGCGTGCAGGGATTGCTGCCAAAATTAGATTCAAAATATAGTCAAAACTAGATCTCCCATCTACTTACTCCAAGGCGGCGAAAGAAGCTTACTTAAAAAAATGATTTCCACTAAATATCAACTCGTGCAGTTACATAGCATCACAACTGGTCATTCTGATAACTCAAAATTTATTTTCATACTAGATTATTATTGGTCTTAAGTATCTAGTATGGACTTTCGACTCCAACCCCTCCAATAGCCAGTGCAGTCCTTTGGGGGTGGCAAGTGGTGCGACCGCACTGGGCCTTGCGCTAACAGGGCCAAATATGTTATGAACTACAATCCCATGAGTGATTTTGTTACTTCATGAGGGGACTCGCAGAAAAAACCGTGGAATGTACGGCTTGAGTTCCCAAATGTGCGCTCCCTTTATGTGAAGCGGGGCATGTGGTTTTAAAACTGTCAAAACCCTCCTTCGTTAGACCCCCTTTTGGCCCTAAACCACAACGTGTCCGCTGAACCCTAGGAGTCACATTGGTAACAGTCCTGCTAGAGACTACAGTATTATTGCTCCCGCTGTATTACGACCATAACGTCAGGCCCCACGGAGGGCCGGCTGCACAAGGCCTTGCGCACCAGTAAGGCCGCGTCTCCCAATAGCCCAGTTGTATATCTGATTTCAATGAACTTTATTAAAAGAAATGGGTGATTTTGTAGAAACAAATCTTTAAGTTTGAATCCTGTTTAAACCCTCTACATGCTATCCTTAAGTCTAGTATCAGGTTATTTGATAATGCTATCGGAATCGAGTCAGACTTCAAATTTAAATTTATTTAGCTTTTGTATTTAGTTCTGAAAATGCTGAGTTTGGTGATTTCAAACTGTGATTCCCATAGCTTTACGACAATATTTTTACACATTATATTATCAATTTTTGATACATTTTTTAAAGTAATTTTGTAATCCCCCTCTCTCTTTCTCTCTCTCCGTTAGAGTAGCTAGATATCTTGGATCTAAAAATAATATTACTGTCTACGCTTAGTGTCTCCAAAAGAGATAAACTTATTGAGAAACTTCTCAACGTTAGGAATCATAATAGGTTTTTGCTTCTGAAATATGAGTTAGAAGCTAAAAGTACGAAAAACCACGGTACTTGTCTATTATATAAAACACACTCGAGAATTGAAATTTGGTGAATGCTAATGAAATAAAACAAAATATGATGAAAATAAAATAGTTTAGTAACAAAATTATGAAAAATACCACAAAGAATTATGGAAGAGGGACCTCCCAGAGCGCTTAACCTAAAATTACCTAACCTAACCAAAATACCAACTAAATATTTAACTAAAATAAAAGCTATTATTTGGTTTCTCAACAAGCCGAAGGTTATTGTCTGGTATAGACAGCGTGAAAAAACCGGGTAATCGCAATACAAGTTCTCGAGTGTGTTTTATATTTTAGACAAGTACCAAAACCATATATAATTGACAAGGGCGCATTCAATTATGTTGTTTGGGGGGCTGAAATATTTTTGGAGGAGGGGAGTTACAAAAAACTTTCAAATTGATTTTGTAAAAATTGTTGTTACATTTTTGCGAGTAAGCCAAAGAAAATTGGCGGAAGGAGGGGTAAAAACCCGGTAACTCTCCCCACTTGGATGTGGCCTCGATCATTAATAAAACTTTGCTTTTTAGTCGACAAACGTGACTTTGATGCAGCCCTGGTATAAAATGTCGCAATATCGTCTATGCTTGTCTCCTTAGGAAGTAAACAAGTTTTTACGATACAAAGGTGGATTTTTGCCTTTTCAAAAATGATTTGAGATTGGAAAAAAAATACTCTGCCACTGAAATACGTGTAGCCAATCCCTCTTTACCACATTGTTTGGGATCAGTACTTCTAAATCTAGATATTAGGTTTCTGCTTCTGAAATATTTGTTTGACGCTAAAATAAAGAAAAACTACATATAATTTACAATACTGAATCCAGGATTGTTGTTTGGGGGGGTGAGAGTATTTTTAGGGGGGAAAGGGGGAGGAGGAGTTACAAAAAATAAAAAATGAGTATATAAAAGTTTTGTTACTCTTTTGCGAGAAGGACAAAAAATTTAATGGGGGCAGAGGTTCAAACGCGGTAACGCCCCCCGCTTGGATACGGCCTTGATCATTAATGAAATTCGGCTTTTTTGTTGAAAAACGTGACTTTGATGTGGCCCAGGCATAACACGTCGTAATATCGTCTATGCTTGTCTCCTTGTGAAGTAAACAAGTTTTTACGATATAGAGGTGATTTTTGCATTTTCGAAAATGATTTGAGATGAATAAAAGAATTCTCCCACTGAAACACATGCGGTCAATCCCTCTTTGGCACATTGTTTGAGGTCTGTACTTCTAAATCTAGATATTTCTAAAAAGCAAAGATCTGTTTCTGGCGTTCTGCAACGAATGTTACAACAAAAGCTTTTTTTCAATAAGAAACCAATCACCCCCAAAAAAGCTAGTCAACAATATGGTACAAGCTTAACTGGCGGGGAAAACAACCTAGTGGTTATTGACTTAAAAATAGCATTTAAAATTTCAATTCCTTTTGTTCTGGTACATATATGAATAAAATATTTCATGCTACGATTTTCGAATTGCAGAAAAATGTTTTCTTCGGTTAAAAACTCAAGAGAGAAAAAATGGGTTAGTACTTTTCTGTTATAGCAACCCCACTCAAGAAGTAAAGTTAGGCTAATCCTAATAAAAAATACCAAAACATGATGAAAATATAATGCTTTAGAAACAAATTTGGGCTAAATGTTTTCACACTAGGTGGTAGGGTTAAAATATAGCGGGTCTGCATGCAAAATGTGTTACCTGCAATTATTCTGCATATTATGAAGTAAGAATTGTTTTCTAATTTCACATTGTCCAGATACTTTACCTCCCCCCCCCTAATATGCAAATATATAGCCCAAATTACACAAGTCTCATGTATTCTGTCACCCTTCACTTTTTTTTCATTGAGCATAAGCTAATTGTCTTTTAATACAGACAGATGAAAAAACCGGTTCTAGGATTGTTCTTGAGTTTTACACAGCGTAATTCTTGAGTGGGATCAATCTTTATTTAAATTAAACCCGTTTTTCTCTTTTTCATTTTTATAAATGAAAATGCAGTGTGGTCTAAGAAATAATTTTCTTTCTTTAGAAAGAACGTTTTTCTAATACCCTGGAGATGGCTAGCCTACTCGAGTCAACTACATCGCGCAAGCATCCGCGACGGGGAAAAACTGGCAATTTAATTTTAAAACAAGCATTTCATATTTACAGCTAAACAAGTAAAAAATACCAGGCACCAGAAACTCCTGATCCCTCATTTCTTTCTTTTTTTCAATCTTACTTCAAAATATTTCCTTACCCAAAGTCGTCGGCTCCTTATATCGCAATCAAATCTCCGCTAAAATCTCCTACTTTGGCGAAATGTCAAGTCTAGATGTTAAACGAGAATGAATTTCATTGGTTGGCATGGGTTCGCCCTATATTTTACTTTTGACCAATAAACTGCGCCGGGTGAAACCTATTGAACATGATCAAAGTTGCAAATAGCGCCACCATAGCGGAATAATATGAATGGGCCCGAATCCAAACCTAAACGTTATGGGTCATTTTATTGTTCAAACACTGTATTGGTCATAATTAGATTATTATACCTATAAATTACAGTCTGAAACCATTGCTCTTTTCTTTTCCTACATCAAATTTACTTAGGTTATAATACTACCTATCTCCATTTCTACCTTCCTGGGGATTAGAATCTCCTAATGAAAGAACCATATTTCTACCTGGAGCCCTGTCTATTTGCTCTTGTAACTATAAGTAAAATTCATCTGTGTCACTACTATCTCCATCAAGCGGTTCTACAGGGGCGTATACTACTTTGACTGATACCCTGCACTTTTTAGTCATAAAATGAGCAGCTAGAATTCTATTTTTAACACTTTTCCAACCTAAACAAGACTTAGTAGCTTCCTTATTCATCATGAGCCATAATCCCTACCTACACACACCATCCTTCCTGCCTGGGGAAATAAATTCTATGTTACCTAATTTCATGTTTCCTACCCCTGGAATATGAGTTTCTGAAACTCCTAACAAGTCCAGTTTGAAACGTCTGAATTCGTCAGTTACAGCGTCGAAACAATAGTTGTTTTTAAAATTGTAATATTCCAAGCTACAATTTTCATATTCCCACATATTCTACAATTTCATATTCTACAATCATTAAAATTATTATGACCTCAAGAAAAGCAAAAATCTCAGAAGCAGCGCAGGACGGGAACTAACACATCGTCTCAAGTCTACACGAAGCGCTTAAGCCGGCTTAGAACCGGACAGCAAGAAGTCGCTGGGACCTCCAGTGAAATGAAGGCTTTGTGCAATTCTGGGCCCATCTTGGTCACAACAGGGTTCGCCACACTTGGTGATGCTTTTCTACATATATATATATATATATATATATATATATATATATATATATATATATATATATATATATATATATATATATATATATATATATATATATGTATATATACATAAATATATATATACGAGCCAACCGTCCAACCGTCTTTTTGGCCAACAGTCTAGGACTAAACGAAAAGCAGGTCGTCCGCGGTTGGAGTGGGAGGATGACGTTAAGAGAGGTTAAAGGGGAATGGGCACTTCATTGTATATATATATATATATATATATATATATATATATATATATATATATATATATATATATATATATATATATATATATATATATATATATATATATATAGATATATATATATATATATATATATATATATATATATATATATATATATATATGTATATATACATATATATGTTTGTATGTGCATTAGGGTGACCGCAAAAACTTGGCGCCGGAATTTGGTTTGTCTCAACCCCACAACATGATTCTCCTTTCCGGATATTGAGATGGCCGAAATTTGAATTCGATTAAGTGACGTTAACCCGTGCTGCTCGTCGCTCAAAGTTTGAAAAAATCCAAATTTTTTGGTCAAAAAGCTGACGAATGGAGCCATAACTCTAGAATGGTTAATAATGAAAACATGCTTAATATCTCAAAAGAAAGCCAAAGTTGTTCTTGAAACTTTATATTCTGTACATTACTGATGTCATTTTAAGGAAAAGAGAGCTACAACAGTCTTTAGTCCCAATAACGCGACCGGGTACCTTTAGGAGCCACTTTGGGGTATTATAGGAATTTTACGGGTTTTTCCATAGTTTGAGAGAGAAAGTTCCGTTTGAGAGGTAAAAAAAGAAAACAGCATAAATATTGAGCCTGGTAGACAGCATCTACCAGAAAATTGGGATCTTGGAGGAAATTAACGTCTCTGAAGAAGCTCTAGAAGATCCGGGACCATCTGAAAGCAAGAGGATGAGAGTTTCATTTGCAAGGGGTTTTAAAGGCATTTTAAACATGAAATTGTCCATTTTGTTAGATCGATCTAAGGTATCCCACAGAAATGCCACGAGAATTCGAATAGTTACTCTAGAAGCACTAAATCGTAACCCTCTTGAGTACAAAGTCTCGAAAACTTCATTATACCATAGAAGGCAAATATTCAAAGAACTATACACTAATTTATAAAGTAAATATTCCTGAAAAAGAGCCCCTGGTTGTCCATTGGGACGGTAAACTTTTACCTGGTGTTTTAAAAAATGAACAATGTGAGCAAATAGCTGTTGTAATTTTATATGGCAAAAAAGAACAGTTGCTGGGATTTGCTGTAACAGCAAACAGCTCTGGAGAGGAGCAAGCCATAGTCGTATATGAATGCCTACATGAATGGGGTCTTTCCAACACCGTCAAGGCGATGTGCTTCGACACTACAACATTCAACACGGGAAGACTCAAAGGAGCATGCGTCATATTGGAGCAAATGTTAGGAAGAGAGTTGTTATACCTAGCTTGCCGTCATCATATCTTGGAAGTTCTGTTGGGGTGTATTCGACAGAAAAATAGAATCTACTACTGGACCTCATCCAGATATTTTAAAAAGATTCCTCACTGAGTGGCCCTAGATAGACAAAGGGAAATACGATACAGGTATCAGTGACAATCTAGTACAAAAGCAGCTAACTCCAGAAGTAATTGCAAATGTTGCTGCTGAATTCGAAACCAAACTAACTGAGAGCAACTCCAGGGATGACTATAAGGAGCTATTGGAGTTGGCTTTGGTATTCATTGGATTTTTATACGGCAATGTTGTGGGCTTTAGAATTCCAGGAGCCATTCATCACGCTAGGTGGATGGCAAAGGCTATTTACTACTTTAAAATGTTACTTTTTCGCCGTCAATTTAAGGTGCTTGAAGAAGAAGAAAGTTCTGCGTGTGCCATATCTGTTTTTCGAGTTAAAATTTAGTACAAAGCTTCGTTCAATGCTTCAAAAGCTGCATCAAATTGCATCAAAGCAAGATTTAGGTATTTTGTATAGTCTGCTAGACTATAAAAAAATGTGACAACGACATTGTAGAAATAGCCCTGACCAAATTTTTGAACCATTTGTAGTGTTTGAATGCAGAGTTGGGGGGATTATCTTTTTTCGATCCCTCCATTACAGACGACGAAAAGTTTTTAATGGCTAATAAATCGCACGGTAGCACCGATGAACCATCAGAGAACACTAGGGTTGTAACCCAAAAGTCAGGAAAGAAAATTAAAACAGGTAGTTGATGGAGGATTGGTAAATTTACTAACCAAAGAAACGTTTACATTCTTTGATCGATTTAATATAAAAGAAGATTTCCGAAGACAGCATCCAAACTCCTGGCCTCAAAATAATGGCTTCCAAGAAGGATTGAAAATTGTCAAAAAATTAAAAGTAGTTAATGATATGAATGAGCGTGGTGTTAGATTAATAAACGACTTTAACAACCTTCTGACAAAAATTAAAGGCCAAAAGCAATATGCTCTCAAAGTTGTAAGCAAACGCCGAATATTACATCCTGACGCTTCACACAAGCTCTAACAAAAGTTCACTTCTTTAACAAAAGCTCTAGAATAGATTAAATAATAATGTAAAATTATCAACTCATGATTGTCTTACGTCTGTATCATTTTTGGGTCGGTTTTGTGTGCATTATATTATTTTTTTTATATTATATTTCTACTTTAAACTAAAAAATGTACGAAAAAAAGCAAAATTTCTCACTTAACCCTCTCGCGGGCACCGGTGCTTTTTGAGGACACTTCCCTTAAACCACCTCCAGCTAAAATTCACTGTTTTTTGACCAGAACTTCAGTGTTATCTCTTCTCAATAGGCGTTTCTATCGCACATCTATCGAAGAGTTTCAAAACCTGCGAAAGGTGGCAGTCAATATCAGAAACATTTATTGTACTTACACTAAAAAGGTGAATTCTGATTTTTTTGTATTTAACCTACAAGTTTTAGAATTGCGGGAATTTTTCTCCAGAATTAACTAGCCTATTGCCTATAAGCTGGTTGCTTTTTTATGTTTTACAAGCATTTAGGTTAGGATTTGTGGCCATCTTCTTTTTGTCCACACATGAGGACACTGCCCAAATTCTCCTAATGCAGAATCACCACTGTCTACGTCTGAGGACAGTGCCCTACTAATATTAATACATCTGGAGAGGTATCTAACCTTGGAAGTTGATATTATCACTGTGATTTAGGTAGATGATGATCCTGTTCCTTATGTCCATGTTCAAGAATTGTGCCCGTTTGCTGTCTACCTAAAAAATGAATAGAAAAAAAAAATGATAATGATAAAGTAAATTTTCTTTTGCAGATGCGAAGTAAGTTGACTGACGAAGAAGCCATCAAAATCATATTTAACGAAAAATTATGTTACTTACAAGTGATGGAGAGGACGGTCGAGAGTCAACCTGGGTCTCATCTGAAGTTGCAGACAATTTCTTCGGTCACAACGTAATTACTCAGTCGAGTGCCGAGGTTGTATCTGAAAGCGATTCAAATGACAAAGAGCCACCGCCTTCATAAAAACGGATAAGAGCTTATTCTAGCAAACAACCAGCTGCTAATATATCAACCAAGCCGACAGAACCAGCCTGAAGTAATAGCCCATCGCCCTATGTTCAGGGTTGCCAAATTTTGAAGAAAACACCCGTCGCCGATGGCCCAATCTTTCAAATTGATCGCAGCATTGCCAAATTTTGTCTCCTATAACCTATTGAACTGTTAAAAATACTTTAACACAATTACTTCAGAGCAGAGGAGATTCTAAGGGGTCAGCTATTAATTCTGTCTGGTTTATATTACTTCAGAGCAGAGAGGATTCTAAGGAGTGTATGGACAATTTAGATAACTTATAAACGCTTTAGATCACTTATAAATGCTCTATATCACTTACAAATGCTTTTGATGACTTACAAACACTTTATATCCCTTATAAGCAGCCTGAACTGAACATAGGGCGATGGGCTATTACTTCAGGCTGGTTATAAGCCAGCTGGAAGTAATACCCTTTAGAATCTTCTCTGCTCTGAAGTAATATAAACCAGCCTGAAGTCAGCATGCGTTTCTATTGACTGTTGCAGTAAGCAACCGATTGACAATATAATGCACTAGTGTTTGCCAAAGTAATTATGGAGTGTATTAGACCTGAAATATTAGAGGTATCACCGGGATTTTCGAAGGGGTGATTGCCTAGCGTCAGGATAGGTGACTTAATGATGCTATTGTATTTCATATTTTACAGCAGTTTTCCCAGCCAAAATGTAAATTTTTTGCGTTATCTAATTTTTCTCTTTCATTTTCCTGTTTTTTTTTGTAATCTAATTCAAAGATCCTGCACAACCAATTCTTTGCTATGCAGGCACATGCAACCAAAATTCAAGTCATGAATTTCAAGTCATGCATAATAGTTTCAATGTACTTTAAGGCTGTTCAACAGTAACTGACCCAACAATTCTGTTTTAAGACAAAAAAGGAAGAAAAACTGAGTGGTCGGCGCTATATCATACAAGTACCGATATCAGATCTATTATTAGAAGAAGCATCAGATGTATTATCAGGTAAAAACAATAGAATAATCGTGCATAGGTGTTATCAAATGCTTATTCCAGGAGCAAAGAAAAATGCTACTGTATTCTAGTGTTTTTAAGTAATCAACGGTCAAGACCGAAAATTTATATTTTCGAAGTCGGTTTATTGATGTTACTTTAAAACCCTTCAGTTAATTTGTAAAATGAAAACTGCTTGAAAACTATGAAAAATAGATTTGAAATCAAATGATTTGTGGCTTTTTTCATCAATAAGGATTGAGTCCTCAATGTTAATAGTTATTACCAATATAAACTTCAGGCTTTTTCTTTTCCTTCTTTTTTGTGACGATATTTAAAAGGCTACCATATTTTTGCCATTGAAAATAAACGGGATTAAATGCACGAAAAGAGTAAAAATCATTAATATTAGACAAAATAAACTCTCCTGCAAATTACTTGCGACTTTCCAGGCCTATTTAAAAAAATTTCTGAATCGCAAAGTTAAATTCCCCCTTATCATTTCCCTGACACTGAACTTGATCTTTATTGTATGTTTGGTAAGACAAGAAACAAAAAAGAAATAATTCTACTCAATATATATAAGTGTTTCTCAGGCAAATTATCCCATAAAATCTAACACACCACTTTCTTACCTGTGTCCCAAACAACCACAAAAGTCAACCCCGTGTAATTAAACCCTTTTATTTTGTCTTCCATACAGAATAAAGTGCCTCTTGATGTGCAGCCGTGTACACAGAGAAGTGAAACAGACAAAATAGGTGAATTACATTAAAACTACACAACACTACAGAAAATTGCTCAGTGACGATATAACAAAGGACATTGGGCACCAATGACCCGTCTTCACAAACGGACGTTGTGAGAGAACATTATTTTTGTATATTTTTAATCTTAAGAAATATGTTTTAAAGGTTTGTTTTTAGTATTCAGTTAGACCCCCCTCCTTTTGCCGAGTCTCTCACAAGTGCTCCAGCAACTGAGACCCAATAGTCACATCTACGGAGCAACACATATGACTGCGTTTTATACAGAAAAATTTGTTGCTCCGTTTCGAGGTTTTGTTTGCTCCGTTTGCCGTGGAACAATTGTACCTCGGAACAAATTTTTATTTGCTTGGATTCAAATGAATCAGATACACCGATCACTGCTTTTCACGATAACGACTTGGTAAGTTATCCTTCAGCTTCCACTTAAAGCCCAAGATTTGACAGATTTAGTAACATTTGATTTAAGTTTAAGCAAATATTCCTCCGTTTTTTTTTGGATTCTCAGTACATCAAGATAAAAAGAGGACAACTATGACTTGGAAGCTAAAAAAACAAAAAAAAAAAAAAAAAAACAAAAAAAAACAACAACTTTACAATCTTAAGACTTGAACCGAAAGATTATAATTTTAAGAAAAAATGTGAAGGTTTAGCTGATACTCTTTCATCTTTAAGCCCAAACAGAAAAAAAAGAAAAAAAGAGAAACAGAAGAAAAACGTTTGAAAAGCCTTAAATTTTAGGTCGTTACAGTACCAAGGACAGTGAAATAAAGTTTGATTATTTGAGCTGGTTAAATGGAAACTTATACAACGGTATATCTTAAAAAAATAGAAAAAAAATAATCGGGATTCAATTTTAGTGAGAAAGACCTCAATATGCAGTTCTGCAGTTTTTGGTAAGTGCGGGCACCAAATAAAGAAGAAATGTGAATAAAAGCCACAAAATTAGTTTCACTTATTTAATTTCATGGTTTAACGTGGCAACACTCACGAAAACATGATATTACCCTACAAACTTTCTAATTTTGAAACAACCGAAAGAAACACACGGTCTTCAGAAAGCCAAGGTTTTCAGGTATGAACAGACCTAAGATAGGTCCAAGGGGCAATTTTTTTTTTTTTTTGTGTCCTAGGTACTTTCAGATTTAACAAAACAAATTTCCAAAAATTAAAAGATACTTATTAGGATCATCAATAATTTTTTGCGACTAGCTTTGTATAACCTTGCTGCCATTAAACATGTATGAGAGAAAGAGCGTACGTGCTGTGTATGTGAAAATATTTCAACAGATATCAGTTGCTCTTAAATTTTTTTTTATTCAATTTCAAAGTATTTATTGGTATAAAATAGAAATAAAAAAAAAGAAGTAGAGATTTTATTAAGATACAAAAAACGAGGCAAGAAAATGAAAAAAAAAAATAGTGCACACAAAATGGTGCACCAAGGAGACTATATTCTATATAAAGTACATACAGATAAATCTAATACCATTAAAAGTTTGTAGCACTAGAAAAACAGATCTAAAATCTAAACAAAACTGTAAATGGCACATTAATCTTCAGAGCAGAAAAAAGCCATGGGATGCATGGCATACGCAAGGAGAACAAAATATAAGGCAATTGGGTAGAAAACGAACAACAAAAACAGAAGCCAATTTCTAACAAAATCTCTCTCTATACGTATTAAGAACTTCCAGAAATCCAAGCTCTGTTTTAAAGTTTAATAAATTTTGTATCAAGCATCCAAAACATAAGCAGGTCCCCTATAGAAAAACCGTTTGTCTGAAGTTGAGAGAGATTGCTAGGAAAATGATGATAAACAATGTATTTCGAACAAAAATGAATAAAAAAGCAGGCACCTTTGATCTTGAAGACCTCAACAATCGATACAAAATTACGGATTGTTACTCTTCACCAATTTCCATTTGTTATTTTGGATATTGTAATTTTTCACTCGATTTAAAAATTTTTTTTTCAATCACACTGAAGAAGAATCAAAATTTACAATTAATAATCCGTTGAAATAGTTAAGATTCAATTGGATAACCTCTACCGTAAAGAAAAATTATCTCTATCCATAACCTTTTCTTTCTTTTCCAGAGTTTAATAAACCACTTGATATTTTAATTATTATTTCTTATTTTTGTTTGATGCATTCTTTTCAATTATTTTTCTGCGCTTATTATGTATTTTTTTTTTGCAAATCTTTACTTCGTTTAATTCGTTGTAGTATTTTTGTAACTTTATTTACTTATTTTTTGGAACTCTTCAATTTTGAGGGAAAGAATCAAATATATGGTGAATCCAACTAAAACGCTGTTTACGTTAAATATTTTTTTTGGGAAATACAGCGCGCTTTAGAGAGAACTTGTCTACAAAATCAATTTGGAATAAAAGCTTAATTACAATAAAGAGAGGTTATGTAGCTGCGTTAGTACTTCTTCAAGTCTTAATCATTTAAAAAAGTCGAACTAAGCGTTAAACTCAGTATTAAGAATAGATCTGATTATTATAAGTGTAATACAACATTGAATCTTTTCTTTTATTTACATTAATTCATTTTCAACACCCACTTTGATGCTTATCAATTCTAGCTCTTTGAGCTCTTGCCATTTTATTGTAACATTTCAGTTGTTGCAATAGATGCTGCAAATATCTTGCATCCTATTGAATTCTCCTTGTTAAATACCTGTATTTATTGTTCGCATTATTCTTGCTTTACTGGCTTGGTATTCTTCTTAGATAGTTGATCATCTAATATTTCGAATATATCAACAACTAAAGGATTTGTCACGGCTACGTTTGCCTATAATTTTTGTTTTTACCGTGCAGTAAAATTAAAATTGAGGGTGTTCCAGAGCTCGATTACCCTTAAACATAATTAATTATTTATTATTATTTTCGTTTCAAGACAATGGATAAAACACAAAATTACAAGCTATTAGCGTTAGTATCAATCCAAAACGGATACTGTATCTACCCCTTCTGCGTCTTATGAGTATTTTACAGCATAATTGTGTTACAGTTTAATTTTGCATTTTGGGCTGAACGTAATAAAAATTTTACAATCATTAATGATTATTCACTTCCGGGGATAAAAAACAGCGTCTGTATATATATATATATATATATATATATATATATATATATATATATATATATATATATATATATATTATATATATATATATATATATATATATATATATATATATATATATATATATATATATATATATATATATATATATATATATATATATATATATATATAAAGAAGAGTTAAGACATGCTCCAGACACATCTCTTAATCACAGCAAAGGACAACAAAGGAAAAGAAACTATTTGAAGGACTATGATAGTTGCTGCAAACGATGACTGGCATTAGAACGAACTTCATAGTTACAAGACAGTATTCTATTATCGTCTTAAGCTTTGCTTTTAAATATAGGACATATTATAATTAACACTATTTTAAAGATAAGTAGTTGAGCTAGGTAAAAAAAATTTCAGCGATATTTTCAGAGTCTGATTCCTGTACATTTTGTTTACCTGACTTTACTACTTTCTGTAAAATATCATATTAGAAAGCTGTTGTTCACTCAAACGCTTAGGATATACACATAGAAAGTATAAGTAGAGAATAGGTAAAGAGTACTATACTCTATTAACGTAACTTTTGGGCCTCATCATCCAACTAATGACCAGCCTCAGTGGTAAAGATATGTTCTAATTCTAATAAGGCACATCTCTAATCACAGAAATAGACAACAAAGAAAATAAACTGTTTGAAGGACTAAGATGGTTGGCGTAATTAATAACTCGCATTAAAATGAGCTCCACTGCTCCAAATCAATATTCTCTTGTAGTCTTAAATTTGTTACAAACATTTTATCGAGTAGCGTCGATTCACATGTGGAGAAGAGTGGGGCGGGGGGAGGGGTCAGAATGTACTTGTTCAGAATCTACGGGGCAATTTTTTCATTTTTCAGCACTTTTTCAACGAAAAAAAAGGAATTTTCGAAATCTAGGGGGAAGGGATGAAAAAATATAGGGAGGTCTTAGCCCCACCCCCATTGACGCTCCTGATTTTATCTACTGTGCAGTATATTAAAACAGTAAAGGCGTAAATTCTTCATCTGACGAATGTTTATGTCCTTTGGACGATTGAGTTTATCAATTCATTATTCATCGATATTCAGGAAAACTTTGGGCTTTCGCACTGGTTAGTAAATTAATATTCATAGTCAAACCAAATTTAGTTTGATGGGATGGAGCAAATAAGACTGACTGTCATTCAAGCAGTATCCAATTAATGATAAAATGTTACTCTCTCCAAAAAATTATCATTTTCACTTTTTGAATCACGTCACTTTACGAAGTGCAAAACTTGCGGGTTAGTGATACATGGTATTTGATGTTTATGTTGGAGTACACATTGGCAACCAAAACCCCGTTTTATGTTTAGGAGGGGGAGGGGTTGCGCACAATGTAATTTGTAGACTACAGTTTTCTTAGCTTCCCTAGCTAAATGTTGAGAAGAATATTCTTCTTTTCAGCTTCCATATGCAGCTTTAAGCCCGAAAATCAACATCAAAACGGAATATTGAGTATAAAAACAATATTAACTTAGTAAGTTCCTTTAAAATATCGTTTAAACTAAAATTTCTGTACACAATAGTATTAGCATCAAAATCAAAACGGAATACTCAGTATGAAAGTCAGTAAGCTCCTGTAATGTGTCAATATAACTAATAATTCTGTAAAAGAACAATATTAGCAATGTTTACATTAATTTTGTCAACAAAACTCTACCATTTAAGTAAATGATTTTGTTAAGCTTCCCTTTAGGATAAAAATATGAGTTTTATTTTCATTCCACGACAGGTTTGATGTCGAATCGAATTGGCTGTTCAGCCTCTCAAATTGGCTGTTCACTTCTAAATTTCAAAGCCCAATTTGACAATGTATATGGAGTTTTATTATTTCTTAGTCTTAGGCAGTGCAATAGTGCTGCTTACGTAAAGAGCGATATGCCTTGAATGTATTATTGTTTTTTCCACTGGCCAATTCCTATGGAAGTAGATATTGTAGAAACTTCGGAGGCTTTAGAGGTGGCACATTCGATTGTAAATTGAAATTTCGAGTTGGTCAAAGCCCTGGTCAATCGTCATCAAAGTCACCCTCTGATGTCGTATTGACAATTCACATGTCTAAAAGCCTAAAATGTCTAAAAAACACATTTCAAAATAGATAATCTAAAGATGCTGAAAGAACTTAAACAGATAACAGGCAATCCACAACAGAGATGATTCTTAAAACACCGTAAGATAAAAGCTCCGTAAAACACCGTAAAATTTCTCGCTCCAGCGAAAAATAAAAACAGATAAAACAATGAGTATAAAGATTTAACTTTGTCTCTTTAGACAAAAAATACAGTTTCACCAGATAATGGCACCACCAATGTTTTAGAAAAGAGATCATCCTACAATTTTTAGATTATTAGCAATAAAAAGTAATGAATTTCTCAAACATAAAAAATCTGTAAAATTACGACAAATTTCCTGATTTAACTCATAAAACTATGAGCCCTTACACGATGAGAACAAAGTGAATTTAAAATACTCAAAACACTACAAAAACTAAACTCTACAAACATAATACAAAAAAAGAGGCAAACGAGATAAAGACATTGAAATATTACTATTGCTCCTGGAAGCGAAATCGAGGGCAAGGCAAGTGTCAGCGTAAGTTTGAGTGACGTAACTTGAATTTGGACTGGAAAGAGAAAACATTTTTTTGTACTTGTATGAAATACCCCTATCTAATATTCTTCATCTAAGTAGAACATATGTATAACCGTTTTATTTGTCGATGACTTTTTGACAAACAGATTTGAGCTGTATATTTGCATATTAGGTGGGGATAGGGGTAAAGTACCTTTGTAGTTTCCACAATTTGGTTAATAAAGTATTATATTTTCTTCATATTTTTTGATATTTCATTAGGATTAAACGTCAGAGAAATAGACCCACTATACATTACCCCCCCCCCTCCCAATGTGCAACTATATAGCCCAAATTTGTTTTTAAAGTACTATATTTTAATCTTACTTTGGTATATTTTATTAGGATTGAGCTTCAGAGAAACACATATGAAGAATATTAGGTGGGGGTTTTTCATACAAGTACCCATTTTTTTTTAAGTCAATCCTAATAAACTAAGAAAAATTTTTTCTCATCGTTTTGATAAAAAGACTTTGGTCTGACAACTTTGGTCCCTCATAAAGATTTCATTTAGGGTGTGCATATCCTTCGTTAACTCCTTTGGCTACGTCACTAACTTTAAAACTTTAGGAGGACATTTTTAGACAGCTGCCTCTGTTAGTAATACTAGATTCTAAACTATTGCTATCGCTATTATAATGCAATGTTTCCAACTCAATGTGGCAGATGGCGTTACGCTTCGCTCGGAATGGGTTGGGCTTTGCAGAGGAAACTGGCTGAGATCCAAGTAGTGCCGTCAAAACACACTGACAATCCCCTGGAGGACATCGGAAGCATTCAGAGCGATTTGATATTCTGCAAAACAAACAAGTTTTTAATGGCAAATGGAAATAAAAAAGAATTTTCAATTTAAGAATAGGGGCAAATTTCCGAAATATAATATTTTTCTATTTGCTATAGCGAAAACTTACTTAGAATTTTATGCTTCTAAAATAAAAAAATAAAAATTGAAAATTTCTTAATAGAAGTGAAGATAATTAAAGCCTAAAACACGTGAAATCACCGTATATTACAAGGGTTCTGCTCTCATCCCCCCTCAACCGTCCTCATTAATATTAGGCTACTGCTTGTCCTTTATTTACCCCCCCCCCCCCAAAAAAAAACCACTAAACAGAGATTATCAGTAAATCAACAATAAAATCCTTACATAGATGTTAAGCCCCCTTTTTTTCAGTTATTTAATTAAAAAAAACTTTTTCCACAAAATAAGTTTTTAGAGGAAAAGTAAAGAACTCCATTAAACAAAAAATGAGCAAAAATAAAATCAAATAATCTACCAAGCTTGAAACTACCACAAATCAGCATCGACAAATAAATGAAACCCAAAACGAACAGAAATTACAATAAATAACCGAGTGAAACTCAAAACGAGCAGAAATTACCATAAGTTGGGCGCAAAACCCCAATACCTTCTCTAGGCCAGAACAAAATTTGCACTTTACTGAAAGAAATATAACTGTTTTTACTTTAATAACTTTAATAAATCAAATAATCTTAACATTTTGATTACTAAATATCAGTATATGTATATTAAACTGACAATGCACATTCATTTGTATTTTTTCAGTAAAGTGCAAATTTTGTTCTGGCCTTGGGAAGGCATAGGGGTTTTGCTATTTTGCATTTTCTATCAACTACGCTGAACAAAATGGCTATATCAAAATTTTGATTGGATGTGTTTGGGGGAATGATGGGCGTGGGAGAGAGCTAGTTCCCTTTCAATCACTTTCGACTATTAAAAAGGGCACTAGCCCTTTGAATTTCCAATCGAATGAGCCTGTTTTAAAGTTTCTACGACAACGCCTTCTTATAAATCCTTATATGCCCCCAGGACATAACTTAAAACCCTTGCCCTGAGGGTTGTGGGGGAGTGTCCTCTGGGGGTGTGTCCTCCTAATATTTTCTATCCGGATATCAACTAGCCTACGCTGAACAAAATGGCTATCTCAAAATTCTGATTGGATGTGTTTGGGGGAATGATGGGCGTGGGAGGGAGCTAGTTCCCTTTCAATCACTTTCAACTATTAAAAAGGGCACTAGCCCTTTGAATTTCCAATCGAATGAGCCTGTTTAGAAGTTTCTACGACAATGCCTTCTATAAAAACCTTATAAGCCCCCAGGGCATAACTTAAAACCTTTGCCCTGAGGGCTGTGGGGGAGTATCCTCCTAAAAAACATATTTTCTATCTCGAAATCAACTACGCTGAACAAAATAGTTATCTCAAAATTTTGATTGGATGTGTTTGGGGGAATGGTGGGCGTGGGGGGGGGGGCTAGTTGCCCTCCAATCCCTTTCGAATTTTAAAAAGAGCGCTAGCCCTTTGAATTTCCAATCGAATGAGCCTGTTTTGAAGTTTCTACGACAACGCCTTCTATAAAAACCTTATATGCCCACAGGGCGTAACTTAAAACCTTTGCCCTGAGGGTTGCGGGGTAGTGTCCTCCTCAAAAACATATTTTCTATCTGGAAATCAACTACGCTAACAAAATGACTATCTCACAATTTTGATTGGATGTGTTTGGGGGAATGACGGGCGTGGGGGGGGGGCTAGTTGCCCTCCAATCACTTTCGACTATTAAAAAGGGCAAACGCCCTCTGAATTTCCAATCGAATATGCCTGTTTTGAAGTTTCTACGACAACACCTTCTATAAAAACCTTATATGCCCCCAGGGCATAACTTAAAACCCTTGCCCCGAGGGTTGTGGGGAAGTGTCCTCCTCAAAAACATATTTTATATCTGGAAATCAGCTACGCTGACAAAATGCCTATCTCAAAATTTTGATTGGATGTGTTTCGGGGAATGATGGGCGTGGGGGGGATAGTTGCCCTCCAATCACTTTTGACTTTTAAAAAGGGCACTAGCCCTTTGAATTTCAAATCGAATGAGCCTGTTTTGAAGTTTCTACGAAAACGCCTTCTATAAAAGCCTTATATGTCCCCACGGCATAACTTAAAACCTTTGCCCTGAGGGTTATGGGGGAGTGTCCTCCTCAAAAACACATTTTCTATCTTGAAATCAACTACGCTGAACAAAATGAATATCTCAAAATTTTGATTGAATATGTTTGGGGGAATGATGGGCGTGGGGGGGGGGGCTAGTTGCCCTCCAATCACTTTTGACTTTTAAAAAGGGCACTAGCCCTTTGAATTTCCAATTGAATGAGCCTGTTTTGAAGTTTCTACGACAACGCCTTCAATAAAAACCTTATATGCCCCCAGGGCATAACTTAAAACCCTTGCCCTGAGGGTTGTGGGGGAGTGTCCTCCTCAACAATATATTTACTATCTGGAAATCAACTACGCTGAACAAAACGGCTATCTCACAATTTTGATTGGATGTGTTTGGGGGAATGATGAGCGTAGGGGGCCTAGTTGCCCTCCAATCACTTTCGCCTATTAAAAAGGACACTAGCCCTTTGAATTTCCAATCGAATGAGCCTGTTTTGAAGTTTCTACGAAAACGCCTTCTATAAAAACCTTATATGTCCCCAGGGCATAACTTAAAACCCTTGCCCTGAGGGTTGTGGGGGAGTGTCCTCCTCAAAAACATATTTTCTATCTGGAAATCAACTACGCTGAACAAAATGGCTATCTCAGAATTTCGATTGGATGTGTTTGGGGGAATGATTGGCGTGAGGGGGGGGGGCTAGTTGCCCTCCAATCACTTTCGACTATTGAAAATGGCACTAGCCCTTTGAATTACCAATCGAATGAGCCTGTTTTGAAGTTTCTACGACAACGCCTTCAATAAAAACCTTATATGCCCCCAGGGCATAACTTAAAACCCTTGCCCTGAGGGTTGTGCGGGAGTGTTCTCCCCAAAAACACATTTTCTATCTCGAAATCAACTACGCTGAACAAAATTGCTATTTCAAAATTTCGACTGGATGTGTCTGGGGGAATGACTGGCGTGAGGGGGAAGGGGGGGCTAGTTGCCCTCCAATCCCTTTCGACTATTAAAAAGGGCACTAGAACTCTCGATTTCTAATCGAATGAGCCCCTTTTGAAGTCTCTACGACGACCCTTCTATATGAAGTGCCCTGCTTTAAAGAAAAGAAAATAATAAACTGTACATTGTCAACATTGATCTTATATGCCCTCAGGGCATAACTTAAAAACCCTTGCCCTGAGGGTTGGGGGGGAGTGTCCTCCTCAAAAAGATATTTTCTATCTGGAAATCAACTACGCTGAATAAAATGGCTATCTCAAAATTTTGATTGGATGTGTTTGGGGGAATGACGGGTGTGGGGGGGGGGGTAGTTGCCCTCCAATCACTTTCGACTATTAAAAAGGGCACTAGCCACTCCAATTTCCAATCGAATGAGCCCTTTTAGAAGTTTCTACGACAACTCCTTCGATACGAAGTGCCCGGGTATGGAGAAAAAAAAAAAAACAAAAAAAAAAAAACAACACACTGTGCCCACATCGTTCTTTACTTAGGCAGCGCTAGCGCGCTGCCTATGATAACCAAGTTATAATTTATAGCCACATAAATATTTTTGAAGTAAATTGTGTATTTAACATATCTTGGATTCGCTCTTAGTAATTGAAAAATCGTTTACATAGGTTTCTGTGTATAAACTTTTATTTTGCACATTTTTGATAGTATGTCCTTTAGTCTGCAAAGACACTCCGAGTCTAACTTTTGACTCGTTCCGCTCTCATATTTATTCTGCATTAAAAAGAGAAAAAAGGGCTCTATACATTTTGCCCCAGAATAATATAATCTGGTAGTTGAATTCGATTGCAAACTTCAAGAGGAAGCTAATAACCCACAATAATAATATATTTTAAATCAAAATATGAAAATTCTTGCCTCTAATTTTCTCACCTTCTTTTTTAAAACACTAAATAAATAGGAGATTAATTGATCGACTAGTCTGATGACATTACACAAATATGAAAATAAAGCGAAATATTTGGAAAAGAAACTAGCTGGCAATTAGGCCGCTCTGCACCATAGACCATACTTTAGTGACAATTAGGCACTAAAACCTAGCAAAATGAATGCTCAAAATGGCAGTTTAGATTACATTTACAATCAATTTCTTAGACAAATATTAAGAAGAGGCTGTGAGGTTAGTCAAATTGACTGTTTAAGAAATTAATTAAAAAAACTATTTAAATTAATTAAACACTTTTTAAATTAACTAAATTTTTTTTTTAAATTAATAAAAAAAAAAAATTAATGTCCAATAATCTTCCAAGCGTAAAGCTACCACTGATTACCATCAATAAATTAATGAAACCCAAAAAGAACAGAAATTACAATAAATATCCGAGTCAAACTCAAAACGAACAAATATTAACACGAGTAGGGCTGACAACCCCCATGCCTTCTCAAGACCAGAACATAATTTGCACTTTATTGAAAACAAAATACGTTTTGAATATTTTCAATTTTTTTTAACTGTAATAAATAAAAGATTATTAAGCCTTTAAGGAATAAATATATTAAACTGACAATCTACGCTCTTTTTTTTTCAGTAAAGTGCAAATTATGTTCAGATTTTTTTCAATGCCTTTCACCTTAGCCGTTCGGGCTAATTCAAATTCATGTATAATTTTGCATGACGTTATGCATACCAACAACTTCTTTCCCAATTTTCCCCCAGTCTTTACAGATTTGCTTTAATTGCGTTGTTATTTAATTCCATATCAACCAGGAACGTCCCAATGCCTATGTCATTTGACATATCTAAATTACGAATTGGCATAATCATCGTTTTGTTCTTTTGTTTTAAGTCGTAGGTGGCAAATTAGCAATTTCAGTTGAACTAAAGAATTTTGACACGAATTCAATTCTTCAGTGCAAATGAACTGAAGTGCAAAGTATGTTCTGGTCTTGAGAAGGCATGGGGCCTGTCAACACTACTCATGTTAATAATTGTTTTTTTTTTTTTAGTTTGACTCAGTTATTTATTGTAATTTTTGTTCGTTTTCAGTTTCATTTATTTATTGATGGTGATTTGTAGTAATATCACGGTTTTAAGATTATTTGACTTAAATTCTGCTCATTTTTGGTTCAATGGAGCTCTTTACTTTTCTTTGAAAAACTTATTTTGTGGGAAAATTGTTTTAAATGAGTTTCTATTCGTTTTCTATTGACAGTCTTTTTCATGAATTTTGTTTTATATATCTTTTCGGTTTTTCAAACAGTTCGTGGCAACGAACTGTAAGTAAGGAGCAACCCGGCTCAATAGTAGCCGAAACTCTGAAAAACAGAATTTTGATACCAATAGATACATCAAAAGAATCATATTTTTATGCTGATTTTAAATATATAAGTTTGATCAAGTTTAGTTTTACCCGTCAAAAGTTACGCGCCTGAGAAAATTTGCCTTATTTTCGGAAAAAGTGGGAAACACCCCCTAAAAGTCTTAAAACCTTAATGAAAATCACAGCATCAGATTCAGCGTATCAGAGAACCCTACTGTAGAGGTTTCAAGCTCCTATCTGCAAAAATGTGGAATTTTGTATTTTTTGCCAGAAGACAGATCACGGATGCGTGTTTATTTGTTGTTTTTTTCCCCAGGGGTGATCGTATCGACCCAGTGGTCCTAGAATATCGCGAGTGCTCATTCGAACGAAAAATAAAAGTTCTAGTACCCTTTTTAAGTGACCATAAAAATGGAGGGCAACATGGCTTATTTTTTTCCCAAAGTCACCCGATAAAAATTTTGAGATAGCCATTTTGTTCAGCATGGTCAAAATATATAATAACTATGTCTTTGAGGATGACTTAATCCCCTACAGTCCCAAGGGGAAGGTCTGCAAGTTATGAAGTTTATCCATTGTTTACATTTTTTCTGGCAGTGGGGGGGGGGGGGTCGGGGTTACATGGGAGGATCTTTCCATAGAAGAAGTTTTCATGGGGGAAGGGACATTGCTATGAAGGGGGCACCAGATTTCCCAGCATTATTTTAAAAAACGATCAGAAATCAAATAAAAAAACAAGTTTTTCAACTGAAAGTAAGGAGCAATATCCTCTTTACGCTAAAGCTTTTTTAGTACTTTCATAAGAGCTATTTGTTCTAAGTAATGGCCTTTGTGATTAAGGGGTCATTCTTAAAGAATTGGAACAAAATTCGAACTTTAGCGTAAAGAGAGAGGTATTGACTATGGGGCGAACCCCCTAATATACGTAATAAAAATATACGAATATAGAAGTTAGTTACGTAAGTTAATTCGTAAGTTACGTATATTTATTACTAATAAAAACTTTTGTAAATAAAATTAAAGCTCTAGTGCCCTTTTTAAGTAACCAAAATTGGAGGGCAACTAGGTCCCCTCCTCCACCCCTATTTTCTCAAAATTGTCGGATCAAAATGTACGGTGAGCCAAAATCAAAACCTGCATTAGTTCAAAAAAGTTCAGAAACTAAATAAAAAAACAAGTTTTTTAACTGAAAGTGAGGAGCAACATTAAAACTTAAAACGAACAAAAATTATTCGGTATATGAAAGGGGCTGTTCCCTTCTCAACGCCTCGCTCTTTACGCTAAAGTTTGACTCTTTCTCACAACTCTATTATTTAAAACAATAAAAAACTTTAGCGTAAAGAACGAGGCGTTGAGGATGGGACAGCCCCTTTCATATACATAATAATTTATGTTCGTTTTAAGTTTGAATGTTGCTCCTTACTTTCAGTTAAAAAATTTTGTTTTTTAATTTAATTCTATAAGAATCCACAGTTGGGTTTGCTATTTGTATGTTGGAGAAACTTTTTCAACAACTTTTAATCCTAAAACAAATGGTATTGTTTAACTTAGTTTTATACCTCCTAAAGTTGAGCTGAAAAAGAAACCATTCTTAATACCATTCCCCAAAAATTCTCTCTATGCCCTTTTACATCCTGGACACACTTACACTCGTTTGACTTATTTAAATTGTAAGAGAAATAGTAGTAATAGCAGTAGCCGTGAAAGTTTCAACTTAATACCCCCAGCCGTTCTCGAGATATAGCAGAGGTCAGAGATGTCTTATTGGCAACCATACACACAGTGCCTTTAGTTTTAAAGGCACTGCGTTAAAGCATAACACAGTGCCTTTAAAACTAAAGTTTTAAAGGCTCTGTTTTAAAGCATAATGGGCAAATTGCACAACTGTGGGGGGTACTGATATACCCAATATCCCTAGAGGCGTAGTTACTTGACCGGTCTAATATGCTGAACAAAATAACTGTCTCAAAATTTTGATTGGATGTGTTTCGTAAATGAATAGGTTTGGGAGAAGGGCTGCTTGCCCTCCAATCACTTTTGACTCTTAAAGAGGACCCTAGAAGTTTTAATTTCCAGTCGATTTAGCTTCTTTAAGAGTTTCAATGATTTTGCTGTTTATTATAGAGCGGCGCAACCTATAACATTGGTTATAAGCTCTTTTGAATACCTGCATATATATATATATATATATATATATATATATATATATATATATATATATATATATATATATATATATATATATATATATATATATATATATATATATATATATCATATATATATACATGGCATTTTCGTTTAATCAAAACTCCCCCTAAACGTTCACGTTCCTTAAGACCCTTAGACCTAAACGTTCCTTAAGACCTTAATACCCTTAGCGTTATTTGTTAGAGTGACTGTACTGGTGGCATTAATAGTATACACATGGTGCCTTCTGGCTACTTCAGAATCCGCGACAACTTACCCTTAAAGGTCTAACTTAATAATGTAATCCGTTCTTTAGATATTGCTGTCACCTTTTTGAAAATCTAAATACTTATCGTTCGTTTTGATTTAGTTTAACATCCGTCTAAATATTCCTTCAAAGCTTTACCTTAATATTCTTAGCTTGCATACTAGCAACAGTTGTAGTAGCATTATGCGCATATCACCTTTGTTTTCTTCAATACCCCCTTCAAAACGCTGAAAGTTTCAATTTAAAACCACCAACCGTTTCTGAAGCATTGCCGATACGTCCTCTTGAAAACTTGTGTGGGCATAGTGTGTTCTAATTTAGTTCAAAACAGTTTCATTATTCCCCAAATTTTTCACCTTAACACCCTTAGCTTTAGTAGCAGTAGCAGCAGTGCCAGCAGTAATAGTAGTAGCAGTAGTAGTAGTTGCAGTAGAATTAACAGTAGTAACCTCAACTTTAATGGCAGCAGTAGTAGTAGCAGCAGCAATAAATGAAACCCATAACAAACAGAAATTACAACAAATAACCGAGTCAAACTCAAACGAGCAGAAATTAACATGAGTTGGGCGCAAAACCCCTATGCCTTCCCAAGGCCAGAACATGATTTGCACTTTACTGAAAAAGATACAAATGAATGTGCACTGTCAGTTTAATATACATATACTGATATTTAGTAATCACAATGTTAATATTATTTGATTTATTAAAGTTATAAAAATAGAAAAATTTATATTTTTTCAGTAAAGTGCAAATTATGGTTTGGCCTTGGGAAGGCATAGGGGTTTTGAGCCCAACTCATGTTAATTTCCACTCGTTTTGAGTTTGACTCGCTTATTTGTTGTAATTTCTGTTCGTTTGGGTTTCATTTATTTATCGATGCTGACTTGTGGTAGTTTCACGCTTGGTAGATGATTTGATTTTATTTTTGCTCATTTTTGGTTTAATGGAGTTCCTTACTTTTCTTTGAAAAACTTTTTTTCTGGAAAGAAAATAAGTTTTTTTTTAACTAATTAATATTAATAGTAGTAGTATTAACGTATTGCCTTTTGGTCAGTGAACACCCCTCTCATAAAGGCCTGGAAGTTTCAACATAATACACGTAGCCGTTGCTATAAACATTGCTGATATGTTCTTTTGATAACCTGCATATTCATATAATTTTTGAAATTTTCATCTTAATGCTCTTAGCCTTACAAGTAGTTGTTATAGAAGTAGCAGTAGTAGTCGTAGTAAACGTAGCAATGGAAGTCCTAGTAATATTAGTAGTAGCGTGCACATATTGCCTTTTGGTCAATTGATCTTCCACTTTAAGCATTCTCTGAAAGTTCCCACTTAATGCCCAATTTCATTCTTAAGATACGCTTTTTTGACAATATGCATGCACATACTGTCTTTTGATTTAGTTGAAATTCCCCCTTAAGATTTTAAAGGTGGTAGTGTGGTAGTTGTAGTATTGTGGTAGGAGTAATAGTGGTAGTAGTTGTAGTAGTAGCATGCAAATATTACCTTTTTGGTCAATTGGTCATCTCCCTTATCATTTCCTGAAAGTTCCAAATTAATATATTCAGTCATTCCTGAGTTAAACCCTTTTGACAACGCGTATAAACATAACGTGTTTTGATTTAGTTCAGCATTACCTTCAACATTCTCTGAAAGACTCTCCTGAATGCCCTTTGTCTTTTTGGAAACAAATAATAATCTTTGTGGAAAGGAATATAATCTTTATGGAAGGCCAATAACATATGCTATATGTAAAAAATGAACGAATTGCCTAACTCAGAGCCCTTGCCTTGAGGGTTTTTGGGGTGACATCCTCAAAGGCAATATTTCTGGACCTTTCAACAATACTGAAGAAAATAGATGTCTCAAAATTTCGATTGGACGTTTTTGGGGAATGATGGACATTGAGGCTTGCAGCCCTCAAATCCCCTTTGACTCATAAAAAGGGCACTATAGCTTTCAATTTCTAATCAAATGCTGCATCCGAAGTTTATATGAACACCCATTCTATAAGAACCTCATATGCCCTCAGGGCATAACTTACAACCTTAGCGCCAGAGATCTGGTGGGTTGCATCAACCCTGGAGGCATTGTTATATGCCCTTTGGTATATTTTGAACAAGATGGCAATCTCAAAATTTTGATCAGATGTGTTTGGGGCAAAGAGGGTGTCGGGTGTAGGGAGCTAGTTGCCCTCCTTTCACTTTGACTCTTAAAACGCCACTAAAAACTCTGATTCCAATCCAATGAGCCCCCTCCGAAGTTTATACTACCACCCTTTCCATGAAACCTTATATGCTCCCAGGGCATAAATTATAGCCCTTGCTCTGAGGACTTTGGGAGGTTGTCATCCACAAAGACATAATTACTGGACCTTTCAACTACGCTGAACAAACTGGTTATCTGAAAATTTTGACTGTTTGTGTTTGAGGAAATGATGGACGTGGAAGGGGGAAGCTAGTTGCCCTCCGATTACTTTCGGCTATTAAAAAGAACACTAGAACTTTCGATTTCCGATCGAATGGGCCCATTTCGAAGTTTTATACAACAACTCCTTCTGTACGAAGTGCCTTGCTCAGAAGATACCAAAAAAGAATAAATAAATAAATAATACATTGTGCCCACATCGCTCTTTACTTAGGGAGCACTATCGCGCTGCCTATGAACAATTGTTTCTAAGGGATCTTGGTTTATATCCTTTTCACTTGTATTGCAGTTTCTGTTCCTTGCCCTTAGACTCATCGTATTATCAAGCCGTTTTGATCAATCTTTTTTTTTCATTTCTGGAGTAACGGTAAATTAAATTATTAGCACATCTTGACATTCAACGGATTTTATCAGCTGAAGATATGTTTTTGAAATAAAATATGATACAATTTCCCCTATTAAAAAAATAAAGTACACCAAAGAAAAGGCTATTACAATAATACCTGTTGGCTGAAGGAGTAGATATTGAGTCTTCATCGGATTCATCAGTTGTCGTCCAATCAGAAGGCCTCTAAAATATACCAAAACCATTTACTTAAGTGAGAGGGATTTAACTTGTCTTCTTCGTAAATATGTTATGTTAATAAAAAATGAACAACGAATTGTTGTCGTATAAAAAGGGGCGATGACTCTCCGGGGCACACAAGGCATAAATATAATGACGTTTTATACGCATCTTACACTGGTTTTACATACAATTCTGAGAATTTATTGTACGTGCATTCCGTTTGATTTATACTTAACATTTTGTATAAATTATCAATATTCCTTGCTGACATATTGAAGTACTAAAATGCAAAGATTTTGAAAAAAAAAAAAAAAAAAAAAAAAAAAAAAAAAAAAAAAAAAAAAGAGGAGGAGAAGAAGAAATCGGCAGATCAATTTGTTCTGGGCTCTACTTTAAAGGTTGTCTTTTGTGGGAGCAATATAAACGCTAAGTGTCCACACTTTTCTTTTATCAATATAAAAATTAGTTATTCTCTTTTTTATTGCTCAGCGTTCTTTCACCTTTTTATGTTATTTTTATTACGAATTAACTCTTTAACCTGTTTTATTTTCCTTTACACTTTTTTTGCGATGGTGAAATGGTTCCTGATGTGAAGCAAAATAATAAGACTTCTTTCACTACACATAATCCTTTTCAGTTTTTCACTGTCAATTAAAAGTTTCACCCGTTGTTATATTTTCATATCCTTTTAGTTACAAGTGGAAAGATAGTGTGGTCTAAAACACTATTTATTTCGAATCTGTTTCGGGCTATTTTCTATCCCTTTGCCAGTTCAAAATTAATCTAAAATGACTACCTCTTTTTCTCTTCGGAGCCAGTTTTAGTAGGTAAAAACTGAAATATACCTAAGCAAATTCTTTAGACTCAAAACTGCAATGTGTTTAAATACTCAAACTCACCTAAACGTCAAGAGAGGAAGAGAAAGAGAGAGACAAAGAGGAAGAGAGAGAGAGGGGAAGAGATAGAGAGAGAGAGAGAGAGAGAGAGAGAGAGAGAGAAAAAAAAAGAGAAAAAAGGCCCTTTTCCATTGTTTACAAAAAGAAAAAATATTTAGAAGAAAAACTTACCAGTTTTAGTAATTCCGTTTTCGGATTAGCAGTAGTTTGAACAGACTTTTGCACAGTTTGAGGAGAGGTTTGTGTGCTTACAGTTACACGAAAAGGCTCTACTTGAATAGCTATATCATGACGAGGCTTGCGGCGAGATCGTCTTTTTCTTCTCGAGGACACAGTCCGTTTGGCTCTAATAATTTTTGGCGCAACACTTTCTGAGCTGCAAAAATGGGTACAAGTTGGGTTTAACTATCCCAAGAGTAGTTAAGCTATTTATAATCTGAATCCTTCTTATGTCCAAGATAGAATAAAGACATAATTTGTTGTTAAGAAGTGGATTTCAAGCAGTAAGTCCACTTTAAAGACCTTTGATTTTCTATTACATATCTAACATTGGTAAATTAGAAAGTTTACAAAAGTTATAAAATTAGAAAGTTGTTAAAAGCGCTCAAAACATAGTATATTGTTGAAAATTGCAAATCTAAGAGATTCAAACTAACGTTATCAACATAATTACCTGGAAGATATGTGTACAAAAGACAAAACTAAAATTTTTATATGCTTGCGATTACTGGAAAATACTTGGAATTATGCACTGAAGCAAAGATTTATGGCCTTATTTGTCCCCAGGATGAAAAATGATTCAGGAGATTTATAGCTTATTGATGAATTCCGTGGCGTAGCTAAACTTGACAGTGAGTAATACCCCAACACGGAGAACTCAAGATAGCTTCAAGAAAATTAGAAGTCTAATCAAAATATTTCCAAATATGATTAACAACTATAAATAAATAATACATCCATAATATGCTCAAATATCATGGAGCGGCCGCATAATGTGGATTTAAAATGCCTGCAAGATTCTACGTCAAAAATGTTTAAAATGTCTACTTTTATGCTAAATGCTACCAGGGAGAGTAGAGAGACAGAGCTAGATGGAACATGGGCCAAACAACCGTAATGTTTGAGAATCCAGTACTATCAAGTACTATACAGTACTATCAAGTATCAAATGGTTATACACAAAAAAAGCTGGTGATGGTGGAAGGGTGATGGGGGAACGGGTGAGTGGCTAACAAAAGAAGAAATAGTGCAATTTTGTTCCAAATATCTACTCTGTTCTTGTTTTTCAGATTTGCAGCCCTATTTCCAAATACAGGATGCACCCTAACACACTTTTTACGTTTGTAGAAGTGTTTTTAATTTAGCTCAGCACTGTGAGAGTATACTATGGACACTTCGTTTATTGAGAGTTGTTTAATCATATTTAGTAATATTTTGATAAGACAGCATTTATGATTTTTTGTTGTTAACAACCTTGATTTTACAGTACCAAATACAAAATTGATGCAAGGACAACTTTGAGTCTAGGTGATTAACACCTTAAGTAAAGTTATGAAATCATTAAAATGCCGTTATCAATGAATAATTTGCATTATTTATTAGTCAATAGAGTATATTAAATAATATTTACATATATCTAATATATTTAATTAATAGTACTTACCTATTTTGTGTAATTATAAGCTTATTAAATGAAATAACTATTGTATATATAAATTTATATAAGAATAACAAGAAATAAGTGCATTTTCTTACACATTTTAAACTTTTTAAGGATCTTAATCTTCAAATTTCAAAGATTTAATTTTCAATCTCGGCGCTGGGATTCCTCCATCTAATATTTTATATTCAACTATATTATAGAATAACTATAAATTTGTAGAGCTAAACTTAAGCCTATTAAAAAAAACAAAAAAACTTTGAAGTAGGCTGTTTTTGATTGCAACAAAACTCACGAAAAATTGTCTTTAATTGTATGAATTCCTCTTTTAAAATAAAAGATAAGCATGCATTACATAGGTAATGACTTCTTTTATTACAGAAACTTACAAAATTTATACAATATATCCATTTCTAGTTTATTATATATATATATATATATTAATCCATAAATATTCCTCATGAGAAAGAACTCAAGGAAACTGATTTTTTTTTCTATCTCAATACTCGATATCGATGTCCGGCCCGATTTACCGAAATATCGCGTACACCTATTTAATAAATTCAGTAGAACCCTTTATATTCAAATTCATCTATAAAGGTATATGTTCCCTCTGAAACAAGTGATTTTACGACAATCCTGCAGGTGTAACTTAAACACCAAAAAACGAAATACTTATATCACGCGATTCATTAGTTTCAGATCTATCCATTCATTGAGCCAGAATAATGATATTACTTGGACTCTTTCTTGAGGAAGATACCAAACTTGCTTAAACATAAATAAGGAAATTACCCTTTTCTGATGATTTTCAACGAGTTTTCAACGTCTTTTCAATCTAAAAAACCAAGCACACCAAATTTCAAAAAAGTATTTCACCAGATGAATAGAACTGAATCTCAGCTATGGAATACTACTACTACTACCACTAACAACACTACGCAGCACCAAGCCACCTGAGGCAAACACAGCTACGCACGCTCCTCCTCCATCCAAATCTATTCAAAGCCTCCCTCTTTACACCCTCCCAGAAAGTTCCCATTTCGTTTAAATCTTTCTTTATGACAACCTCCCACCCTAGACGAGGACAACCTGCTTTCCGTTTAGTCCTAGAAGATTGGCCAAAAAGGAATATCTTCGGCAGTCTGTCATCCTTCATCCGCAGAACGTGCCCTAGCCATCTCAACCTTTCTTTCATTATAGCCCTAGAAAGCGGGATTGAACCACATTTCTCGTACAGCCTACTGTTTGAAATACGGTCGGTCAGCCGGGTACCCAGAACGATCTGTAAGCAATTTCTCAGGAAAACATCTAGCAAATCTTCATCAGCTTTTCGGAGGGCCCATGCTTCCCAGCGATATTTGACCACTGTCATCAGCTATGGAAACATATTAAAATTGTCTCTTTAATGATATATTAAAACTGTAAAAATTAACTTGGATAAGCACAAAAACGAAGCTCATAAAGTAATCGTTTTAGCTAAGGGTTTTAATAGTCCTCTTTAGTCCATTTTTTCTCTATCAAATTTTGTTTCTTGTCTATTGCCGCTGTAGACAAAATATGTTTACTTACAATAAGGCTAGAAGCAGAAGTATGTAACATATAAGCTACATTCAAGACACGCATATAATTTACGGTTTGTAGCTGAAAAGGCAACGGTACAATATGAAGAAATTGTCAATCAGAACTTAATTTTTTTATTATTTATTTTTCTATTTCAATTCACAACAGATTAAACGTTATTTTCTAGATCAGCTGTAAGGTAACTAATCAATAAGATTAAGCTATGAGATTACCCACAAGAAGGCCATTTTCCCTCTTAGAACCATCACTTGTAATATATCAAAGAAAAATTAATAATAAACTCAGGCCTCCAGTCACTTCGTGCATATTCATAGAGACAAATTTAGACAAAACTGCTCAAGGAATCTGCATATTCAATTTTTAAGCTGGGACAAAATGTGTAATTCAAGAAAAAGAAGAAGAAAACCCAGGAAAGGATTTCGCTAGAAAGGTACTATGAGAACGGATGAATCGTAATTTACGTTATTTTAACGTCTAAATTTAAAAATTTTCTAACATTTCCAAATTTTCAAATTTTTTATTCCCATCAACGAGGAATAGCAAATACTTCTTGCTTTTCTTGAAAAGTTGCTATAACGTAAATACGAGATGTGCGCGCAACAACCAGCATTGCCAACGCTTTGATACTAATTGTACCAGTTTTCCGAATAAAATTTTACCACGAGAGAGTAATGTGTACGTTCTGAACAACAGGTAAAAAATTTGCCAAAATAAAAAGAAAACTTTCGATAAACGATAACTTGAACAGATATCCGACTAAGAAAGGAGCAAATAAAACCAAAATGTACCGAAAACTTGTATTGTACAAAAAATTTCCAAATATATCAAATTGTACCAGGATCTCTAAATTTTAACAATAATAGTACAATTGTACGGTGTTGGCAAAAATAACAATAGCTTTATTTACTAAATCCTACCTTCCTTTCGAAGGCTTCTTTTTTGCGGTCTTACGTTCGCCACAGGATGTCACATTATCGCTGCTTGAAACAGTCATTCGTGTTACAGAAGAAGCTTTCATTTTGACAGAGGAGGTTATCTTTAAAAAGAAAGAAAACAAATACATTATCTTATCAGAGACACAATTTTTACAAAACTGAGAAAGGAAGATATAAATGATGCAGAAGACAGAGGCAGAAAGAGGGGGAGAGAGAAAGAGAGATGAGAGAGAGAGAGGGAGGGGAGAGAGAGAGAGAGAGAAAACGTGAAAATGGGTTACGGAATAATTGCACTTCTACCATAAGCATTAGTATGGCTGCAAATCCCTTCCAGCTTCTTTTCCATAATTAAATAGCGAAAATAGCGACGAAGACCACACTGCTTTCCATCATAAACAATAAGCAGAACAACAGGGAAATTTTTATACAAGACAGTGGAACGCAACTTTCAATAAAAGTTTTTTAAAAATTTCAAAACAGCCCTAGCATCATTACTTCCTGAAGTAATAAACTTCCTTGAAGTAATGATGCTAGGGCTGTTTTGAAAATTTTAAAAAACTTTATATTGGTTTTTTCTTCTTTTTTTTGCTGAGGACGGGCCCTTGGATATAGGGTCGAAATATTCATTTAAAGTTGCGTTCTACTGTCTTGTATAAAAATTTCCCTGTTGTTCCACTTATTGTTTCAACATAAATGAGATTTTATTTCCAGGACATCTGCTCTTGACTTCTATTAAGGAATCCCAAGTTGTTAGTAAGATAGCTAAATTTCATTTTAATTACAGGGTGCTAAGCGGCCGAATTCCACAAAATGTTTTCTTCGAAACTAATAAAAGTTTGACTATTTCTAAGAGTAACCCGTAAAGTGATTTATATATAAGGTATCTTCTAGGCTTTGTTTTCACTCGTTTTTTTGGGAGTGATGAAAAACTTGAGAGCCATGACTTATTTGAGTAAAGCCAGAATTGTATAAAAACGATTCATTTCACTTGTTGATAGATAGTCTATCATCCATCCTAGGGATGAATTAAGATATGCATAGCGTAAGGGTAATTCAAATAGTATATCAGTTCTGTGAGCCATTGAAGGCAAATTGGAAACCCCCAAAAAATGAATCAAAGATTTATGACTGACAATGTCCACAGGACTTGCAAGCAATTGGACCATTGAGATAGTTCATATTATAAGAATCATAGTATACGTTCTAATCCAAGAAAGTTTTTTTTGTATTTTTTTTTCTTAAAATTCCTTGCAAATAATAACACTTTAGCGTAAAGAGCAAAAAGTTGAAAGGGGAGGCCGCCCCCTTATACTTAGGGTAATTTGTTACTGTTAACTTTCAAAGACTCTCTGCGTTTTTCGTTAAATTGAAAAACAAAGTTTCTCAATAAAAAGTGAATAATCAATTTTAAGCTTAAAATGAGCAGAAATATCATGAATGGATAAATGAAACCTAAACGAACAGAAATTACGACAGTAAAGCCAAAATTAAACAGAATATAAGTTAGCACCAATAAGTCGGGGTTTGCCACTCCCTAGAGTCTCCCTAATGAATAGTGTCATTTGGGTTTTTACCAAAAATTAGATAATATCTGAAGTTTCTTTTAGCCGTTTGATTCCTATATTTGAAAGGAATGAAAGGAATAGATTTAAAGAAAAAAAGAAAAGAAAAATGATGGAAACCTATCTCATATTAGACTGATAAAACCACAATGAGTGTTAAAAGTAAAAATTCCAGGAAAATCCATTAGTATTTAATATTTCTAAAAATGGTTGCGGCATTGGCTGCAATCTAAAGCAAGACGAACTTTGGTCCATATTAACCAAATTCAAACATGTCAAAAAAGAAAAAAGAAAAAAAATCTGTCAAATGAGGAGAAATTGTCATTTGAACCTGATTTAGGAATGGTAACTATGATTTTGATTAATCTTAATGATAAAAGTTTGCTGCGGAAACAAATTTGTGGGAATTTTGAAAAATATCCTGACTCCCAAATTATAGTTACAAAGCAAAAACATTCCGAATTCATTCTTCATTGTAGTTTCAGTTCGCTTTAGGTTTGATTTCTTCGTTATGAATAATTCCTGTTCGTTGTAAGTTAAATGTCTTAGATAAGCAAATTTATCCTCGTTTTAAGTTTAAAATTCCGTCCTCAATTTTCAATCAAAAATATTTACCTGACAAAATATAATAGGAATATTCCCTGTAAAAAAATAACCAAGAACTGAACAGTCAATTCGACACCTCATGCGCCATCAATGGCTCTGGCGGATCTTTATCTTCAGCTTTTTGTGCTTATTAATAGCACTAATGTGGGCTATCAAGCTTAGTTAATGTTAACTAATAGTAGAATGGTGTTTGGTGCACTTGTGGCAAGAAGTCCCTGAACCTAACCTACCTCGACAATTTGTGGCAGAACATGGCGAGTGAGGGAAGAAATAGTCGTGATAAGACTAGTAGCAAGAGGGGCAGTCACCGTGCTTTTCATTTCGGTAAAGTTTAAACACCATTTGCAGAAATATGTATTTATGGTGTTAAGAATTTTGAATTTAAGACGCAAAATTAACATATGATTTGTAATAAAAAAGCTCACAAATCCTATAATAAACTCCATTGAAAATTAGCAGTAATTCTTGGAAAAGCTGCTACATATGGTGTTTTGTTTTAGGACTTTCATGCTGCAATTTTAGGTTTATGATTGTAGCTAGTTATTACAACAATCTTTAAATACAAAACTTGAATAAGAATTAGGCATGATTTGGGACATGAGTACCATGTCCCAAATCCTGTTCTGGATTTTAACTTCCGTACTACAATATTAGCCTGGCAATCATCAAGCTCATATGTAGACATAAGGTCTACATAAGGATTGTAGATCCTTAACCGTAAATCAAATGAAGAGTAAGCTGTATTTACACAGAAAAGAAATCCTTCTCCCCGCACACGTGACGTAGAATTAAGATATTATTTTTGTTATCCAAATTAAAGACACATTTTCCAGACGTTTTCAAAACCTTATAAATCAGGATCCCAGTAGAAGTAATATACAGTAGCGAAAAGTCATATACTCTCCATTGAAGATTTTTGAAATACGACTAAAACCACGCAAGCTAAACCCCGTCTTCACGCTAGCACAATGACAAAGGTGTCAGATGGAAAATCAAGTAGCAACTGAAACTATGGCTCTGACGGTCTGAGAACTTCCCAATTTGCGCGCTATGAAATGTGCGTCATGTTTGAAGAAACATTTCACTACTGGTATATACTTGTACTGTGATCAGGATCTAGCAAAGTTATGAGGCTTGGAGCACTTTCCTTGGACCTTATGTAGTCTATTTGTCTGAATTTGTAGGACTACACAAAGACCTTAACTTGTATTTTGGCGTCAATTCAGGGAGTGTCGATTCCATAAAACGTTTTTAAACTATTAGATCATAAATACCGACAGCCTCAGAGGGAATTTATTTAAAAGGTTCAATCAATCTGATGCATTTTGGAACAATACAAATACAACTACACAATCAAAGTTTCTGCACAATTGAATTTTAAAAAATAACTAGGATGGTGGGAAACTTAGGATGAACACTGTTTTCTATGGCGGAAATGTTGGCTTCACAGCCTCTGACTCCAAATTAGTAACTTGAAAAATCTTTACAGATAACTTGGGTGGAAATTATACGACAAGTAATTTATTTTTAAGAGAAGCACAATGTGCTTTAGTTTTGGACTTCTGTGTTGCAATCATAACCTCAGATTTCAAATCCAATAGCTAGGAAATTGTTAGATGCCAGCTTAGGTGAGTTGCAAAATCCTATTTGCGAAACAATCACTTTCAATGTATTAATTTTAGACTTGTACATTGGGGTCTTGGAGGAGCCACGGGACCAAGGGACCCAGTTTGGTTCATCTGATAATACAGAGCGAGGCTTTCTGGATTGCTTTGGTTTCAAAATGCGGTTTAACATATCCCCCTTTTACTAAAATGAATCTATGAAGCTTTGTGACAAGGACCTGAATTCGGTGATACCAATCAGCCTTGGTGAAACTCAAGTATTGCTTTTGAAATATGCACTGAATGTGTTTTGACTCAGAGTTACTACATTGCAATATTCAATCTCAGAGGTATAATCAACCATTTTGGCATTCCTTAAATACCCATTTTGGTGAAAATCAGGTCATGTTCTATTTGTGAAATATGTCCTTAATGAGTTTTGGCTTTCGAATTCTATAACTATAACATTCGCCAGAAATTTGCTATATACAATGTCAAAAATCCTTAAATACCAATATCGGTAAGCATCAAAGGCTAGTTGTGAAATATGTTGGCTACTAAGAAATATGTAGCACCGCTGGTTCAGACTGAAGTTTTATGTCGTTTCTTTGCTTTTTACTTATCATCTGATCAACACCTGTGTTTTACAAAAATGCGATTGAAAACTTCCTGCACTGAAAACTGATTCTCCCATAAACACCCCTTAGGCAACAATCTTTCCTTTTAACACCACAACTAATCTTCTATTGCCCTCTTTCTTAATACTCAACCGTTAGAGAAAGAGACAGTTATATCCCTAATACTATACAAAAAGCTACCCTTTTTAAGTATTTCTCGTCTCCCCCTCCTCCCCTTAGCTAATATTGCTATTTTATTTGTATATGTTTTATTATGAGTTGTTTCCCTTTTTGTCCTCTTGTTATATGGACTGTTCTTTATGTTTTTCGTTGTTGTCGGGTGAATGTCTGCCGTGATATGATAACCTCACTTTCCTATATTTCATTATTATTTATAAGTCTTTATTTAGATTGAAGATCTGCTTATTTGTTTATTTTATTTACTATAGTTTCGTTTTTATCCGTGAATAACGAGCTTGCCTCTCTGCCAGATAACTCTAACTTTTCAGTAGTTATTATGTTATCTTTGTAATCAAATAAAGAACAGCAAGAGCCAGAAACCAGTTATTCAAACCAATAGCAACTACCTTCGAAAACGAGGTGATAACCTCAATAAAAAGTCAAACATTTGGGTAACTACTTCCCGGGCATCATTAAGGCCCAAAAGGATTTTCTTACCAAGGAACCTCCAGAGTCTTTCGAGGTTATGCTTGCTTTTCGCTGCAATTTCGAACGACGCTTAGACAGAAACTTTCCTTGAAAGACAGACCTCAACGATTCCATTGATTGTTTCCTTGAGAGATTTAAGTTGAGGAATGAACTTCTGAAATAAATGCCGGAAGTTAGTTGCGGCAGTAAAACTAACAAGGGATATCTAGTTGTAGTTATTGGGTAGCATGTGAACTCTGACTCATTTTTTATTTTACTCTTACCCGCATTTTCTTCATTCATTTTCATTGAATATTCTTCACTAAAGTGGTGGGACATTATTTTGAATGAAAATTTATTTGGCATTGATACTTGTTATAATTATAACCTAGTCCGTCTTATGTTACTATCTGGATGACTGCTGTTTTAGACTGTTTTTCTTGATACCGTGTAATGATGCAAGGGTACGACCCCATTCCATTACGTTTTTGATGTCGACAAGGGTAAGTTTGCTTTAAAAAAAAGAAAAATTAAAAGATTATCATATCTATTTTATTATCAAAAACTGTCGAGTTATATGAAAACTTCTTATAACTTTTCATAATCCTCAATTCAAATTTCCAGTATATATTACCTGTAGATATATTCAAATAGATATATATTCATAAATAGATATACTAAACAGATATATTCATAAATAGATATATTCTTTTTTCTTTGAATCACAGCAACTGCTTTAAAAAATAATTTTTAACCAAAATAAATATTTCCTATTAATTTATTTGAGCCTAAAAAGTTATATTTTACGTCTGTAAGTGTGAAGTGACCCTAAAATTATCTCTACAACTCAAAATTCGGTAGATAAGTCGTCATTTAATTTTCACTTTACTCAAACTATGCATAAGTCGAACTATACGTAACTCGAAGAAAAATAGTGTTAGCGAGAATTTTGAGTTAGTGAGAGTCGATAATTGAAAAGGTTTGAGGAAGGAGTTTTTCTGACTATATGAGAGACAACGCAATAACAGTTTTGACGAAGGGAATGGGCTCCAAAATATAGTTGGTAAATATTTCAATTAAGAAAAGAGAAAAACAATAGTAGGCAAATCCTTTCACTGCTCATCCAGGATGAAATTGATTTCGTTCTGTCTTTAATTTATTCGTATTTGGTTTGAAAAATAAAAGTTTATTCAGAACATTAACTCTTATCATTTCTTGTTTTTCTATATTACACTACTTCTTAAACACATGTTATGTCTTTTATGTCATATAGACAGTAAAAGTAATGTGTCAGTCAATGGCTATGGAAGGGAATCGACTACGGAAGAGAATCGGAACATCATAAATAATTTGTCAGCTAATGATGCCCCGTCTGCCCTGCCTGTCCTTTTTGGGAGAATGTATGAGCAAACAGCTTGCCCCATTGGTCCTTATGATCAATTAGTTTATTTTTTTAATTTAAGTGATCTTCCACCTATTTTGGATACCGGTTAATGTGATGTTAATACGCTTTTATATATATTATGAATCTTTCAGTGTATGTCCTTTTCTTTTTTTGTGACAAACGAAACTCAGAGAAGAGAGAAAGTAACAAAATGAAAAATAAAATCAAAAAGGGTGAAAAAACGAGGATTTTTTCAGCCAGCGAACCATGAAGAAGACAAATATAAGCAAATATTTCGACAAGGACCTCCGCCAAGTCGTCCTCAGTGCTAAACAAAAACAAAAAAAAAAAAAAAAAAAAAAAAAAAACCAAAATCTAACCTTTCGAAGTTTCCTGTACAAAGACAGAATAGACACTGAATAAAAAACCAGGCAGGAATCAATGAAAATGAAATTTACCAAGATGATTGTGTAAGGATCTTTTGTCTTTTTTTGTGTCTTACTCCACTGTTTTTTTTCTTGAGTGGGTGATGTTTGATTGATTTTAAGTTTTTTTTTGCAGAAAATTAACAAAAGACATGCAGGAAATAAATATATCTAATCTTTTGCCCCCTCCCCCATTTTGGTGTTCTCAGCTCCCACCGTCTTTAGGGCTCGGGCATGTGCAGACCCATGACTTTACCATAGAGCTACTAAATTATATAGCGCAAAAGAATAAGAAAATAAAAACAGACAGGATTCAAGTCAATAATACCTTTTGAAACTACAATTGCTAATTTCCGAGTCCATAGAGGATCTTCTTAGTCCTAATGCGCCAGCACCAACAACAGCATTCCGACGACGTACCAAATGTGGCAACGCTGCGGCCCAGGCCGAGCTGACATTACTATTTGAGTTGTTCAACTCCAGGGCTAATCCTATTAAAGTGATGATAAGTATACATGTTGTATTTTACTTTCGGTGCAAAATAATTTTGGCTACAACTAATTGAGGCATGACTCAAGCAGTCCCTACATTATTAAAATCTTACTGATTTCATTTGCTCGCTATAAAATGAACATTAATTGTCAGGTTGTCTGATTGTACAAGCACCTCCTGTGCAACTCGACCAGTTGATTTCACAATTATTTTGACTGAGCATTGTGCTAATGACTGTTCGATGCAGAGGCTCACTCAACATTTTCGAAACCGTTGTTTACGAGAAAACGAGAAAAAACTGTCACATAAGTTACGGGCTTAGTGAAAATTTAATGCGACCCTATACAAAAATTCCGTCAGACCCAATAAATTGCCTATGTACTTAGAATTTTCTGGTTTAATTTTGTTTTCTCTAATTCAAAATGTCAACTACTTACAAAGAACACACATCGATGAAACTTACATTAAAAAGTTATATTAAATGTAAGTTGTAACTTACATTTAGGCAATGCTAAAGAAGAAAATTTACAGCTCAAGACTTTGAATGAACCCTGTTAATGAACTCATTCAGAGATATCTAGTGAATGAACCGTGAACTATTTGTGGACTGGAAGTATTATTTTGTTCTGTCTAAATATGTTAGTTTTAATTTTAACGCTTCGGCATGTCTGCTGATGACGATCGCTGTACATGTGATCAAAATATTCAGACTTTTGTATCTGTTTTCACTGTCTAATAAATGGACTTATTCCAATTTGAACGTTTATTTGTTCATAAACTCTGTTGTCAATTTTAACTTGCAAAGAGGACTTGGAGAGGGCGTATTCAAGAAGGGGATCTTAAACACCCGGTCAAAGGTTTTTGACCACGGATATTTCAATGCTAAACTGTTCATGGTTTCAAGCAATAAGACTCCAGAAATGACACTAAAATCACATTTTCATGTCATACGGTAATTTATGATAGCGTTGTCATGACGAGAAAAAAAAAGAAAAAAAACGCAAATGCGAGTATTTGCGTTCAAATGGTGTCTTAAACAGTCCTTTAAGATATTACAGTACCCTGTTAGTGCCAAAGAAACAAAAACAGAGAGTTATCAGCGTTTCAAGCTCTTTTTCGACATTCCCATAAATCTGCTTCTCCAATAAAATTTTACTATTACAATAAACCGACATAACAGCTGCCATTCCTGTATTAGCCTTAACGGCAAACCTTTCTTTCGAGACAGTTTACATTATGGTTTTAGAAAGATGAAGCGGGGGTAACTTTGCACGAAAGCAGAATAAATTAACAACACTTACGTAAGAATTGATCAATGAATAAAGACCCCTTCGTTCGAGCCAACTTTGTAACTTTCGACTAAACGGCTGAGTTACTTTTTAAGTTACATTGCTGTTTACGAAGGGTTGACTTGAATGGGTGCTAACTTGCATGGAGGTTAAGTTAAATGGGGTTGGCTCAAACGGGGATTGAGTTGCTTGAGTGTTGAGTTAAATAGGAATGAGCTAAATGAGGGTTGATTTGAATGGGCGTTGAGTTAAACAGGGGTTGAGTTGTATGGAAGTCTCATATACAGTTATAGAATTTAGGTAGTAGCGGGCAAGGCCGTACCCAGAGGGAGGGTTAGGGGGCTTTGAACCCCCCCCCCCCAGATGTTTGTTTGACTCGTAAAAACGTAACAAAAATGGATATAAACAAATTTTGTATGCGTTTTTGAATTTTTTTTGTGTAACCCCCCCCCCCCCCCCCCGAAAAAAAATCTTTGAGTAAAACCCCTCCAAAAAAGTCTTGGGTACGTTCTTGGTAACGGGCAAAAATAAAAAAAGAAACATGTGTAAAACCCAGAAAAGAATAAGCAAAAACACCAAACGCTTGCAATGGCACCAAACGCTTAAGAAGGTGTACCTTTTCTTTAAAGGTGTCGCTGTTTCTGGGAGTCATTAGATTGTTCATGTTTGAATCTTTATGGACGAAAAACTGTTGTCAGATTTAACTAATTAGTTTGGCTTATTTACCTTCATGGTCCAATATGACAACAGTAATAAAAATTTGTACTGGCTTAAAAACTTCATAATTTGGAAAAAAATTTTTTTTTAGAAAATTGCGGTTTTTAGGTATAAATAAAGTTAAAACGGATTCAGGGGGTGAAAAGCCCGCTGAAATTTATTTTGATGTCCATGGTGCTTTAAAGTTGATTCAGGAATGAAAACTATTATAAACATTTATCTGAATAGTACCAGTTTAGACCTATTACGAAAATAATTTTTTGAGAATTTTGGGAAACGGCTTGAAACTAAAAAAAAAATGGCGGCGGATCTCCATGAAAAGCGTACTGATGAAATAACCGTGACCGAAAACCTGAAACTGGAGCTTTTGAGCCCCTTATCCTGAAATATGAGGGAAGAGGACAGCAGAAGACATATCCATCATGTTCCCCAGAATAGAACTTGAATACAAATTACCAAAATATTTAATATCGTGACCAAAAAGTCAAAAAATAGATTTGGTCTGAAGAGTGAAAAACCCTGGTCTATTTTGCCAAAATAGAACAGGAGCATTATTGTTTTATAATGATTTGTAACTAAGATAAGATAAATTAAAACAAAACTAAACAAGCATTGTCTGCCGAGTCAAATCACACGGCAATACTTTTTAATTTAATCCTTCAAAAATTTAAGTTTGTTGTTAAAAATTAGGGAATAGGAAGCAGCAATACCAGGTTAAAAAAGCCTTAAATTAATTCTAAAAAAGGTTCTAACTCAAATTTGGTTTTTCTTCCATTTGGATAAAATTCACTGTTTCATAGGTATTTCCATTCCTCAAAAAAAGAGAAGTCAAATGAAATTTGGACATAACCCAATCCTTCAGGTCTTGGACTAAGAGAACCAACTGCTGTGGTATGGTATTCCAGCACTGTTTGCCATCTATTTTATCAATACTTAAACGAAGTCATGATTATAACCAAGTTACGGAACGGTGAGATTACCTGCTGGGTCAGGATGGTCACTAGGAATTGCAATAGAAAGTCGTCCAGTTTCTTGCAGATGTAGACGCTGCTTGTAGGCTTCTGCTATTACCTTATGCTTTTTTGTGTGGTTAACTGGATCTGGCTCAATCTTTTTAAACTTTCTAAAATAAAAAGAGAAGTATAACCTTTTTCAGTTTTCCTTCTAAGCTTCTGAAAAATACGAAAATAGTATGAAACAAGAGTAATGGCGGATTTACTGCTCAATGAAGAATGCACATCTAGACGGCATTTCTAATGAAGAACGCCAATTGTACAACTGAAAAATCTTTTGATCATACAGTCACTAGAAGCTAACTTTCTAGTTAGCACTATAAGGCTGGTATTCTTCACTCTAGGAGCTTCCAAAATCTTCTACATCCCCCGTTAACCCATTAGCAGTAAGGTGGACAAGCGACAGCAAATTTCAGCCGGAATGAGCAAGGATTTTCAATCTGTGTGATTGAAAAACCAAAGCAGGCCAGTCGTCCAAAACCCCCTAGCCCATCCCCACAGAAAGTATTCGTGTCACACCTTGTTTGAACGAAGATCATACATAAATTTACAACCTAAATTACTGAAGACACAAATTGGACTAGTGACCGCATCAAAACCATCCCCCCTCGGAAAGCTTTAGCAGAAAGGTTTCTACTCCTTTTTATTCAGTCCGCAGCTTAGACTTAGCTTGAGTTGCACCAAGTTAGTTCTTAGCCCGTTTTGACAGGGAATCAAGATTTGGCTCGTTTTTCACCAACAAAGAACTTAACTGTTTTTGTCATCGAGTCAGTAGTTAGCTGTTTTTAGATAATTAGCAGTAATTCCAGCAGTAGTCCGCAGCTTAGACTTAGCTTGTGTTGCAACAAGTTAGTTCTTAGCCCGTTTTTTTTTTACAGGGAATCAAGATTTGGCTCGTTTTTCACCAACAAAGAACTTTACTGTTTTGTCATCGAGTCAGTTATTAGCTGTTTTTGCACCAAATGAGAACATAGCTAATTTTTGCACCACATCACCAAAATGCCACAGCTTGGACTCTTTTTGTACCGAATCACGACTCACCTTATTTGTGGACTGAGTAAGTTTGCAGATCAGATCTAGCGCCTTATTGCACTGCGACTGAAAATCCTTGCATGATTCTGGTTTAAACACGGTCTAACATTCTTCAAAAAATTGATGACTGATTACGGTGGGGGCTTGGAATGTCACGTGCCGCGTAAAAAAAAAAAAAAAAAATGGTGAAAACAATGTTGATCGTTGGGGAAGGGGACATTTGGAATGGTCATGGTCTTTTCACCAATAATCAAAAGTATCTGATAAAGGCATTACAATTCCCCCTCCCCAAAAAAATCCATTCCAAACATTTTATCCCTAAAATCGTTCAACCGCTTACAACTTCACATAAAGAATTGCAAATCATTATTATCCCCATGCATCGGATGGAAATATGGAACTATTCGTTACTAAGCCTGTCCAAACGCTTCCTTCTTTCTCCAAGTGGCATATTACACTGGAAAAGCCCACCTTGAACCCCCCCCCCCCTAAAGCCCCAATTCAAGACGATATTCTTCCCCTCATGCCTGCTTGATCCCGACGCTAACACTGAGGGACACCACCGTAGTCCAATTCCTCTATCATAACTGTATCTCATGCTGCTCTAGTAGTTCTATCTTTACATCCCTAGCCATTGTGAACTATCAAGAGCTTGATTTATCGTGTTGCTAATACTTCTGTTACGAAAAGCTATAGTCTTTGCTTTAAGATCAGGGCTATCAATAAACACGATTAGCTAAAGTGTTCAATCTTTTTTAGTTTAAATTTTTAATCTGAGCTGAAAACTCAGATTTTCCTTACTTTTAGACGGGTGAGGTCACAGAAATAAAATAATCCAGCTGTGTTGCGTCATAGCAAAAAGGCTATTTATAAACAAGGAGCAAAAATACTAAATCAGCATTATCTTACAACATAATTTTTTATGAAGACATCTTTCTAATATATCTTATTCCGTTAAATATTCCGAAGTGCTGTTTTAATATGGAGGCATATTGATATCTCATAAACAAGTGAATATAACGAGGCCCAGGGTAAATGAGTCTCCAACAATATCAGGCCAGGGAGCAAGGGGTCTCCAATAATATTACAGAAACATCTGGAAAGTCTTTGAAATAGGACATTAAACACAAAATTAGACAGTTTCTCTACATGGTATGCCGCTATGAACATCTTTCAATAAACTGCCGGTTTTGACAATAACCATTTTAGTGAGTACACCAATGGTACACACTTGTCAATGAAGTCTAAAATTATTTTTGTGGTGTCCATATGTAAGTCTTTTAACCACAAAACTAAAATCTAAAGTATTTTTAAAGGAGGTACAATTATAATTGACGAATAGACCTAAATTGTCTTAAAAGTCCCCCCCCCCCTTTTTTTTATTGAAATTGTGCAAATGACATAATAACACACTTAAATGAATCATAGAGAATAAAGTTGTAACTAAGTCTTCATATATAATTCGATACGGTAGACAAATTTAACCAAATACTAATCGCTAACAGATAAAATTTTTCCAGAGGCAACTTGTCCGCGTAAAGTCGTGGGAGGGAGTGGGGGGGGAGAGAGATCATATATTTCCTATAGAAAATTCACATGTCGCTTAAAAAGAATATCAGGGGGGGGGGAGGGGGGCCAGATTCACAAAATAGTGAAGAGCATAGGATTTATATGAGAATTACAAGAAATTATGGATACAAACCAAGAGACTGTGATATTAAGGAGCCTCTAGCCCTCTTTCCTCTCACCGCTTTTGAGGAGGCTCAAGCATATACCACTAGATCCCACCAAATACAATGTTGGGCGATGGAATAAAGAATTATCCAATATTGAGTATTCACAAGGATTTTCAAAACGGCTGAAAGGTCTAGAACTACTTTTTCAGATGCGTCTTTTTTTTGCAAGTAATTTTCAATCATTTCTCAGTGAAATCCGGGTTTTCTATTTAGTAAAAAGACCTAGAGACTAATTAAATTTTTAAGGTGGTATAACTTATAAAAATTGAGATAGGTTTATTACGCTTAGTAGAGTAGCATAGCCATTTATCTTCCACCCACTAAATCATGCAGGGGTAATTCCATTCTTTCACTCCCTTATCATGATCCACAGCCAAATTACTATATTTTGGGTACACATTATGTCGACAATCTTACCTATTATAGAACTGCCTCCAAATATTCAAAGAGGCAGTTGTCCAAGCACAAGAGGATGCCAAAATTGTGGTCGCAAAAAACAACCAATGCCTGAATATAATTAAGGACGGGGAGAGTCGGTCGGGCAAGGGACAGAAATTTTCATCTTCATGAATTGTCCGACATCTAAAAGAAGGAGAAAAATCATAAAAAAAGGAAGAAATTATAAGTGATGCTATATCATTATATATTAAATATAGAAAACTTTATGTGTCTTGAACAGTCTTGGAAAGTATAAACAAAATAAAATTGATTATTAGATATATAATGATATTAATTGTTGAAAGATCCATCAGTTCAAGTTTTTATTTCACTGTAAATTTATTTTCATTTTCAATGCTGTAAGAACTGGAAAAGTAAATATTCGTGATATAATTCGTTTTCAGTGAAGCTCCAATAACGCAGTGGGCTTCAGGCTTTTATAGTTAAGGAAGGGGACAGTATCCAATCTCTTGTTTGTAGTGAAACTATATTCATCTTGGACAATTTTATAAAGGACTAATAAATTAAACTGAATGTTAGATGTATAATGATATTAATTGCTGAAAGCTCATCAGTTCAAAATTTTACTGTAATTTTAATGCTTATTTCAATATTAAGTACAAAAGAAAATATTTGTAATACAATTCGTTTTCAGTAAAGCGCCAATGACGCAGTAGGTTTTAGACTTTTACAGTGAGAGAAGGAGGCGATACCCAAACTCTTGTTTGTAGTGATTTTTGTTCGTTTCAAGCTTGATTTGCATAAGTTTCACTCGTTTTAAGATTTATTTATTCATTTATATTAGTATCTATTGTATGGTTGTTTGCATTGATTGTTTATTTAATTTCTGTTCGTTTTGGGTTTAATTTATACTTCAATAGCAAAATATTTTTTTTTTCATTTTAAGCTTGATTTGCATATTCAATTTAAGTATTACTCGCTTTAAGATCTATTTATTCTTTTATATTATTACTTGTTGTATGTTTTTTTGCTTTGATTGTTTATCTAATTTCTGTTCGTTTTGGATTTCATTTATTCTTTAATAGTAATTTCTGGTCGTTTTGAGTTTGAAATTTTAACATGTATTTGTATCTGCTGATCTTAAGCTTAAAATACTTTTCTTTGAGAAACTTATTTTTCGGAGTTTTTTTTTAATTAATTACGAAAAGTCACAGCTGTAACTTGTATCGAAAAAACAAAATACTTATATCAGTGGATTCATTATTTTACTATATATTCACCGGGCCAGAACTATGATATTACTAAGACATTTTCTTAGACAATAATCTAAAATTGCTTAGAAACTTGGAAATTTTCTTTCCTTTCTGTGAACAATGAGAAAATTTCAAAAAGATAAAGCAAAGAAAATTTCAAAGATGTAAGTCGTCAAAAGAATAAAACTGAATCTCAGCTATCGAATGACAGAAAAATTGTCATCTCACATTGAAAAATTCAAATCGAACAGGTGGAAAAAAAGCACACAAGGAAAGAAGTTTCTATCAAGTGAAAATTTTCTATCAACTTTTTTCTACAAAACTTTCTATCAACAAAATCGGATAACTTGGATTTTGACTTACATGATGTATTCTCTAAGTGCTTTTCTCCAATGACTTTCCATAAGAAGTTCATACAGCTGCAAAGAAAAAGCAGCAACGCCAATGAAAAAGTAGAAAAACCGCCTGTGTGGCAGTCCGACTTATGAACCAAGTAAGCTTTCGACTTTCACTTCCAGAAGAATGACTATAAATCCGTCGAAAATTTATAAAGCCTAAAAAGATGTACAATTTTGAAAAGCAAAGGATAGACTGATAATGTGCTACCAGTCTATCCTAATGGGTAGACTGGTTTGAATGGATAGATGGATAGAATGGATAGAATGGATTACATAATGATAAAGTAAAGTACTACGTTTATATTTGCCTTGTTTTTTTTTTTTTAGAAAATGGTTTATTAGACCTCAAAACCAGCCCCTCCCCCTGATTCTGTCGAATTCCCGACACTACTTATTCAAATTACCAAGCACAATTCGTTTTTACCATTACCCCACCCCCACCCATCATTTTTTTTTATTATTGGATCCCAAAAAAAGAATCCTGGGCGCGTGCCTGATCCTAAGTATAAGTGCATACAGAGAGTTCCAAAGACAATTCCAAGATCCACTCCCCGAGGAAGACCTAATTTTTGCATATAGTGCACATTTTAGGGTTTCTGACCTCACTAAAAATCCTTTAACACTACCCCACCCCTACCCACCAAGGATCTGAAAACTTCCCACCACATGAAAACTTCGTAGAGCTAGAACACTAAAAAATACATACGTTTTTTTTGTGTCGAGTAATGTAAAAGTATAGTTTTTGCTTGACATATCCCATTACGTAAACTCAATATATTGTTTTTTATTTTACTCAATGTGATGTTTCTAATTTTGGTGTTTTGGTTCTCCTTTTATGGAACGCACCAGTCTCTTTTACCTTTTTACTGCATACACCATGCACCAACTGCATAATGAGTGCACCAAATGTTTTATGCCAGAAAAAAACTCATTCAAACAGAAAAAAAGAGATTGTTGTGCAGCAATGCATAGCTACCATTTGTATTTTCTAATCAATATCATGTCTCTATTTTTACGATTCCATTTTCAATTTGGACCTGTGCAGCGGTCTAGCTTCACCTGATAAATTTTGCGTAGTACCTGCGTTTGTTGTGCTTGAGGTGATGAGCGTCAGAAGAAACCAAAAGTCAAAAAATTCATACACGGATTCTTTTGTTGAGGAACGTCAAGTTATTGTTTTTGCTTTCTACTTAGCCCGATGTTTAAGTTTTACCTTTTTTTTTCGTTTTAACGGAAGTAGCAGTCTAAAGCCTTTTAGATTTGAAAAACCTTTATGCACAGAAAACAATTCACAAATTTGATAAAAATTTAATATTTCATAAAAAAGAAAACCAGTTTTCGGTGTTTTGATTTCGAATTTGCAAAAATTGTTTTTGGGAATCTAGAAAGGGGTAATTTGATATTCAGCACGGTTCCAATACAGAAAATTAACATAACCATAGTTGACCCCCCCCCCTCCCAGCCTGATGAACTAAAATAACAGGCACAGTTCTGAGCCAATTTAAGTTTTAAAAAATAGCATAGCCAGTGTATTAGAAACATATGGGCCTATTACGATCGTTCTACCCACTTCCTGGACCGAGTTTTATTTTGTCAAAAAAAAAAAAAAAACAAAAAAAAAAAACTTCAGTTGTCGTGACTGAAATGAAGAGCGAGATTAAAATTTAGAGCGTAATGAAGCAAAAAGATCTAACCATTGACAAATTGTTTTTAGATGAATTGTGAGACTGTGACTCCGTGTGAACAACTACATTTTGCTGCATGCCTCCGTTATATGAAAACTGTTTCGTTTTAAGCTAAGTTTTGACAGAGCGAGACAAAAAATAGCTTGCGAAAAAAGTAGTTAGCAGGGCAAAACAAAATCACCTGGCAATTTGCACTGAAGACGATTTTTTTTGGATCTGTATCATATTATGGACATTCTTTTGGCCAGATGTATGCCTATATCATTTACTAATATAAACCGAGGGAACAGGGGATTTTCAGCAAATTGCTTGCGATATTTTGTTTTTCCTTTAGTTTTTAAGAGCTAGGCAACTCATTTCAAAGATTAAACAAATACCAAATTCATTTTACGATTTTTTTCAACTGCAAGTTGAAGCGTGGCGAAGCGATTTTTTCCGGTTGGAAGGGCTTTTTGTGGCTCGGCGAAGCAATTTTCGCAAAGCAAAGCAATATTCGACTACTGTCAGAACTAAGCTTTAGATATAACTCAATTTGCATATATGGATTTTTGCAAAGCATATGTGTATCTAATATTTTTCTAATAAAAAATCTAATATTTTTGCCTTCTACTCAGCCCCATGTTTTGATTGTTGCCGCTTGCGTCTCCCGAGTTAACATCAATCAAAGTCTGATTTCTGGTGAACAACTTTAAAGTGTGCATCTGTTATGCGTGAATTAGATGCGTCAAAAAAAAAAAGAAAAAATGCATGGGTCCTTTTGCATAATAATGTAAAGCTAATGTTTTGCGTCGAAAACCGCATTTGTTTTTTTTGTAGGGTAATACAAAGTTATTGTTATTGACTTGATTTGCTAATACTTTTAATACTCGGATTTTTCCTTTAAAAAATGCAGCAGTCCCATTCCATATGAACTGCACAAGTCTTTCTTTTTCTGGATCAGTTACACAGGAACTATTTTGCGTCAAAACAAAAAAAAAAAAAAAAAAAAAAAAAAAAAAAAAAAAAAAAAAAAAAAAAAAAAAAAAAAAAAAAAAAAGTTAGAAAAATAGCATCGTTAAAAATGTATGAATCTAACATTACCTACCTAGCAAATGGAAGGTCTCAACAATAATTAAAGTAACCATCATTGGTATAATCAACAGTACAGTTCTTGTGGTAGAGCTACCACTAATAAAACACAGTCCAGATAAACGGTCGGCATCAACCTAAAAACAAAGGAAGCACATAAATAAAAATAGTTGCCAAATAATATATAGGGAAGGAAAACGGAAATAATAACTTTCATAATAGATGATTCAATGCAAGTCTTTAATGAGAATTAAACGACTTTTCCAAGGGTATGGGTTTTATGCTTTTTGGGTAACGTAGCTTTCGTATATATTATTTTTTTTTGCCTGAGAAAGGGGGCTACAACACAAGATCGGGGAATCCCTAGATTTCTATTTTTTGTACGTATTTTTACCATATTTGTTATCCGTGTTATTTTATTTCAACAGATGAAACAATTTTGACCTAGCGGTTTGACGAAGTAAAGGAAAAAATTATATATAAAATAAATATAAACACTAACACATGATAGAAGAGCAACAACACATATTAGCCCTTAATGTAATTAAATAAAAAAAACAAGTTTTTTCAATTGAAAGTAAGGAGCAATATTTAAACTTAAAACAAACAGAAATTATTACGCATACGAGGGGGTTGCCCCCTCCTCAACACCTCGCTCTTCACACTATAGTTTGTCGGCATTTTATAAAAAGTTACTTATTGTTCTAATTAAACGACCCCTATGTTTCAGGAGTCGTTTTAAAAGAATTGGGACAAAATTTAAACTTTAGCGTAAAGAGCGAGGTGTTGAGGAGGGGACAACTCCCTCGTATGCGTAATAATTTCTGTTCGTTTTAAGTTTAAATATTGCTCTTACTTTCAGTTGAAAAAACTTGTTTTTTTAAATTTAATTTCTAATCATTTTTAAATAAAGCCAGGAAATCTGGTTCCACCTCCACAGAAAAATCCCCCTCCCCACGGAAATATCATCTGTCCAATTCAATCCTGGTGAAAATTTACTCCAGGCAATTACCCTTAGCACCTCCGCGCTAAAATTGACTCAGTAAAGAGAAGGCAAGACACAAAGAAATTTCGTATAGGAATCCTGGAAAATTCACCCAGTATACTAATTCCCCTGAAAAATTCCCTCTCCACGGAAAATTCCCCCCGTGCAAAGTCCCCCCACCAAAAAATTCATCCCCCCTCCCCACCCAAAAAATGTATGCATACTTCTCAAAATACAAATACTATACGTAAACAATGGGCAAATTTTATAACTTAAAGACCTTTCCTCAGGGGCTGTGGGGGGGGGGGGTCTTTTTATCTCTAAAGACGTAGTTATTAGGCTTTTCAACTATGCTGAACAAAATAGCCCTCAAAATTTTGATCGAAAGAATTTGGGAAAAAGTGGCGTGGTAGGGGGCCTAGTTGCCATCCAATTTCTTTTGTCACTTAAAAAGGGAACTAGAACTTTTCATTTCCGATAGAATGGGCCCTCTCCCGATATTCTAGGCCCATTGGGTCGATACGATTACCCCTGGGAAAAAACAACAAATAAAAACGTATCTGTGATCTTTTTTCCGGCAAAATGTACAGAATTCCACATTTTTTTTCAGATATGAGCTTAAAAACTTAACAGTAGGGTTCTCTGATACTTTGAATCTGCTGGAGTGATGTTCATTATAGTTCTATAAATTTTAGGGGGTCATTCCTCCTTTTTTTCAAAAATCAGGCAAATTTTCTCAAGCTCGTAACCTTTGATGGGTAGGCAATAACTAAACTTAATAAAACTTATATATTTAAAACCAGCATAAAAGTCAAATTCTTTGATATATCTATTGGTATCAAAATTTCGTTTTTTAGAATTTCGGTTACTATTGAGCCGGGTCGCTCCTTACTCATACAGCGATGACAAAGAAGTTGCAAATTGTGATGAAGTGAATGTGCATTCCATGACGAATGTAAATTATCTAAACAATATTGTACATCATAAAAAGTGTCTTTTAATATAGATATATATATATATATATATATATATATATATATATATATATATATATATATATATATATAATATATATCATATATATATATATATATATACATATATATATATATATATATGTATATATATATATATATATGTATATATATATATATATATATATATATATATTAATATATATATATATATATATATTATATATATATATATATATATATATACATATATATATATATATATAAATATATAAATCTATAATATATATATATATATATATATATATATATATATCTATTATATTATATATATATATATATATATATATATATATATATATATATATACATGTTTAACATGTTATCATTGTTAAGCATTAAAGCGATATTACTCATCTGGGACAAGCCATTTTTGGACAGAAAGGATGTCTAGAGATCTGCCATTAGAGATAGAATGCTGCTACTACTGCTAGAGAAGTCTTCAGACTACGTACGTAAATTCCTAAGGTAAGTAGTTAAGTTGCGGTAGGTTAAGAATAACCTTTCACACTTAAATAAGTCCTTTCAAGTTAGGCTATCGTATAAAATCCATACAACCATCATAATTATCATCTGAAATCCTCACAATCAGCGTAAGCAAATTGTGTAAAAATAAAAATATGAATGGACAAGACCTTTTACGAAAAATTTGCATGAAAGACTTTCTAGGAAAAGTTGAAATTTATGCTCAAAATTTATTAAATGCTATCTAGAAATTATTTTTTTTTACTATGTTGGCTTTTCCATAGCGCAAAATACACTTACATAACGTAAGGTCCTACAGTTTCGAGTCTATTTACTACAGTCTAAGTCACAGAGAAAATTTGCTTTTTAAGATTGCATAATATAACGTAAAGTTATGCTAGTGTGAAAGATTCTATGGCGTAGGGTGAAAGCACCCTAACAACGCATGGACAAAGACGCTCTTTCTCCACCCCAATCCTTCATAGCTTCAATCTTAACTCCATCCAATGAAGTTCCAAGGTATTCCGATTTCCTTTATTAATCATTTCTTATAAATTCTTCATGTTCGAGGAACTTCTGTATTTCGTTTGGCCCCAAACAGATGGCGAAAAAGCACGATTCTTGGCAATCTATTATCTTTCCGCCGTGAGACATGACCCACCCCTCTTAATGTTCCTTTCGTAGAAAGTGGGATCGAAGCCATTTTTTCGCACAGCTTGCTGTTTAAAATACAGTCATTTAAACAAGTACCTACTAAATCTAGCATTAATCTAGCTTAGAAAGATATCTTTAAGCTTAGATACTAGTTGGGCCAAAAGGGTTTAAATTCCCTGTCTAAGGGTCTAAAGATATAAATTCCATTTTAGTGCTACTATTATAACTAAAAAGTCGTCAGAGTGTCAAGTTTTCTGAGGCCGTCATACTAGTAAACACTTCGCGTCCATATCATTGTAAAAAAAAAAAAAATCGTTTTGGCCACCTTCCAAGAGGTTCCCACGCAATTTAGGGTGTTTTTATATCCTATTTTTACCAGGCCCGCGCAAAAAAGGAAGAACTACCACAAACGCCAAAGTTTATAAAGTCCCCCTATAGTTTCCAATACTTTGATATAATTCAGCCCCCCCCCCCCAAAAAAATCTTCTTATCTGCATGATCCTAAAAACTGCAAGTTCTGTCTTTACGCAGTTCATTTGTGCTATTTAGAACGTCTCCATTGATTTCAATTATATATTGCAGGTTCCAATGCGTCTCAACCTTAGTTATAGCCTTATTTAGAACAGAAGTTTAGTTGCCGACTTAGTCAACTTAGTCTCGCAAGTCTCAAAATTACCCTTTACAAACAATCGTTCAAGTCTTAATAATTTTTTTAATATTTAGGTATTAATTAATATTGAATAAGAAGTTGTGATGACAGATATAACTTATTCACTAATAAAGTAATCATTTGTCCGGTCCATAAATATCGTACTTGCTATGTGAGGACATGTGCCTGACCGAATCCCAGGAAGTAACTATGTCTCAGTTAGATATTTTTTTCTGGACTTTTCAAGTCTTGGTTATTTCTCGGGATAAGAAGAATTAATAGTCAAGTCTTATGTACTTCCAGTGACACATAATACTCACTTGTAAAGTGGACAGAGCGATAATTGTCATCACCAGAGTGAAGGAAAAAGCAGTCAAATAAAAGTAGGCATCTCTCCCTTCTATTCTCTCACGAAGACTACCTGCCAAAAGAATAATACGTTACAATAGATGAAAACAATGTATCATTAGACTTGATTTAGAATTCGGGTAATGAACTTCTTGTTTTTTAGATTTGTTACGTAAAATAGCCTAGAGATAAATAAGCCTAGTGACACGTGAATAAAAAAGAGGAAGGAAAATGCAATAGCAATAGGCTATGTTGCTAGTAAGCTTTGATCGACTCCATAGCTTTCAGCTGTAGACCCCCCTCCCCCCCCCCAAAAAAAAAAAAATCCAAGTAAGCCACTGGTTGGCATAGCAAACTTCTAAAAGATGACCTTTCAGAGAGTATCTTACCCTCTGATTGAGTAGAGAGAATGAACAACAAATTTTGCTGAGAAAGTACTTCACATTTACCCCAGATGGTCCAAAGAAATGATCATTTCTGAATATATATATATATATATATATATATATATATATATAATTATATATATATATATATATATATATATATATATATATATATATATATATATATATATATATATATATATATATATATATATATATATATATATATATATATAATATATATATATATATAGATTCAGAAATAAATTTTCCGGAAGAAAAGTATATTCTTCTAGTAAGTACTTTCGATGAGCCCTTCATCTAACTTGAGTTAGGCACACAATCATGGTTGTAGCGATAGCTACAACACAGTAAGAGACGAACACGTTACATAGTAACACAAATAGCCCAAAAAAAACCTAAAAATCGTGTCAGGTCGAAACATAAAGTAAACCAGTAGAACTGTCTAGTCAAAAGCCCCTATAAGCGAGACTCAGTCAAGTTTTAATTAGGAGGGTCCAAATTTAGTTTAATTAGGAGAGTCCAAAATAAAGGTTTAATTCTTTTAAGTTTTGACTTGTTAAAAAGTTGCGAAATAGTCTCAGCTATCTAGTAATTTATTCGGTACTTACGTGTTATAGCGACCACATTTTGTTCTTGATCGGTAATAAAATCGTTATCTGTGTCCACTCGGAGATAATCAGCTTATCCTGAGCGAGATGAAGTCCTATACAGGTATATTTTAATGAAATATTCAAAATATAGAGGTGGTTAGGTTAGGTATTTAATTTAATATGTTCTGGCCGGCCTGCTTTCCATAATTCTCTGTAGTAGTTTCCATAATTTTGTTACTAAAGTATTATATTTTCATTATATTTTGGTATATTTCATTAGGATTAACCTAACTTCAGTTCTTTGATGTGGTCGCTATAACCACATAAGTACCATTTATTCTTATATTTATTCCTTAGTTGATGGATTGCTGGCATAAAGAGTCAAACAAATACCTCATTTTTAGGAATTATCTAACGTACAAGTGACGCTTTGAAGATGGGTTAGAAGCGACTGAAAAAAAAAAGTATTTGCAGGCTCTGGAGTTTTGAGACATTTTGTTTTTGTTGGTGAGACTCTCTTTCAGTTTGGGAAAATTAAGGGATTGTAATTTTGTTACACAAGATTCGAACTTTGGATACACGTTTTTCTTTTAATCTAGATTTTATTTGTATTTCGTCCCCGGAAGTGGCCCAGGAACTGGTCCGGAAATATTCTGCTTTCTGTTTTGTTTCCCTGTCATAATAATTTACAGTAAAGAAGAAGCTCTCTAGCCCATAGTAACCGAAATATTAAAATAAAATACAACTTTCGACAAAAACTGAATCATTTGCATGACGATGCAATACACCTATCTTTTGACAAGATAATATAACATAAGTATCTTTCGAAAATTCGGATAAATTAAACACTAGCTCATAATCTATACAACTGAAGACTAAAGGCTAATTTAATTTAATAAAATCTATCCCCTTACTAAACGCACATTGTTCTTCTCTTGAACTTTATTTACAGCATCCCTAAGTCTAAAAAGTAACATCATACTAAGTAATTTGCTTGCTACAGAAACCAAGCTAATGCCTTCATCAAAAAGTTAGCGGTAACGAACTGTAAGTAAGGAATGACGCGGCTAAATAGTAACCGAAACTTTAGGTTTAATGTTACCCGTCAGAAGTTACAGGTCTGAGGAAATTTTCCCAATTTTCGAAAAAGGTGGAAAACACCCCAAAAGTCTCATAGTCTTACTGAGAATCTCACCATCAGATTCAGTTGTAGAGGTTAAAGCTCCTATATACAAAAATTGGAATTTTGCATTTTTTGCCAGAAGAAAGATCTTGGTAGGGGTGATTGCATCGAACTAGTGACTCCTGAAGATCGGGAGAGGGCTAGTTTGATCGAAACTCAAAAGCTCTAATGCCCTTTTTAAATATCCAAAAGATTGAGAGGACAGCTAGCCCCCCTTCTGTGCCCCCTTTTTCCCAAAAGCGATTCGATCAAAATTTTGAGATAGCCATTTTGTTCAGCATAGTTGAAAGGTCCAATAGCTATGCCTTTGTGGACAACATGACCCCCCCCCCCACAGCCCCTGGGAAAAGGGCTGTAATTTCCGAAATTTTCCCATTGTTTAAGGGTGGTAACTGTTATTGGGAAGTATACAGGCATTTTCTTTGTTTTTTTTTTTGGGGGGGGGATTTTCCACGATGAGAATTTTCCATGGGGAGGGGTTTCCGGGGTAAACTTTTCGGGGTAAATTTACAATGGGGAATATACGTAAATTCCTATACGGAATTCTTTTATTTGTCTTACCTTGTCTTTGCTAACTCAATTTTACAAATGGGGATACTCCGTGGAAATTTTTTGCGGGGTTGGAATTGTATGGAGAATTATTCCACAGGGGGAGGGGAATTTTCCATGGGACAAATTCTCCATGGGCGAATTTCCCAGAGGGGCAATTTCACACTGGGAGAGGGGATTTCCGTAAAAAATTTACAGGGAGGGGGATTTCCGGCATAATTTGAAAAACAATCAGAAATTAAAGCCTTAGTCAAATGAAAGTACACTAAGGAGAATTTTTCAGACGGAATCGTCCGCAAGAAATTTCCGGGAAAATTTTCAGCAAGGATGGAATTATCTGTGGGGATTTCACGCAAGAAGAAATTTCCACGAGGGATGGAATTTTTTATGGAGGAGAGTTGGGTTTCTCGGCATTATTTGAAAAACAGTCAGGAATCAAATAAAACAAATTTTTTTTTAAACTACTACTTCAACTACTAACAACTCACCGCAGCACCAAGCTGCCTGAGGCCAACATAGCTATGCACGCTCCTCCTCCATCCAAATCTATTCACAGCCTCCCTCTTTACACCCTCCTAGGAGGTTCCCATTTCCCTTAAATCTTTCTTTATGACATCCTCCCACTCCAACCACGGACGACCTGCTTTCCGTTCAGCCCTTGAGGGTAAGCCAACAAGGACAATCTTCGGCAATCTTTCATCCTTCATACGCAGAATGTGCCCAAGCCATCTCAACCTTTCTCTCATTACAGCCCTAGAAAGCGGGATAGAACCGCATTTTTCCTACATCCTAATGTTTGAAATACGGTCAGTATGCCGGGTACCCAGAACAATCCGTAGGCAATTTCTCTGGAAAGCATTTAGCAAATCTTCAGCTGCTTTTCGGAGCCCCCATGCTTCAGAACCATATTTGAACACTGTCATCATTGTAGCTTCCAATATTCTAATCTTGGTTGGCAGACTTATTTTCCTATTCTTCCAAACTTTTTTCAACTGTGAAAATACACCCTTAGCCTTGGCTAATCTACTTTTAACATCTTCACTGCTCCCACCGCCTTTACTATTAATACTACTAAGGTAAGTGAAGCTGTCCACCTGATCCATCTTTTCGTTACTTCGCTTATTCCTAGCCTTAGTGGCATAGTCTTCTTAACATTAATCTTAAGACCTATTTAAGCACCCTGAACTCGCAAAACCTCGAAAAAGTTCATTCATTTTGCTCACACTTTCATCTAGGATGCTTAAATAATCAGCATAATCTAAGTCCAGGAAAGTTTTTCCTCTCCATTTTTTTTCAACTGAAACTAAGAATCGGCATTAAAAGTTAAATGAACAAAAGTTATTCCGTATATGAGAGGGATTGCCTCCTCCTCAATACCCCTTTCTTTACGCTAAAGCTTGACTTTATGTCCCAATTCTTTAGGAACGACTCCTGGAAAAAAAAGAGTCATTTAACTAGAACAAAAAGCTTCTGCAAAAGTTCTAAAAAACTTTAGCGTAAGGCACGAGGTATTGAGGAGGGGGCAACCCCCTCATATTCAGAATAAAATCTGCTAGTTTAAAATTTTTGTTGCTCCATCCTTTCAGTTGAAAAACTTTTTTTCTTCCATTTAGTAATTGATATACTCACTCTTATAACCTTTATTATAGAGGTGTTTAATTAAAGTTTTCCTAATATTTTATAGCAAAGAACGATGTAGCCGAAACTTTTAAATGAATGCCATTTTTGACAAAACATTTGACAAGCGATGATGTTCCTAGCTGCGTGCTACACAGACAAAGATTGTCTGTAGTAAAATGGGCGCTGTCACCCCCTGAATACATACTTACCCCAACAGTGCTTTTAAAACTTTATTTAGATTAATTAAAAGAACATAATTTGCACTTTACTGAAAAAATTTAAATGTTTTTACTTTTATAACTTTAATAAATCAAATAATATTAACATTTTGGTTACTAAATATCAGTATATGTATGTTAAACTGACAATGCATATTCCTTTGTATTTTTTTCAGTAAAGTGCAAATTATGTTCTAGCCTTGGGAAGGCATAGGGGTTTTGAGCCCAACTTATGTTAATTTCTGCTCGTTTTGAGTTTGACTCAGCTTTTTATTATAATTTCTGTTCGTTTTGGGTTTCATTTATTTATCGATGCTAATTTGTGGTAGTTTCACGAGTAGTAGACTATTTGATTTTATTTTTGCTCATTTTTTGTTTAATGGAGTTCTTTACATTCCTTTGAAAAACTTATTTTGTGGAAAAAGTTTTCTTTAATTAATTTATGTTCGTTTTATATTGACATAGTCTTTTCAGGGAAAAAGAAAATAATACTTTAAATCTTTTCGTTTTTTTAAGAATTTATAGTTTGGCCTGCTATTAGTATGCTGGAGAAAAGTTTTCAGCAATTTTTAACAACATACATCCTTTTAAAAATCTGGACACAAATAGTAGTGTTTAATTTAGTTTCATACCTCCTCTAGTTGACCTGAAATGGAAAACTTGATTACATTCGCAAAGAAATATATTTACTTTCTTTGATAGCTTCGATACACTTACGCTATTTTGATTTGGTCAAATTTTAAGAGCAGAAGTAGCCCCAAAAGTTTGAACATAATAGCCTCAGTCGTTCTTGGGATACTGCTGAGATGCCTTATTGGGAATTAGCATTAACACAGTTCATTTTCATTTAATCTTATGGCAACATTTAGTTTTTAAACATAAAGGCAAATGGGAGTGTGGACGTGGGATTAGTTTCCCTCCAATCACTTTCGACTATTAAAAAGGGTATCAGCCCTTTCTATTTTCAATCAAATGAGCCCTTTTCGAAGTTCCTACGACAACTCCTTCAATACAAAGCGCCCGGGCCTAAACAACAACAACAACAACAAAAAAATAAAGCATTATACCCACATCGATCTTTACTATAAAAAAAGTCAAGCCTTCCTATCAATTTCGACTATTAAAAAGAGCACTAGGTCTTTCGATTTCCAATCGAATGAGCCCTTTTTGAGTTTCTACGACAACACTTTCTAAATACACCTTATATCCCCCAGGGCATAAATTACAACCCTTCCCTAAGGGCTGTGTGGGTGGTTGTCATTCTCAAAGACCTAATTTTCAGAACTTTCTGCAACGTTGAACAAAATGGCTATCTCAAAATTTTGATTGGATGTGTTTGGGGGAATGGTGGGCGTGAGAGGGGGGTTAGTTCCCCCCCCCCCCCAATCACTTTCAACTATTAAAAAGGGCACTAGCCCTCTCATTTTCCAATTGAATGAGCCCCTTTTGAAGTTTTTACGACAACTCTATCTATAAAAACCTTATATGCCCACAGGGCATAACTTACATCCTTTGCCCTGGGGGATCTGGGAGGTTTGTCATCCTTAAATACATAATTTCAAGAACTTTGAACTACGTTGAACAAAATGGCTATCTCTAAACTTTGATTGAATATGTTTGGGGAAATGGTGGGCGTGAGACGGGGGTTAATTACTCTCCACTCATTTTCGACTATTAAAAAGGGCAATTTCAATTTCCAATCAAATGAGCCCCTTTTGAAATTTATACAAGAACTTTCTATATGAACCTTATATGCCCCCAGGGCATAACTTACAACCCTTGCACTGAGGGCTATGATGGGGTTATCATCCTAAAAGACCTAATTTCCAAAACGGCTATCTCAAAATTTTGATTGGATGTGTTTGGGGGAATGATGGGCGTGGGGGGGGGGGCTAGTTGCCCTCCAACCACTTTCGACTATTAAAAAGGGCACTAGCCCTTTGAATTTCCAATCGAATGAGCCTTTTTTGAAGTTTCTACGACAACGCCTTCTATAAAAACCTTATATGCCCGCCAGGGCATAACTTAAAACCCTTGCCCCGAGGGTTGTGGGAGAGTGTCCTCCTCAAAAACATATTTTCTATCTGGAAATTAATTACGCTGAACAAAATGGCTATCTCAAAATTTTGATTGGATGTGTTTGGGGGAATGATGGGCGTGGGGGGGGGGGGCTATTTGCCCTCCAATCAATTTCGACTATTAAAAAGGGCACTAGTCACTCCAATTACCAATCGAATGAGCCCTTTTCGAAGTTTCTACGACAACTACTTCAATACGAAGTGCCCGGGCATGGAGAAAAAAAAAAAAAAAAATACATTGTGCCCACATCGTTCTTTACTTAGGCAGCGCTAGCGCTGCCTATGATTAAGATGATTTAACGCAGGAATGCATGGGTTATAGTTTAGTAAAGTGTTCCCGTGCATCCTTTTTTTTTTTTTTTTTATAAAATGTGGTTCTTATTATTTATCATCATGAAATTCATAAAAATTTATGTTTCTTTATAAGTATTTACATTAATTTCCAAAACCATCTTCATTTTTTATAAAAAGTTGTAAAAAAGAACGATATATTTCTTGCTAAGCGAAGATTATAAACAATTTCCTATGTGTGGGACAAACAAATTTCAGACAAGCACAGATCTGCATAACCCTGGTTTATCCACAAATCTGTTCTTTCAAAAATTCTAAACACTTCTTCAAACTCTTCGAACATCCGAAAGAAGAGATGAACAGCCAGAAAACATCAATGTAAAAAAAAGTCGTATGGTCAACATGACAACGAACCTTCAGAAAATCAAAGAAAATCAGAATATTTTCATAACTTGCATCCAAAGACTTATGATGGAAACATTGTTTCGGCTATTCGAGAAGAAGACAGTGGAATTCGTATCACTGAGACTGATGTTGAAGAGAAGTGAAAAGTCGGGTGTTGTGAAAGTTTTCTTGAAACCCAGAGTAAGATACAGGCTTAGACTCAATCAAATACTCAAAATGAAAGAAATATGTCTGGTCAAAAACATCTGAATATGAACAACCTTTCCAACAATCGAATGTTCGAAAAATTTTAAAAACCTCTTTTCATGGACTACAGAGGAGATGAACAACCAGAAAAGATCAAATCAAAAGAGGCATATGGTGAACACAAGAATTACAAAATTTTTTCCAAAAGTAAAAGGAAACTAGCAAATTTACATCCAAAGACTAACAATGGAAAAATCATTCCCTTAGTTTGGAATGAAGAGGCCACAAATTGTCTCACTTAGGCCAATATTGCTAGAAAAAGAAAAGCTAAGTTTGGGGAAATTCCCAAAGAAACCCAGAGAAAGACTCAGACCTACATGCAATCAATAGAAAATTTACATTCAAAGACTAGCAATCAAAAAGTTATTCCCTTAGTTTGGAATGAAGAGGCCAAAAATCGTCTCAATGAGACCGATATTGCTAGGAAAAAAAAGCTAAGTTTGGGGAAAATAACAAAGAATCCCAGAGAAAGACTCAGGCCTAGATGCAATCAAATACTCAACATCTTAAATCCTGCCAAGTTAAGGCCAAACTATCAGATCTAGCTACAATTATCAAGCAGTTGATAAGATAGTACAAAAAATCCATGATGCTATTTTTATTGATTACAACCCAAAATTCCAAGAAATAGAAATTGCTCAAAGGACGATTTGCAATGGTTAAAAGCTTGGAAAATAGGATTTTATCACGGGAATCAAAAGTGGATGATTTTATTCAAGAAAAAATGTTGGATTGCTTAGCCTAAATGGAGTAAAGCGGAGAGGCCTGGGAATGATCTTAAGAAAGAAATAACGACTATCATTAAAGACAAGATGCTGGTCCCTGGTTTTGATGATAATAATATTATAAATGTTTATCGATTTCGTTTGAATGACTCTAAGTGGCTCCAGTGCTAATACGCTTCAGAAATGCTGAAATAGCTCAGATTGATTTTAAAGCAAAGAATAAACTAACAAAAAGCGGAATATATTTATCAGAATTGCTAACAAAAAAGTGACATGAAGTTACAAACGCGGCTCGAGATTACATCGGTAAATTGACTGAGTGAACAGACCGCGGGCAAATTTCGGTCAACCACCTGGTCAATCAATAATACGAAAAAATCGATCATTCACAAATTTGTTCAGAAATAACCGTATTTTTTTTGTTTTTTTTTTATTATTCATTTTGTGAGACCTTTCTGGATTATAATAATGAAATGCTTCTGGATACACCCAGTTACAAGATGGAGCGACTAAATTGCTAAAGGATGGCAAAGGATTTGCCATGCATACAGTCTCTTTTTTGATTATGTCTGGCCATCCTAAAAATAAATAAAATGAAATTGAAAAGAAAGGATACGCTAAGAAGCAATATGAAGAGAGAATTGATTTAATAGCTTAATTAGAGTATATAACCAATTTTTGCCATTTCTCGGTTTTTATACCGTTTCTTTTTTATACAAGAATATACATAAAGGCACCCTAAACATCTTTAAAGGACTACGTGATATATTGTTTCCGACATTGCCGCAAACTGCAGTGCTCTAATAACAAATTTTGTAAATACACTAAAAATCTGCCTGTTGTCCGAACAATGAAAGGAAGTATTCTTTTAGGAATACCACTGTTTTAAGAGTTATCCTAAATTGAATTGACCCAGTTTATCAGCCCTAGTGTAATAGAGATCTTATCCTATCTAATTGGATAGGATAAGCATAACTAATCCTTTGATATCTTAAAATCCCCCAAACACTCAACTTTAATAGCTTACACGCACATATACATATACATATATATATATATATATATATACATATATATATATATATATATATATATATATATATATATATAGTATATATATATATATATATATATATATATATATATATATATATATATATATATATATATATGTATATATATATATATATATATATATATATATATATATATATATATATATATATATATATATATATAAAAGACTAGAAAAGAAATACCTTTGGCCTGATGTAGAGACAGCTGATACCAAGCATAGGCTAACGCAGCAAGACAAACAAAAGCAGTCATGGACGGTGAATAAAACAAAATGAAGGAAAACGTACAATGAAAGGTTTCGTTGCTGAAAATTAAATAGATGGTTATGTTACGGCATTCATTAATTACTAGATTAGGAAAAGCAGCATAGTCATAAGAAGTAGTATAAATGTTACCAATATCTTTTAGAGGCATGGAAACTTAAACTAGGTCCATTATGACTAAACCAAATCAGTAAGTAAAAGACCATCGAATTTTTTAACATTACAAGATACAAGACCAAAAACGCCTTGTATAGATATGATCGCTAACAAATTAAATAGAAATTGCAATCTATTGCATTTAAACTTGCAAGAGATGCTTACATTTCTAAGTGATTTGATTAGTCCAACTGGGCGGGGCGCCCGAGGGCTTTGGGGGGTTGACGTCCCCAGAGACATAGTTACTGGACTTTTCGACTATTTTGAACCAAATAGCTATCTCAAAATTTTCATTGGATGTGCTTGAACAATTAATGGGCATGGGAGGGGGACTGTTTGTCCTCCAATCACACTGCAAACTCTTAAGAAGAGCCCTAGAACTTTCAATTTCAAATCAAACGAGCTCTTTCCGAATTTTCTATGAAAATTCCTTCAATACGAAGTGCCTTGGCAAAAAAAAAAAAAAAAAAAAAAAAAAAAAAAAAAAAAAAAAAAAAAAAAAAAAAAAAAAAAAAAAAAAAAAATCTGGTTGGATTAAGCTCGGAAATAGCAAAAATTTTCGTTTAAACATTTTGAAAATAAAGTTAGCAAAAGTATGGCAAATACCAATTGGATTCTTAAAATTTAAAAACTTTCAAAAATCTCATCTTAAATTGTATTTTAACCAGATACAAAAGTACCTTCTCCATACTAAGCAGATTGATACACTAAGAGAAGGAAATGACAACACGTACTCGAAATTCAGACACAAAGCAATGATGAACGCTTATATGGAGATAGTTTTCTGACCCTCATATTACAAAAAAGTCCATCTTCCCATCTGTTTTCGAATTATTTACATATTATTTTCTTCCTTTTCTCCTTCCCTTTTTTCCTTTCGTTTCAAAGTTCTTTTTCTTCTCTTTTTGCATTCAATTTTTGTTCGTACAGAGTCTTCATTTTGTCTAGTTGAATATTTCTATTTATGAAATTTTTAATATTAGGGTTGACTGTTCATTGAATCAATGTTTTCTAAAGTGGAAATTTGTTTAGAAAAGTTACTTAGCAAATAAATATTTTCTTAGAATGCATTATTGAAAAAACTCAACTGTATTACAGAACAATAATAAACTACTACTACTACTACTAAACAGCCTACTGCAGCACCAAACTGCCTGAGACCAACACAGCTACGCAAGCTCCACTTCCACCCCCAATATAATCAAAGTCCAGCCAAATTTGATGAGCAATAGAATCTAGTGTCTTAGTTTAGCTTTTCGAGTATGCTTCAGTAAAGTCTCTGCAGGAGGAGGGGATTCAAAAATTGCTGTCTTCAAGAAATAAATGAGAAGTGTCAGATTTCAAGCAAATTTCGTGGTAACTAAGTGCTGGTGTTTTAATTGTGTCTTTTTAAGATCAGAAGTCAATCCGATATATGTGAGAGAAAGAAACGATATCCCTGTAAAATTTCAAGTGGACATTGCCAGAAGACACTCCTTTCTTATTGAAATGTTTTTATTTATGTTAGCGTGAATGGCCAAAATTGCTCAACTGGTGAATGTTTGAAATACCTTTTGTCTCCTTGGATTCAGTCAGCATTGCAAGTCAACTTTTTCAGTTTACGCAAGGTTTGATGGTGACGGGTTAGGTTAGATTAGGTTTTTAACCCATGTCTGAGGTTTATAGCCTGATTTAACCTAACCTATCTTTAACTTTTACCACCAAAGCTTGCATAAGACTGAAAAAGCTGATTCGCAAAGCTAATTGAATCCAATCAGAGAAAAAGAAATTTCAGACACTCACCGGTGAATGTCGACATTAACCAGATTTCGGACATTCACAGTAACATATACACTAATAGCAGTAATGTTGGCTAATAAGTTTTAGTAAAATATAGAAGTTATTCTTAAAAAAAGAGTAGGAGTGTTTTAGTCACACTCATAGTATGCCACACACTGATTTTTCTATATTCCAATCTCACATGAACCTCCCATTCGCAATCAACAGCCTCAGAAAACCTTAAATATCTACTTTACATAAAAATTGACAGTATTTGCAAAACATGCGCTTAATTAAGTTAATTTTGAACTTCCATATTCAAATATTAATCTAAGATCTGTAGTTGATCGGATGAGAAACTCTTGAATACCAAATTTGAGAGAATTCACAATTTGTGGAATATGTGCCTTCTTTTTTTTACATACGAAATTTACACTGTAATCTTTGCGGCCTTTGACAATTAATATTTAATTATTTAGGTCGATCCACTGAATAATTCTAGAACAATCATGGGTAAAGAACGTTTACCTGTTTGTTTAATAAACAAATGGACGACTTCTAAGAATATTTCAGGTGATTAAATCTTACAGAGCTACTACCTATTCTAAATAATTCATTCAAGAGTAGTAGATGGCAATACGGATCTTTACTTACAGAAAACTGCCCAATTCTTTGATGAAAGTACTTGCAACTATTTAGTTATTATTTCTTCAACTATGCTTTTACCAAGGATGAAGTGAAGCCAGTAAAAAAATAAAGAGAAGATAAATAATCTGTTAAAAAAGTTTACCTGACCGGTTCTGCCTTTCGAGCAGTGCCATCTTTCCAGCAAGTAATTGCGTCTCTCATTCCTGGGTAAAATGACCATAGCCAAACCATATTTGCTGTGAAAAAGCACAAATTCAGATAAAACACCATGACTGAAGGGAATCTTTTGGCGTTTTTCCAATCCAAAAAATAGGTAGCCTATGAAAGGATAGAAATTAAATTAATCACAGTTTTTAGCTTAATCCGGGAACAAAAATAAACTGACTAAATACATAAAATAAAAGGCTGCTGAAACTAATAGTAATTTCAGTAACACTAGTGCCTCAGCCGGTGAAAGCGCTTACGTGGCGTGAAAAACATTTCTGTTTATTGTTTTTTTTCTTTAGTAGAATAAATATTTCTAACAGAACTTTGTAGTTCCTGTTTGAACCTTCATATAAACTTCTTTTTTGTTTAAGAAAAGACATCAAAGCAATAAAATCGAAAAAGAGAGTTGTTGAAAAGGACAGATGAAACAATCGTTTCATCTGTACTACATTGTAATTTGAATATCATTCGTATTGTACAGTTGTTATATTTACCCGTGAAGTGGACCTTAACTATACTTACAGCGCATTGTTATTCATTCTACCCCTCATATTTTTTTCAAATATACGTATACGTCAGTGGCCCAACTAAAGGGGTGGCTACTGGAGGCCAGAACTTTTTTTTTCTAGAGAGTAGCGCTCCCCATGCCACAGTATTAAATCAGGAACTAAGCAGGGTTGTGTTCTATCCCCATTTATACAGATCATTTTGATGGACTTTGTCTTAAAGAGTATTCTCTGAAATTTCAAAATTTTTACTATTCACCTATTTATCCTATATGTTTCATATGATTTGCTTGTTTTCATCTAATTCAATGGGCAATGGGGGAACACGGAATTAAATGGGAATAAAAAAAAAATTCCTGGGCTTTCATTATGCTGATGGCTTCAGGATCCTAAATGAAAGTGTGAGCAAAATGAATGAACTTTTAGAGTTTTTGCGAATTAAGGGTGCTAGGATAGGTTTGAAAATTAATGTTAAGAAGAATAAGTCACCAAGGCTAGGAGTAAGCGAAGATAAAAAGGTGAAGTTGGGTAAAGAAAAGACTGATCAAGTGGACAGCTTCACATGCGTAGTTAGTATCATTAGTAAAGATGGTGCATGTAGTGAAGATGTTAAAGTAGAATAGCCAAGGCTCAGGGTGTTTTTCACAGTTAAAAAAAGTTTGGAAGAATAGGAAGATAAGTTTGTGAACCAAGATTAGAATATTGGAAGCTAAAAAAACCAGACGCTCCGAAAACCAGAAGATTTTCTAAATATTTTCCAGAGAAATTGCATATGGATTGTTTTGGCTACCCGACTGACTGACTGTATTTCAAACAGTAGGCTGTACGAAAAGAGTGGTTCAATCCCGCTTTTTTGGGCTACAATGAGAAAAAGAATAAGATTGCTAGGGCATGTTCTGCGAATGAAGGATGACAGATTACCAAAGATTGTCCTTTTCAGCCAACCGTTTAGGGCTAAACTAAAAGCGAGGCACTAACAAACACGATGTCCAAAGTCAATATAATTATCCGATGAATAAAAAAACTACGGATTTTTTTTTATCATGACTGATGACCGTAAGACACATTCAAAGAAGTTTAGTAGAGCTATACAAGACTTGCTACATCAGGAAAAAGGTTTAAACAAGAATGATGAATTAAGTAACTGAGATAATTTCTGTTTACAAGTCCTTTTCTGATCGTCCATGGATCACAAATGAAATCAAGGCTCTTATACAACAATGGTCTCAAACTCATGATAAAGGATTCCGCTACAAAGTCGTTGCCCTCTGCCGCAAAGCCAAGAAATCGTTTGCTGCAAACCACGTTGATCGATGTCTGTCCACACCAACTGCAAAAATGGCACGATTCAGTAAAGAAGCTGACCGGCAAAACCTGAGACCCTCACTTACGGCTTCTGAAAGACGACAACTCCGATTTGACAACATCCGCGGTGAATCAGTTTTTTGCTGGTATATGCACCACATTCCCGAGCTATACAAGTGAAGAACTTGCAACTGTTCTCGAAAAATCTAGACAGCGTAGCGAGTGACCGCGAGTAGAGCCTTATTAAGTTTCTCATCAACTACTCAAATTAAAACCCAAGAGCTCTTCGTTTCCTGGTGGAAACCCTGTGAAACTTCTTCGCGATTATGCTCCTTTCATAGCGACTCCTCTAGTGAGTATCATTAATCTGTGCCTGACTCTCTAAAAATTTTCCAAACAGTTGGAAAAAGTTATACATTAAAGTGATACCTAAGAAATAATTTCTTAAGTCGTGCGATGATTTAAGACCGATTTCACTAACCCCATGTATGGCGAAGATTACAGAGACAGTCATTTCAAGGCAACTGTTGAACGACATAGAGCCCCAATTAGACCCTTATCAATAGGGATGCCTTTGTGGCTCCAACGCCTCAGTGCATCTCGTCAGGTTGTACGATGCTATTCTATCCTGGCCAGAGAAGGGCAAATCCTTCGTAGATCTTGCCATTACCGACTACAGAAAAGCATTTGACTTGATCAGATACCTTGTTGCTCTTGAAAGCCTAAGTGAAATGGGTGCCAAAACCGACCTGTTGCTTATAGTTGCTGACTTCCAATCTGGCCGTGAACAGTGCGTCTTCGCCATGAACAAAAATGACACGAACCCTTCTTCCAATTACCTGTGGTGCCTCTCAAGGTACCAAACTTGCTTTTATCGGTTTCCTAGTTGTCATAAATATTGGATGTCAGTCATATCCTAGTTGTCATATCCTTGAAGGACCTACATCCTCCGGTCCTTCAAGAATAGATACAAATTATTGGATGATTTATCCTCCCTACTAAAATATGTACTCGAAGAAGACTTTGCTGTGCCAAAATTTGACTCTAATATTAGGGTCGAGTATGTTTCGCACCGCTTGTGAACTAGCGAGTCTCATTCTCAATGAGATGAAGTGCAAGGTAATGAGGTTCAACCCTCTAACAACTGATTTCCAAGAGCCATGTGAATGAACTAGTCCGCAAAGACTACCCTGTCCCGCCATCACTTGTTACAATGAAAAGGTTCGGTTTCAATGAAGTTGGCCTACATGACTTACGTTTTTGCCTGTACTAGACTACGCGTGTCCTGTTTGGGGCCCAAGCGTCCAGTTAAGCTCCGGGCTAAGCCAAGATATTGAAGCCATACAAATACGTGTTTGTAAAATTATGGTAGGAGAAAGCTATACTTCCTACGAAAAGGCCTTGAATTACTGGGACTTGAGTCACTCCACAACCGCCACCAAAACCTTATAATCAAATTTGGACAATACATTTTAAGAAGCTGAAAACAGAGGTGTCTCCTCTCCCGAATGCACCCCCGAACATATTCACCAGAAGAAAGAAAAAGTTGGAACCAGTTGATACCGCGCACACTGCGCGGTATCAACATTCCTTTGTTCCCTTTTCACGGGTCTGTTTAACAGCATAAAGTAATTGTAGTTCGTGTTTGTGTCATTTTTATGTACCTTGTAAACAGCTCAGTTCTAGTGCTTCATAATGCTATGTCGAGTGTGTCAATAAATATGTCTATATAATATATTTCAAAATCACAATAACCTCTAAGCTGTTTTTTTAATACTACATTTTATGCAGTTGATCAATAGCCTGCTATTTAATCTTTTAAATTGGCTGATTGTACTTTACACCAAAGTTGTTGTAAAAAAAAACAAAAACATTGTTTATATCTAAAGTAAATTTTGACACTAAATTCGGCAAATTAACCAAATTTTTTCAGTTACCGCAAGTTTAGCAGAAATACCAAGCAGTAAAAACCTTGCTTAAAGTGAAAAAGAATAATAAAATACTTATTTTCCTATGAAGAAAGAAGTCTATTTTGGAATAGAGATATTCTGCAGGTTTTTCACCTTTCCTTGATTTTGTCTCCTACATACTGTCCATTCAAACAAAATTAACAATAAGCTGGTAACAAGACATCGATGTAGAATCAACAAAATATGAACAGACAAAACATTCAACAGGGTTCTTTTTAAAATGTTACCATTACGAAGAAATTAGCAAGCAGTGAAGGGAGTATTCCAAAGAAAGTTAATGTTCTGATATAGTCCAACTCTTCTATAGAGTAGTGCGGCGGCTCACAAGGTAGACCACATCCGTCAACGCCATCTAGCATACTAATTGTGTTTTCTACTTCGATAAGCGGTGCTTTACATTTCCCAGGAAGCGTCTTCACGTTTTGAAATTCGTTCTAAAAAAAATCTTAGCTATAAATTAAATGGAATAAGAGACCTATTTACAAATAAGGAGTGATGGTACAGGGCTGAGTCCTGCTTCTCCGTTCTTTTACCAAAATAATTATTTTAGGCTTTGAATTTTGGGGAGTTAGAACTCCCCAAAATTCCTTTTTTCCCCAAAAGCATCCCATTGAAATTTGAAGATGGTCATTTGGTTCAGCATAGTCGAAAGGTCCAATAACTATTCCTCTAGGGATGACAAGACCCACTACCACCCCTGGAAAGGGCTACGACTTATTTGTCTATTGTACACATATGCCCCTAGCCCATTCTTTATTTTTTTAAATTGAAAGTAAGAAGCAACATTCCCAAAACGAACAAAAATTATCCCGTATATTAGGGGGGCTGCCGCTAATATATGGAATAATTACTGTTTATTTTAAGTTTTAATGTTGCTCTTTAATTACAGTTTAAAAACTTGTTGTTTTTAAATTTAATGTTATTGATAATACACCACAATAATCAGTGTTGGATAGAGAAGTAGGGGCATCATCTAAAAGTTATATCATAAGGAAGATTTTTGCCGTGTAAAGTTGACTTCTTATCCAGCAAAGTTGAACTACGTAAATCTTTTTCTTTTTTATGTAAACTGCATCTTTAAAAAGAATATATATTAGGCATTACAAAAAAAAACACACAAAAAAAAAAACTGAAAAACCATAAATCCATACACAGACACATCATCACAAGACAATATAATAATATGAAAAAAAAAACATTCCAGAGTGCGCAGATAAGTGGGCGCAGTAGATGAATCCATTAAGTTACCTAAAACATACAGCATATTGAAGCGCATAACTTATCATAGGCAGCGCGCTAGCGCTGCCTAAGTAAAGAATGATGTGGGCACAAAGTGAGTTTTTTTTTTCTCCATACCCGGGCACTTCGTATTGAAGGAGTTGTCGTAGAAACTTCGAAAAGGGCTCATTCGATTGGAAATTGGAGTGGCTAGTGCCCTTTTTAATAGTCGAAAGTGATTGGAGAACAACTAGCCCCCCCCCCCATACCTATCATTCTCCCAAACACATCCAATCAAAATCTTTAGATAGAAATTTTGTACAGCGTAGTTGATTTCCAGATAGAAAATATGTTTCTGAGGAGCAAACTCCCCCAAAACCCTCGGGGCAAGGGTTTTAAGTAACGCCCCGAGGGCATATAAGAACGATGTTGGCACAATGTACTATTTATTATTTTTTCCTTTAGAGCAGGGCACTTCATATGGAAGAGGCCGTCGTAAAAACTTCAAAAGGGGCTCAATTGATTGGAAATTGAGAGTTCTAGTGCCCTTTCTAACAGTCGAAAGTGATTGGAGGGCAACTAGCCCCCCCCCACGCCCATCATTCCCCCAAACATATCCAATCAAAATTTTTAGATAGAAATTTTGTTCAGCGTAGTTGATTTCCAGATAGAAAATATGTTTTTGAGGAAAACACTTCCCCCCAACCCTCAGGGCAAGGGTTTTAAGTTATGCCCTGGGGGCATATAAGGTTTTTATAGAAGGCGTTGTCGTAGAAACTTCAAAACAGGCTCATTCGATTGGAAATTCAAAGGGCTGGTACCCTTTCTAATAGTCGAAAGTGATTGGAGGGCAACTAGCCCCCCCCACGCCCATCATTCCCCCAAACATATCCAAGCAAAATTTTGAGATAGCCATTTTGTTCAGCGTAGTTGATTTCCAGATAGAAAATATGTTTTTGAGGAAAACACTTCCCCCCAACCCTCAGGGCAAGGGTTTTAAGTTATGCCCTGGGGGCATATAAGGTTTTTTATAGAAGGCGTTGTCGTAATATATAAAGTGCCCTTTTTAATATTCTAAAGCGATTGGAGGGCAACAAGCCCCCCCCCCCCGCACGCCCATCATTCCCCCAAACATATCCAATCAAAATTTTGAGATATTCATTTTGTTCAGCGTAGTTGATTTCCAGATAAAAAATATGTTTTTGAGGAGGACACTCCCCCACAACCCTCAGGGCAAGGGTTTTAAGTTATGCCCTGGGGGCATATAAGGTTTTTATAGAATGCGTTGTCGTAGAAACTTCAAAACAGGCTCATTCAATTGGAAATTCGAAGGGCTAGTACCCTTTCTAATAGTCGAAAGTGATTGGAGGGCAACTAACCCCCCCCCCCCCACACGCATCATTCCCCCAAACACATCCAATCAAAGTTTTGAGATAGCCATTTTGTTCAGCGTAGTTGATTTCCAGATAGAAAATATGTTTTTGAGGAGGACACTCCCCCACAACCCTCAGGGCAAGGGTTTTAAGTTATGCTCTGGGGGCATATAAGGTTTTTATAGAAGGCATTGTCGTAAAAACTTCAAAACAGGCTCATTCGATTGGAAATGAAAGGGCTAGTGTCCTTTTTAATAGTCGAAAGTGATTGGAGGGCAACTAGCCCCCCCACACCCATCATTCCCCCAAACACATGCAATCAAAATTTTGAGATAGCCATTTTGTTCAGCGTAGTTGATTTCCAGATAGAAAATATGTTTTTGAGGAGGATACTCCCCCACAACCCTTAGGGCAAGGGTTTTAAGTTATACCCTGGGGGCATATAAGGTTTTTATAGAATGCGTTGTCTTAGAAACTTCAAAACAGGCTAATTCGATTGGAATCAAAAGGGCTAGTGTCCTTTTTAATAGTCAAAAGTGATTGGAGGACAACTAGCCCCCACGCCCATCATTCCCCCAAACACATTCAATCAAAATTTTGAGATAGCCATTTTGTTCAGCGTAGTTGATTTCCAGATAGAAAATATGTTTTTGAGGAGGATACACCCCCACAACCCTCAGGGCAAGGGTTTTAAGTTATCCCCTGGGGGCATATAAGGTTTTTATAGAAGGCGTTGTCGTAAAAACTTCAAAAAAGCTCATTCGATTGGAAATTCAAAGGGCTAGTGCCCTTTTTAATAGTCCAAATTGATTGGAGGGCAACTAGCCCTCCCCCCAACGCCCATGATGCCCCCAAACACATCCAATAAACATTTTGAGATAGCCATTTTATTCAGCGTAGTTGATTTCCAGATAGAAAATATGTTTTTGAGGAGGACACTCCCCCACAACGCTCAGGGCAAGGGTTTTAAGTTATGCCCTGGGGGCTTATAAGGTTTTTATAGAAGGTGTTGTCGTAGAAACTTCAAAAAGGCTCATTCGATTGGAAATTCAAAGGGCTAGTGCCCTTTTTAATAGTCGAAAGTGATTGAAGGGCAACTAGCCCTCCCCCCGACGCCCATCATGCCCCCAAACACATTCAGTCAAATTTTGAGATAGCCATTTTGTTCAGCGTAGTTGATTTCCAGATAGAAAATATGTTTTTGAGGAGGACACTCCCCCACAGCCCTCAGGGCAAGGATTTTAAGTTATGCCCTTGGGGCATATAAGGTTTTTTATGGAAGGCGTTGTCGTAGAAACTTCAAAAAAAGCTCATTCGATTGGAAATTCAAGAGGCTAGTGCCCTTTTTAATAGTCGAAAGTGATTGGAGGGCAACAAGCCCCCCCACGCCCATATTTCCCCCTAACACATACAATAAAAATTTTGAGATAGCCATTTTGTTCAGCGTAGTTGATTTCCAGATAGAAAATATGTTTTTGAGGAGGACACTCCCCCACAACCCTCATGGCAAGGGTTATAAGTTATACCCTTGGGGCATATAAGGTTTTTATTGAAATCTTTGTCGTAGAAACTTGAAAAAGGCTCATTCGATTTGAAATACAAAGGGATAGTACCCTTTTTAATAGTCGAAAGTGATTAGTGATATTTTTGTTGTTGTTGTTGTTGTTTAGACCAGGGCACTTCGTATCGAGGGAGTTTTCGTGGGAACTTCGAAAAGGGCTCATTCGATTGAAAATAGAAAGGGCTGACGCTCTTTTTAATAGTCGAAAGTGATTGGAGGGCAACTAATCCCCCTTCCACTCCCACCCTACCACGCCCACCCTCCCATTTGCCCATTATGTTTAAAAACTAAATGAGCCTTAAGATTAAATCAAAATGAACTGTGATAATGCTAATTCCCAATAAGGCATCTCAGTAGTATCCCAAGAACGACTGAGGGTTTTATGTTCAAACTTTCGGGGCTACTTCTGCTCTTAAAATTTAACCAAATCAAAATAGCGTAAGTGTATCCAAGCTATCAAAGAAAGTAAAACAGATTTTTTTGCGAATGGTATCAAGTTTTCCATTTCAGGTCAACTAGAGGAGGTATGAAACTAAATTAAACAGTACTATTTGTGTCCAGATTTTTAAAAGGGTGTATGTTGTTAAAAATTGCTGAAAATTTTTCTCCCGCATACAAATAGCAGGCCAAACTATAAAGTCTTAAAAAAAAGAAAAGATTTAAAGTATTATTTTCTTTTTCCCTGAAAAGACTATGTCAATATAAAACGAAGAGAAAAAAAAAACTTTTTCCACAAAATAAGTTTTTCAAACAAAAGTAAAGAACTCTATTAAACAAAAAATGAGCAAAAATAAAATCAAATAATCTACCAAGCGTGAAACTACCACAAATCAGCATCGATAAATAAATGAAACCCAAAACGAACAGAAATTACAATAAATAACCGAGTCAATCTCAAAACGAGCAGAAATTAACATAAGTTGGGCTCAAAACCCCTATGCCTTCCCAAGACCTGAACAAAATTTGCAGTTTAGTGAAAAAATACAAATGAATGTGCATTGTCAGTTTAATATACATATATTGATATTTAGTAATCAAAATGTTAACATTATTTGATTTATTAAAGTTATAAAAGTAAAAACATTTATATTTTTTTCAGTAAAGTGCAAATTATGTTCTGGCCTTGGGAAGGCATAGGGGTTTTGCGCCCAACTTATGTTAATTTCTACTCGTTTTGAGTTTGACTCGGTTATTTATTGTAATTTCTGTTCGTTTTGGGTTTCATTTATTTATCGATACTGATTTGTGGTAGTTTCACGCTTGGTAGATTATTTGATTTTATTTTCGCTCATTTTTTGTTTAGTTAAGTTCTTTACTTTTCTTTGGAAAACTTATTTTGTGGAAAAAGTTTTTTAATTAATACTAAAAAAGACACATTGGTTGTATTTATCACTAATCAGTTTTCGATCAATAGACCAATATTCCGATCAATTTCGATTATTAATCGATTTCAAAAACCGATGTTCGATTTTCGAGCCAATATAAAACGATGGTCCAGTTACGCTAAGACATAATTTGAAAATAAATTATAATTTAACATTATGGATAAAGGTGTCCAACAGCCCAATCAAGGTCACTTGAAACGAAGCTGTTATTAAGGTATTTAGTGGCATAGGAATAGCTGAGTCAAATATTGATCGTATGAACCCTGTCGATCCCAAAATGTGCGAGGAAGTTGTAAACTAAACTAAAAAAAGTTTACACATAAATAAGCAATGGGGTTATGATGCGTAGGATACCAAGGCTAGATAAAAAAGATGAAAACGAGCTCCTCGATTCCAGTTACTTGCAGAGGCACGTACACATCACTTTACTCATGGAAGGGAGGAGGGAAATTTTAAAGCACAGAAATTATGTGAATAAAGTGTTCGAAGAGAAGGGCTCAAAGCCCTTCCCTTCTGCCCCCACGCCTGTTTACATACAATAAACTTTTGCTTAGAGTGATTTGACTGATGGGAAAATTACCTTCAAATGAAGTGTTCAGAGATTGTTTACTTTTGGATTTTTTATTTAGAGATAAAATTCCGAAATGTAATCTGGCTAAAACCACACTATTTCCACAGAGCAATTATTTTAGTTCTTTTTAATTTTTTACGGTGGCCTACGATGGATAGTAAGAGAATATAGAAGACTTTTTGTTAGCTGAAGAGTCGGTATAGGCCCTTGGGAATTGCACGGATGATTGTCATGTCGCTTAAATATGTTTGAAAAATGAGAAAAAAGAAGAGGGAAATTAGATGCCTCGTCTCGAATGATATATTGCTGGCAAGTTGAAATAGATGAGTAAGGGTCGGCATTTCAAGGCCAGGAAAAGAAAAGACAACGCCTTGTGCTTTCTCTTTTAAGAGAAGGTGGATATTGATTGACAGATGGTGGATATTGACTAGATAGAGAAAAGGTAGAACAATGTGGAATCAAGATGGGTTTGAAAGTATTTTTTAAAAAGAAGAGAAAACTTTTTAATTCTTATAAAGGTGTTTCTTTTTATTTCTGAGCAGGTAAAATGGACTGAGTGACAATGACTGAAACAAAAAATCTTAAAAATTAGGAATTAAAAATCTCGTTCAAAATGTCAGAAACAAAACACTTAAAAATCGAAGATGAAAAATTTTTGCCTACTATTTGGTGAATTGTTACGAAAAATAAAGACGTAAAGACGAGATTTCTGATTTGGGTGATCATTAAAAAGAGCAAAAACAAACATGATAATCAACTAAGCGTTCACTAATTTAATAAAGCAAAGGTAAACTGAGAAGAGCAACAGAAAATAAAAGTAAGCATACCCGACAGCCAACAGGGAATCTGTCAGTATTTGCACATTGGACATAATCTGGCCATCCACGATCCATATTAACAATCCGACAAGGTCCACGGGTAACTTTGCACATTTCCTAGGGGGAAGAAACTAATAAAGAGAAAATATTGGGAAGTTCTTAAAACTAAAGGTCTAGCTCCGGGCGGTAGCTAAATTTGCTTAATGAGTTCCCCGAATAACAATTTTGTCCAAGAGAAGCAGGAAATTCAAAAGAGGTGAGCATCAGAAGAATCTCCCTTAGAAAAGGGTTTAAAAAAGTTGGAACAGAAGAGTGTTTTTAAATATTAATTATGAGACCCTACCCTTTGGAGAGTTTGAGTGGTCAGCGGGCCCACTTCTATTCGTGATACTGTCTTTCTACACAAAGTTAGACACGACTATTCATTTTTTTTTTTTTAAGCTAAATTTTTTATATGACTTTTTTTCTGTCCGTTTCAGGAATCAATATCGGTCTTTATTTGAAAAGCTTAGTTTTTCTAAAATAATCGTCCGAAAGCTTTTTTTATTACTGCTTGATTTATATATATATATATAATAATATATATATATATATAATATATATATATATATAGATATATATATATATATATATATATATATATATATATATATATATATATATATATATATATATATATATATATATCTATATATATATATATATATATATATATATATATATATATATATATATATATATTATATGTCCCACTTTAGATCGAGTTTGGTTGTTCCAAAAAAAGCCTTTTCATTAAAAAAAAAAAAAAAAAAAAAAAAAATGCACTCCTTTAGTTTATTGTAATATTTCCTTAGGGTCCAAAAAAGCAAAAATAAACAAGGTTCAAATTTTACATACGTATTAAACAAGATGTCCTGTACTGGCTCTGAAATTAAGGACTATCCCTTAACAGATTTGTGTTGCTTTCACTTTTGGTTTTGATATTTTTTTATCGACTTTGGGATTTCCGGTAAAAAATCACAATCATTAGAATCGAATTCATTAAAATCATTTTCGGTATCTTTAAAAAGAGACTTTCCTCTTAAGAGCCTACTTTGAAAATGTTTGCGTTATGAGTCGTTCACTCATATGAGATTCACAAGGACATTCCTAAACATGAACATTGATAGCAAAAAAAAAGAAAAAAAAAGGAAGAAAGAATACTTTTGCGTCTTTTATTGAACACTAAATGATTTTTGAAATGTCTACTAAATAATTTTTAAAATTTGAAAGTGATCTAGTTTCCATACTAAAAGGCGCTTATGTACATTCCCTATTATCAAGGACATGAAAAAAAAAAACACCAAAAGTTTCAGGACATTTTCCTGCCGGTACGTCTAAGTCAAGCTCAAAACAAGCACTTTGAGTTATTTTTTAATATTATCCACATATTTACCAACTATCTCTATTCATTCCAAGTTTGAACATCCTTTCTTTAGAAAACACTTTTTACATTTGATTTTCAAAAGATGTATACTGATATATTTTTCATAACAATAGCTGAAATTTTCTTTCATATGTACATTTTCTACCTCAATAAAATGCCAAAAAGTTAGCCACCTCCAAAAAAAAAGAAAAAAAGCGGAAGTTTTCATTCCGCATACATGCAGACAGAACTGGTTCTCTATGACACGTCCAGGATAAGGGTGAATTGTTAGATATCAAAAATAAACTGAGATACAACAGGAATGGAGAATGATAATGGTTATAGAGCTAATTACAAAGTAAGGAAGTTATGACACGGATAATTTATTCTTCTTATATAGTGAAGGTGTATTGACCAAGAACGAACGATCTTTCACCTCTTGTGTTTCAAACAGTTCGTTGGACGAACTGTAAGTAAAAGTAGCAGAAACCCCGGCTCAATGGTAACCGAAACTCAAAAAAATAGAAAACGGGTTTTTGATCCATAGATATATCAAAGAATCCAGATTCAATGCTAATTTCAATATATAACTTTCCATCAGTTTAGGAGCTACCCATCAAAAGTTACGCGCTGAGAAACATTTTGGCTGATTTTCAAAAAGGTGGAAAGACCCCCTAAAAGTATAGAACTTATGAAATCACACCATCTAGTCAGCGTATCAGAGACCCTACTGTAAAGGTTTCCAAGCTCTCTATCTACCAAACTGTGGATTTTTTGCATTTTTGGGCCAGAAGAAGAATCAGGATGCGTGTTTATTTGTTTTGTTTTTTTGTTGTTTGTTTTTTTTTTTTTTTCCAGGGTGATCGTATCGACCCATTGGTCCTAGATATCGTGGGAGGGCTCTGGTAACGAAATTAAAAGTTCTAGTGCCCTTTTAAGTGACCAAAAAAAATGGGAGGGCGACCTAGGCCCCTTCCCACGCTTATTTTTGTTACCAAAGTCCACCCGATCACAATTTTGAGATAGCCATTTTTGTTCAGGCAATGTCGAAAATATGATAATATTCCTGTTTGGATGACTTAATCCCCCCGAATTACCAGAGGGAGGGGCTAAGAAGATATGAACTTTACCCAATGTTAACATGTTTTAATGTCTTGTTATGCGAGTATACAGAATTTTTTCAGGAGTTTTTTTTCTGCTCGTGGGAGGGAGGGTGGTCGGGGGTTATGTTGGAGGACTGTTCAGGAAGGAAGTTTTCATGGGGGAAGGGAAATCGCCATGAAGGGGGCGCCGGACTTGCCAGCATTATTTGTGGTTATGGAAGTATACAACCATTTTCAGGAAGGATTTTTTTCTGAGGGGGGCTAGAGGAGGGAGTTACCTCTGGAGAATATTTTCCGTGGAGGGATGTTTCTTTGGGGTAAGGGACATTCTATGAGGGGGGCGCCGGCTTTCCAAGCATTATTTAAAAAAACGATCAAAATTAAATAAAAAAAAACAAGTTTTTCAACTGAAATGTAGACGGAATATTAGAACTTAAAACGAACAGAAATTATAACGTATGTGAGGGGGTTCTCCCCCAAGTCAATACCTCGGCTCTTTACGCTCCGTTTTTTTTAGTGCTTTCAAAAGAGCTATCTATCTAATTAAACGGCCTTTGTTCTTCAGGGTTTGGTGAATCAAATTTTTTTTACTTTTAAACGTAAAGAGCGTGGTATTGACTAAGGGCAGAACCCACTCATATACCTTAAAACATATACGTAATAAAAAAAACATAAAAGCAAGCGATAACTGCTCAATAGTAATGCGAAACTTTTAAAAACGGAATTTTGCCCCTACAAGAGAAAGAATTTTAATGAAAATCACACGTCGATTCAGCGTATCAAAACCTATACATAGTTTAAGCTCATATCTGCAGAACATCTGCAACTTTTTGTATTTTTTGCCGGAGAACATATACGAATATAAAGTTTAGTTACGTGAGTTAATTGTAAAGACATCCCTTTAGCAAAAGAAAATTAAATTTTTCTGCAAATAAAAGCTGCCTTAACTAAAAAACGATCAGAAATTAAATAAAAAAAACAAGTTTTTTAAACTGAAAGTTAAGGAGGCGACTTAAAACGTAAACGAACAGAAATATCTTCCGTTTATGACATGCTTTCCTCCTCACGCCTCGCTCTTTACGCCGAAAGTTTGACCTCTGTCTCATCAACTTATTTTTTTAAAACAATTAAAAAACTTTAGCGTAAAGAGCGAGGCGTTTGAGGAGGTCGGGACAGCCCTTTCATATACGAATAATTTCTGTCTTTTAAGTTTTAATGTCGCTCTTACTTTCAGTTTTAAAAAACTTGTTTTTTATTAATATTACCCAAGATCAGGGTATTACAGTCAGGGTTAAGGCATATCAACCAACTTTTAATGTAGATCTTGCGCTTGATTGATAATGTCGAATATCACAATGACCTTTTTCTGTTGTTAAGGGAAGCGTTGATTTACGGTACCCAATTTTCATCGGAATTGACTAGCTTTTTTCCTTCAAGAATTAAAATAATTTACCAAAGTACATTTTGTTTCGACAGTGTATTCTGGATACAACTGGAATGGAGAATGATACTGGTTATAGAGCCAATTACAAAGTAAGGAAGTTATGACACGGACAATTTATTCTTTTTCATATAGTGAAGGTGTATTGACCAAGAACGATGATCTTTTCAATTGGGATGGAGGAGGAGCGTGCATAGCTGTGTTGGCCTCAAGCGGCTTGGTGCTGTGGCGAGTTGTTAGTATTAATAGTAGTAGTGTATTCTGGATCGCATATCTCGAAATCTAAAGCTAAAGTCCAGATTACAAACAGACTCTTAGTCTCGTATGTCGATTTTCCTACATCCTCAAACAAAAATAGTACCTACTTGAGAAGGTAGTTCAATAACGCCATCCTCACATTTTGGCAGATATACGGCACACAAAAGTGGTTGAATGGCTGCCCAGCACTTCGGAACTGCTCTCAAAGCTGCCCATTGATTTAATTCCTCCTGAAGAACAGCGAATTTTTATTAAAATATAAATGATCACATTGACATTTCAGAATCATGCAATTTTTACGCCAGAGAGAAAACAGAAGAAAGAGAGAAAGGGTTACAAATAAACTTAAAAAGAAAAATTAATAAGCCTTTCGTTTTTTTAGATAGTGATAAAAAGAGCACCTTCGTATATCACTTAAAAGTATGGGAATATGCAATTGAGTATTTTCCATCATAAGAAAAACATCCTTTTTCTTTCGAGTTTCAAGTCCATTTTCAGGGAAACAGAGAAAAGCTAAAAGGGGAACAACACTAGGGGGGATATAAATAGAAAAAGCAACAAAAGGGGAATTGGCATTTCTTTAATTCTCATCGGTATTTCATATTTGGCGCACATTAAGTATCCTAACTTACAACTTTATCACGAAATATATCTCCATGACTATCATGAAGCATGGCACAATAAATTATAATCAATTTTCAGACCTTAAATGTTCATACTTCCAGACTCCCTCACCTTGAGATTCTGATGGGATGAGGGATAGCTAAAGAACAAAAAAATATGTGAAAAAGAACCCTTTAGACAATTGAACACTAACTAGTCAAGCCTTAAAAAAATAACACCAACCACAATAGGAATATGTGGGCCTGGAATATTTCCTGGAAGGCTATTGTTCAAAATATTTGTGTACTAGATTGGCTATCAAACAGTTCGTGGAACAAACTGAAAGGAAAGTGCGACCCTTTTCAATAAAGACTATTGCTGTTGATGACGAAATCAACATCAAAATTAATTAACTTTTAATGCTAATTCCAAATATGTAACAATAATTAATTGAGTGTACACATTAAAAGTTATTAGCATAAAAAAATATATGTCATTTCAGAAACTGAATGAGACACCCACAAAAGTGAGTGCGACCTTGAATAAAATTAAATCCTTGACATAAGTTCTATTTACCACTTAATACAAAAAAAGATAAAAGGACAGAAAAGAAGATAAAAGATAAGAAGCTAAAAGGACAGAAACAAGAAAGAAGAGAAACTTCCTGCAAAAAGACAACAGGTGTTAGTCTATATGCGAACCTGAGTTTATTTTGCCTATTTCAAAAATTATTATTCCGGATATTCCAAAAACAAGGTAATTGGCATAAGAAAAGAGATCAAGAAATAGAAAAAAAAAAACGGCATAATTTTATTTTCAAGTCTGAGACTTTCGCTTTCATAGTGACAACATCAAAACGAAGTGAAACAAAACTGACAATATAATGTTATTAATAAAAGAATAAATAAATAAAAAAGTAAAGTGCGGTGTAGTAAATCTAAAAAAAATGGCTTGTCCTAAAAAGGGTGCCGGGACGAAAAAGAAATATTGCAGTGAAAAAAATAGTCCAAATTTTTCATTATTAAAATGTCCCTTGTTTTTAAAATTTTCTTTTGTCAAAGAAACAAAATTTTGGACAACAATATAGATATTTATGCATTAAAAATAGGAATCTGGCAAACCTGAACTTCAATCCCTTCACTATCCAATGTTTCTCTACTTTAACACCCCCTCCCTCCTCCACTGAAATTGAGCTTACTAGCGCACCCGCGGCGTCTTATTACAAATTAGGGCCAGGTTATGCTCTCATTTTTGTCTCAAAAAGATAACAATTTGTTGCTGGTAAATAATAATTTCAGAAAAATCACATAGAAGATACGAATGACAAAACTAAAAACCATTTTGCCATTTTAAACATCAAAAGAAATCTGGAACTATTCCATTTTTCAATAAAAATCCACTACTGTTTTCAGAAAATGCAGAAAAACTGTATTTCAACAGTATTCCATAAAATGTGCATGGTAGTTACAAAGTGCGTTTAGCTATTCAGCCCTCCTCTCTTTCTTATATCTGAGTCGTTCTTTTTTTCTTTTCTTTTTTTTCTGTACGTAGTACTGCAAAGGTATTCCATCGATACCCTTGCATTTTACAGTGGTTTCCCAGAGCCTGAGTAGGCATATCATGCATATTTACATAAGACCCATAAGAATGTAGACTTGTTTCTGATTGGAGGATCATTTTTAGCTGACCAATCACAGTGTGAATTACATTCTTCTGTTAAGTAGCTTATTTTACCGAACGGCAATGTGAAACCCTTATTACGGATCAGTGGTACAAAGCAATTTGTGTTTTACTGTCGAATACGAATTACATAAAACCTCTACGTCCATTAACACTAAGTAATTTCAAAGATACTTGCCTGCACTTCGTCGAATGATTGTGCATTAGAAGTCATGCCTAAGGAAGTCGAGGAATATGGAAGACGAAGTCCATAGCAAGTGTGAAGAGTAGATGGGATACTAACACATGTTGCATTTTTGCGGCAATTTGGCGAATGGACAGCAGGCTCTTCGCTAATCTTACCCAGAAGTCGAATTGTTTCTGAGATGTTGAAAGGTATTGCATTGCTATAAATAATAATAAAAAAAAAAAAAAATTCAAAGATGAACATAAACAATACCAGATTTTTACAAAGTAGAGCACTTGATAAAAATGGCAGTTTAAAGATAAATACTGTGCGAATCAGTTAGGTCTATATATATATATATATATATATAATATATATATATATATATATATATATATATATATATACGACTAACAACTCACCGCAGCACCAAGCCGTCTGAGGCCAACACAGCTACGCACGCTCCTCCTCCATCCCAATCTATTCAAGGCCTCCCTTTTTACGCCCGCCCACGAAGTTCCCATTTCCTTTAAATCTTTCTTTATGACATCCTCCCACCCCAGACGAGGACGACCTGCTTTCCGTTTAGCAATAGACGGTTGGCCGAAAAGAAAAATCTTCGGCAATCTTTCATCCTTCATCCGCACAACGTGCCCTAGCCACCTAAACCTTTCTTTCATTATAGCCCTAGAGACCGGTATTGAACCAGATTTTTCGTATAGCCTATTGTTTGAAATACGGTCAGTCAGCCAGGTACCCAGAACAATCCTTAAGCAATTTCTCTGGAAAACATCTAGCAAATCTTCATCCACTTTCCGGAGCAACCATGCTTCAGAGCCATATTTGACCACTGTCATCACTGTAGCTTTTAATATTCTAATCTTGGTTTGCAGACTTATCTTCCTATTCTTCCAAACCTTTTTTAACTGTGAAAAACACCCTGAGCCTTGGTTATTCTACTTTTGACATTTTCACTGCTCCAACCATCTTTACTAATAATAGTACAGAGGTAGCTGAAGCTGTCCACCTGGTCAATCTTTTCATTACCCAACTTCACCTTTTCATCTTCACTTATTCCTAGCCTTAGTGACTTAGTTTTTTTAGCATTAATTTTCAAACCTATTCTAGCACCCTGAACTTGCAAAACCTCTAAAACTTAATTCATTTTGCTCACACATTTATCTAGGATGCTTAAATCATCAGCATAATCTAAGTCCAGGAGACTTTGCCCTCCCCATTTGATTCCGTGGTCTCCCATTGCCTTTCCTGTGCTCCTTAAGACAAAGTCCATCCAAATAATCCATTTAAAGGGGGATAGAACACAACCCTGCTTAACTCCTGATTCAATACAAAACCAGCTGCTAACCTCATTTCCTACCTTAACCGCAGCAGTGTTATTCTCGTACATAGCACTAATCACTTTAATGTATTTGTCTGGTATACCATACAAGGATAAAACCTTTACTAAAGCTCTTCTATCAACAGAATCGAACGCTTGCTCATAATCTATAAAACTGAGGACCAAAGGTGTTTGAAAACTCAGGCACTTCTCAATTATTAACCTAAGAGTGAAAATTAGGTCGACACATCCTCTACCTTTTCTGAAACTACCCTATCAGCACCTGGAGCCTTATTATTTTTTAGTCCTTTTAGTACTGTCGCTAATTCCTCCTCACAAAACAAATCTTCCTTCACATCCAAGGTATCACAAACTTTTTCATTTTCCTCTATATCTCTTCCTTCAACTCTATCTCGGTTCAGCAAATTCTCTAAATGTTCGGCCAATCTCTCTTTAGTTTTTTCCTTATCGCTAATTGCGGCCCCATTCCTATCTTTTACTGGGCCCACCCCCCACGCCCATTGCACTTCCTGGTTGAAGGGCCATAAAATGGATATCAGCACATGATAGGGACTGTAAAGTTCAGTGCCATATTCTTTCTATTTACTTTTTTGTCGCTTTTGGAGAAAAATTTCAGCTCCATAATTTTGCAAGATTTGGTTTTCAACGGGGACATATATGTCTTTCTTCTTTTTGCTAATTATGAAAAAAAAAATCCATAGAAAAGGTAGTTGAAGAAAAGTGAGGAACTGCCCCCTAGAACTTCAAATTTACTCTAGATATTAACGAGAACTTTTCGTATGTTGGAATTTTTCTGCTGGATGTTCACTGGTAGATGGTTGAAAAGCTGGAAATAAATAGAAATTTCCAAATATTAATATTTACGTTTCGATATTCAAAATTAATTTTTGGTCCGATATATAGACACATCAATCTTGATACTTACTATCACGCAACTTTAAACTTTTGAATTGAATTCATAGAACAAGATACTGTTATCTAACCGTATGTGACTTCGATTTGAAACCTGTGTGTGTCAAATCACTTTTCTGGTGTTTATGTTTTCTGAAAATTGGAAGTAGGATAGTGGGTTTATTATATAAACAGTTTTTTTTTATACTGCAAGAAGATAATAAGAGTATAGTAATCCAAGAAGATTAATGCTGAAGCTAATTGATTATTTTTGGTGATTATTGATGAAAAAAGGCTTCAAAAGGTAAGATGGAGCTTGCTGGTGATGCGAGGTTTTGTGAACTGCCAATATAACTCCAGCTCCCCGCTTCCATTACAGAATCGGGTGCCCCCCCCCCTAGAAAAGAGGCTACCTACACTCATGCGTATGCGTACTTATGACTAATGGATTTTAAGTTACAGCATGGCTTTTTAGAAAACCAGGTTCGAAAGTAAAGGAACATGGGCAACAGTAAAACAGTTTCAAAGGGGGAGGGAGGAACTACAGATTTTACCAGGGGTGGAAGTTAGAAAAACATTTTTCTGCCAAAGAGTACGGAGTCGTTTTGAATATAACAAAATACTGTATTCATTTTACATTATTCGTATTCTAGAAGGGGGTTGACCCCCCCCCCCCCCCACGCAGGTACCTTTTTCATGGGCGATTATAAATACCTTGGAAGGATAGTGCCTATTTCCGATTTGAATATTTTGGATCAGTCTTGAAAGGAAGGGAATACCCTTTTGCGGTCGCAGTGTTGAAATATATCACAATTGGACCAACAAACCTTGCATCTGCTTCTTTTATACATATATTATTATTATTTTTTTTTATAGAGCCTTTCTCTATAACTGGTCTCAGGATACATATGTTAGTCCGTGAGTTACTGTGACAGACACTACAGATAAGAAGCAATAATAATTTATTTTTGACCCACTAACATGGTAATAAAGTGGAGTAACAGAAACAAAAGAAAAAAAGAAAATACATACAAAAGAAACTTTCCTGTGACAATATTTAAAAAAACAAAACAAAAGAAACAACAATGCAAAACAATCGTACGGGAGAATGAAAAGATTGACTCATGAAAACGTCACATCTTCAAATTTGATATTTAGGTGAGGCTTCCCAAGCCAGACGATTAGTAATCCAAATTACGTACCTTTCCTCATCGTTCTAGCTGAAAGGATTAAGGTAGATCAATCCCAAAGACAATCTGATTCAGGCTCGATGTCAGGGATTTTATTGATCCTCCTCAACAGGAAGATAAGTTAGGAAAATAAAGGGTTGCCAGTTTTTATTTTTACAGAAACAAAAATATATCAAAATAAATTAGGATTTTGTGGCTATCAAGAAAAAACTTGTTTTGCAATAAATGATAAAAACAAATTCATAGGAAACATTCTTCTCCCAGACAAACTAAAATATAAAAAAGGAAAATTTCATAATGTTTAGTAAAACCAATTTACTGGACTTTAAACAAAAGTAGCTTTTTTAGTTCTCGTCCTCTGAAATTTGTTTACAGGTTGCCTCCTTTCCCTCAAATCCCAGCTTTAATTTACATCATATTTGGGCCTATTCATGAGTTAGAAACTTAGCGAGTCGCTGGCTGGACGCTGGTCTTCTTCTTTATTCATCAAGAGAAGTAGAAATCTGGTAGAAACGAAATGGCTGTGGCATTTCAGAACCCTTGCATAATTGTTGAAATATCTAACAGTTATGTATTCCTAACAGAATTAATTATCAAAATTAGTGGTATTTTTTTTTTTCATCGAGCAACCGTCACCATACGAGAAGAACTGTCACCATTTACATCACAGCTGGGTGGGTAGGAAAATCTTCCCCCTTAGCTAAACATCCAGAAGTGATTTGGAAGGTATATCCCCTTCCAATCCAGATTGTTTTGATAATGAAGATATGTGCTCTTAAATACAGACCAACCAAATGTTTTATAAACTAGTTTAAGTGCTTTGGATTGACTTAAGAAGAAGTTATTGGTCCCTGTCCTGCATTGGGGGACCAATTGCTTTTCTTGATACTCTAACACTCTCAATGAATCATATTAGACTTGTATGATGGAACATTATAGCGTGGAGAGAAAGAGCACATTCAGAATTTGACTGGCGAATTTAGACGTTTTGAGCAGATTTACTGAAGTTTTAGAAACTTCAGTAAAGCATGCACTGAAAACTGTTGGAAATATAGATAACTATAACTCTCTTGGTTCGCGGCACTATCTATCATGCTCAGTTTATGTTTTAAGTTTTTCTCTAGGTTACTTCCCCCTCCTTTCCACAATCTGTAATGGTTGATATCCGAACACGATGAAACATGTCATCTGCTTTTGACTTTTATGTGAGACAAAATCCAAAAGTGCATCCTGATTTATTTGAAAATGTGGCATGTGGCAAAGTGTGGAACATGCTTCCACAAGATCTTAGATGTAGAAGCTCCCTCGATTCTTCCAAAAATAATTAAGCAAATTTTTAATTAGAGGTTAGAAAGTGAAAGATAACTTAAGTTAGATGAAGTTTTGATAAACTTTTTCTATTGGAATATTGATCTATTTTAATTGACTTTTTTGTTAGTTGAAATAGATGAAGCAGTGCTACATCTGCGCAGGAAGGGAGGAACCCTATATTTTAAGGTTAAAACGGCTAATATATTGAGGAGGCGTAAAGTTGTGTTGAAGAATGAAGTGGGAACCATGCTGCATGTTAGTAAAGAATCTGTTATGTTTAGGAGTCTCAACATATGTTTTATCACAGAGCAGTGATCTTCAGTTTCATTTATTTACTTTTTTTACGTAAACCTAATTGAAGACGGAAGAAACTTGACCCTTGAGAAACTTTTCTCCCTGAATTAGGAAAAATGAAAGAAGAAGACACTTAATTTATTTATACAGATAGAAAGGACAGGTATATAGGCAACGATTAGGACTTATGAAGAATAAGTATGCCTCTAAGCCTTGTTTAGGTTGAGAAGATGTTGTGAGTATCAGTCATAGTAGTCTACACTATCACAACACACTACACTACACTAGCATGTAATTTTTTCACGTTTTTTACTCTAACCATTTCTGTTCTGCAAGGTTGCAAACATTCAACCGCGTTTTTCTCGAAATAAAAAAAAACAAGTTTTTTTTTTAACTGAAAGTAAGGAGCAACATTAAAACTTAAAAGGAAGAGACATTATTCCGTATATGAAAGGGGCTGTCCCCTCATCAACGCCTCGCTCTTTACGCTAAAGTTTTTTCTGTTTTAAAAAATAGAGTTGTTAGAAAGAGTCTAACTTTATCGTAAAGAGCGAGGCGTTGAGGAGGGGACAGCCCCTTTCATATACGGAATAATTGTTGTTTGTTTTAAGTTTTAATGTTGCTCCTTACTTTCAGTTAAAAAAAACTCGTTTTTTTTAATTTAATTTTTGAACGTTTTTGAATTAATGCAGGTTTTGATTTTGGCTCACCGTACATGAATAATTAAAAAAAAGCATATTAATTTTAATTTTATTTGGTTAAATGGCTTTCTCGAAACTTGTTTAATTTTATTTATGAACGTTTTTATTAGTAATAAATTACGTAACTTACGAATTAACTGACGCAACGAACTTCTATACCCATATATTTTTAATACATATATTAGGGGGTTTGCCCCCTAGTCAATACCTTGCTCTTTACGCTAAAGTTCAAAATTTCTTCCAATTCTTTAAAAATGACCCCTTAATCACAAAGGCCATTAATTAGAATAAATAGCTCTTATGAAAGTACTAAAAAATCTTTGGCTTAAAGAGCGACGTATTAACTAGGGGGCGAATCCAATCATATACTTAATAATTTCTGTTCGTTTTAAGTTTTGATGCTGCTCCTTACTTTCAGTTGAAAAACTTGTTTATTTTTTTATTTAATTTCTGATCGTTTTTTTTAAATAATGCTGGGAAATCCGGCGCCCCCTTCATAGCAATGTCCCTTCCCCCATGGAAAAATCCTCCCACATAACCCCGACCCCCCTCCCCCCACTGACAGAAAAAAAACCTCGAAAACGTCTGTATACTTCCCAATAACCAATACTATATGTAAACACTGGGTAAAGTTCATAACTTTCAGCCCTCCCCCAGGAACTTTGGGGGATTAAGTCATCCTAAAAGACGTATTTATTATATTTTCGACCATGCTGAACAAAATGGTTATCTCAAAATTATGATCGGGTGACTTCTGGGAAAACATGAGGGTGGGAGGGGGCCTAGTTGCCCTCCATTTTTTGGTCACTTAAAAAGGCCACCAGAACTTTTAATTTCCGTTCGAATGAGCCTCCCACGATATTGTAGGACCACTGGGTCGATACGATCACTCCTAGGGGAAAAAAACAAACAAAAACAAATAACACGCATCTGTGATCTTTCTTCTGGCAAAAAATAAAAAATTCCACATTTTTGCAGATAGGAGCTTGAAACCTCTACGGTAGGATTCTCTGATACGCTGAATCAGATGGTGAGATTTCCATTTAGGTTCTATAGCTTTTAGGGGGTCTTTCCCCCCTTTTTTTCAAAAATCAGACAAATTTTCTCAGGCGCGTAACTTTTGACAGGTAGGACTAAACATGATGAAACTTATATATTTGAAATCAGTATCAAAATCTAATTCTTTTGATGAATCTATTGGTATCAAAATCCCGTGTTTTAGAGTTTTGGTTACTATTGAGCCGGGTTGCTCTTTACTTACAGTTTGTAACCACAAACTGTTGGATTTTGTGTTCTTTACTTACGTCAGTTCCGCTCCCAGGCGACGATAGGGCTGGACTGTCGATAAAGTGCTTAGATTAATATCTATCACATTGTTTCCATGATTTTTTTTTTTATCTTTTGCTTGGCAACTAGAAACCCAAGGGACATAGAATTCTCTTTGTTTCAAACTTTTATGGTTGCAAAATGCCAAAAGACAGACAGAAACAGTAGTGACTCAAAAGAGCTGTTGATACGGTTTCCAGAACAAATAGCTAAGATTCCAGCAAGAAATATAATATTTTTATTATGTAACTTTAATCTCCACATTGGACCAAAGAGGGATGGACTGTAACCTAGCTTAAGCTGTAGATACTGAGAAGAAAAATAGCAATCATAACAGAGTGCAACAGCTTTGTAAGTGCAGTAATCTAGCTATGACCAATAAAGCATTTGATTATAAATGACACATAGTTAATAAATACCCACATAATTGTGAGGCAACTACCCTGACAGATTATGTTATTTTAAACCAAAGACTAGCAGTATAGAATAATGCGTATATGAGTGGGGTTATTGATGGTGAAAGTAAGGATCATCACTTAGCAGTATCCAGACTAAATTCAAAGTTTAACCTCACAAAGGGTGAATACTTACCAAGTAGTTATGAAATGGATAAACTCCGCGTTGATAATCATGGTTGTGCAGCAGCTGCAACCTAGTAAAGAACAAATCCTAGCCCATAATAGCCGAAAATTTGAAAAAGATGTTTTGAAAAAACTGTAAAGTAAAGAAGGATTGCCAATTGAAGCTGAATCAGGATTGGTAACTGTTTTTTTTTTTTTTTTTTTTTTTTTTTTTTTTTTTTTTTTTTTTTTTTTTTTTTTTTTTTACCAATTTTCATAGTAAATTTAATTGCACATTAATCAGAATTTCAAAAATAGCCTGAATACCCTCAAAAATGGTATTGAATCGAAATGAAAGCTTAACCATTTGAATCATGGTGGTCAAAAACCTATATAGGAGCATTACAGCCCCCATACTTCAACAAGGTAAATCACAGTTTTTAATAGATAGTGGTGGTGTCTCCTTTTTTTTCTATTTTTCCAGGTTTAGAAAGAAGGAGTCAATAGCAGTTAGATATGAAATTTGGAAATTGGATTGTAGGGGGAATAATTCAAAAAAAAATAGTTTCCAAAGTACCAAAGATGTTCTACAGAGGAAAGTTAGAAAAACAGCTGCAAATACTAGTGAAAAAGTTTAAGGATTGGTAAAAGAGAAATTTTGCAAATAAAATCTTAATGTGATAGATCATATGGGAATAAAAGAGAAATCAGGAAAAAGAAGGCATTAAAGTTTACACAAAAGAAGGGCAAAGCAGAGGCTATAGAAAACATTGCAAAGGATCTGAAGAATGTGATCAGATGGCATAATAGTAAGATGTTAGGCCCGTTTTTTTAGCACTAAGATCTTACATCTAAGATCTTACATCTTTCTGCAAAGATTATCGTTTTTCAACTCATCTTTGTTCTAAGATCTTACAGCTCGCTGATGTTGGCAAAATACGTGAAAGACGCCATCTTTCTGCCATATAGAACAATGATGAGAGAACTTTGATGATCTACTCATCATTGTTCTCAGACCGCTGATCAGAGCAGAATGATGAAAGACGTTTGCACAAAAACGACCAAAGATGTAAGATCTTTGTTCAAAGATTTCACTTTTAAGCGTTTTCTGACAAAAGATGTAAGATCTTAGGACATTGATGAGTGAAAAAACAGGCCTGTTGTAATGGCATGTTAGGAGATTGAAGGGAAGCAGTGAATCTGAACTAGGCCTAGCCCTGGTTAAAGATATGAGAGGGCCCTCAATTAGTAATGTATTGCTCAATTAACAACAAGTAAATACGCTTTATGGACAAAATTTATAAAAAATGTCCAACTAGTTTACTGCTAATTTACTTTTCTCTTCCTTTTTATGCTTTTAATTACCCTTTTTATTTACTAGTTGTAGGCTATTTGTTTTGATTTTCTGACTTGGTATGGCCTGTATATGTACAAGATTTTTAACTTTTTATTGATTTGTTTGTTGCTTTTCTTGACAATTTTGATAAAATGATGGTGCATTTTTAAGCCAGTTTTATGTGTATAACTGTTTTTAAACCTTTCTGGATGTTATTCTGTTTTTATTGTTACTCCAAAATACAAATTTAGCCCAGCCAGGCTTGTGGTAATTGTTTTTTGGAATAAATCTTATCTTATCCTAATGAGCAGAATGTTAATGAGAAACAAGTAAACATTTTAGAGCAGACCATACCATGATACAACCATATGAAGTGATAAACAGAATAATAAAATAACTTTGATAAATCAGGAGCAAAAATATTACTCCTAGAATATTTATTTAGCTATTTTCCAGAGAAGATTTATTTAGTAAGGAGTAGTTAGGGACAGTTTTAAATGGTTTGAGACCTAATAAGGTTTCAAGCACTGATAATATAGGATACAGCAGAGTTTTTGACATATGGTTAAAAATGTAGAAATAAGAACCTGGAAACTATGAATATGGTTTTTTTCCAAAGACAAAGAACTAGATATTTCAGAAAACTCTTTATTAAACCTCTTTATATGAAAGGAAGTAAGAGCAAACACAGAAATGATAGAAATGCTAGCTGGATTCCTGTAGCAGGCAAATTGCTCAGCATTATGGTACCTATTAGAATATGACAGTGCTTTACAACAAAGTACCAAGATTATAATACATTTACCTTTTACCATAAACAAAGGTTTACCTTTTTGGAGAAAAATAAGAATCACTAACAGGTACATCAGGGGCTTGACAATTTTGATCCTTGATAAACAGAAACAGCACAAATGTTATGTGGTACATCTTACACCACCTAGAGAAAAAAAAATTAGATAGAAGCAATTTGATTCAAAGGATACATTATAATCTACCAAAGGTAGAAACAGCAAAAATGGGGGAGAAAGGAGGTAGGTCTATCAGCAGGATTTTTATGAGAAGTGGCTGATAGATGTGCAGATTTATTCAACATAATAACAATAAATCTAAAAAAGCAAATTACACACATCATCATATACCCCCCCCCCTCACAAGAGGCTCTATAGCCAGGAATGCAGAAAAAAACCATACAAAATGAAAACGTAAAAAGATGAGCCCCAGCCTCTCACTAATTACCTGCCAAAAAACTATATATATATATATATATATATATATATATATATATATATATATATATATATATATATATATATATATATATATATATATATATATATATATATATATTATATATATATATATATATATATATATATATATATATATATATATATATATATATATATATATATAATATATATATATATATATATATATATAATATATATATATATATATATATATTATATATATATATATATATATATATATATATATATATATATATATATATATATATATATAATAGTCTAGAGGACTTTTTCAGTGCCTACAGGACACCTGAAAACAATTCACTGTGAATGATACATTATAACATAGAGAATTTGTCTAACCGGTCACCAATCAAAAAGACCATTCCAAAAGCTAAAGTAAAGATAGAAAACACATCTAAAGTAATGGTGAACAAAAACAAAGCAAAACAAATACATGGCTAGAAGACATGCAACAACATCATCACAACAGCAGCAACAGCAAGCATCACAATTATACAAGCCTACTGCATACCGAATACCAGGGATGAAGAGAAGCTTGTTCTCCTGCAATAGGTTCCTACAAGAATGCAAATCTTATAAAATTTATTATTATAGTTTTACTATAGAATCATTTATGATTGTAACCTATAGTTACAACATCATTCACCATCTTGTATAAGGATGTATAGTTTCTTGTCAAAAAACAGATTTTATTCTTCACATTGTGTTTTGGTACTTACAACAGCATAAAATTTTTTAGCAATGTTCTTTCAAATCAGCCATTAATCTTTTTGAGTACACTGTTAGCAATGGAGAAAACAAAAAAAAGAAGAGCTGTCAATACTATCCATGCAAAAAAGTAATTTTCCTTTCATTTAAGGGTTTTTGGCCATGGCAATTCTAATTATGTATTATTTGTTTTGATCTGATGCAATTGGCAGCTTGGTACTGCAGTGAGTTGTTAGAAGTAGTAGTATATTGAAGCCTGGCTGGTTGTTACTAAATTATGTAGCAATATAATTAAATAGAAAATAATTACAAGGAAAAGGCTGGAAAAGAAATTTGCATTAATCTATGATTAGAAGACAAGAAACCACAAGAATCACATTAATATTAGCCAGCTATGTATAGAGTGCCAGGAAACTATATTTAATTTTTAAAAGCAAATATCCTAAATGAGCCCTTTTTCTCAAAGCATCCAATGCTGTATAATTGAAATCTCAAGACAAAATATCATAGGCAGTGCAATTGTGCTGCCAAAGCAAAGAGCAATGCGGGCTCAATATATATTATTTATTTTTTTAGGCCAGGGCACTTCTTATAGAAAGTAATGTCATAGAAACTTCAAAAAGAGCTCATAGAGGGCAACCAGCAATGCCCCCCCCCCCAACATGTCAATCACTTCCCAAAACACATCCGATCAAAATATTGAGATAGCCATTCTGTTCAGCCTAGTTTAAAGCACTGGAAATTGTGACTTTGAGGATGAAAACACCCCTCCGCATAACCCTCAGGGCAAGGGTTGTATTTTATGCCCCAGGGCAACACAAGGTTTTTATAGAAAATGTTGTCATAACCTTGGAGGGGACTCATTTGATTGGTAATCAGAAGTCCTACTGGCCTTTTTAAGAGTCAAAAGTAATTGGAGATAAACCAGCAGCCCCCCCCCCTGCACCAGTCATTTCCCCAAACACATCTAATCAGAATTTTGTTCAGTGATAGCAATTTTGTTCAGTGTAGTTGAAAGGTCTAGAAATTATGTCTTTGAGGACTACCCCCCCACCCTCTCTCTCTCCATAGCCCTCAGGGCAAGGGTTGTAAGTTATGCCCTGGGGGCATATAAGTTTTTTTTTTTTTTTATAGAAATTGTGGTTGTATAAACTTTGGAGAGGGCTCAGTGGATTGGTAATCAGAAGTTATAGTGGTAAGTTATAGTAAAAATGATCAGAGGGCCAATACCCTCCCCCCACATATATGTTGTAATTTCCCATAATGCATCTGATAGAAATTTTAAGATGGTCATTTGTTGTCATCAAAACTTCAAAAAGGGCCCATTTGATTGAAAGGGTTAGTGCCCTCTTTAAAAATCAAAACTTCAAAAGGGCCCATTTGATTGAAAATTGAAAGGGTTAGTGCCCTCTTTAATATTCAAAGTGATTAGAGAGCAATTATCCCCCCCCCATGCCCATCATTTTCCCTAACACTTCCAATCAAAATTTCAAAATAGTTATTTTGTTTGATGTAGTTTAAAAGTCCAGATGTTATGTCTTCAAGGATGACCCCCCCCCCTTGTTTTCAGGGCAAGGGTTGTAAGTTATGCCCCAAGGGCATATAATGTACTTATGGAAATAATGGTTGTATAAACTTCAGAGGGGGCTCATTGGATTGGAAATAAGAAGTTTAAGTGCCATTTTTAAGAAACAAATTTACTGGAAGGCGGCTATACCCCCCCCCATGTCATATATTCCTCAAATGCATCCAATAGAATTTTTCATATAGCCATGTGTTCAGAAGTTGTTCAAAGATCTCATGATACAGCCTTTGGGTTGACACAACCCCCCAGAGTATGGGGGTAAGGGTTGTAAGTTATGTCCCAGGGGCATGTAAGGTTTTTATGAGGGGGGGGGGGTCATGTGAACTTTAGAGGAGGTTCATTTGATTGGAAATATATAGTTCTAGTTCCATTTTCAAGAGTCAAGCATAATGGAGAGAAAATAGCCCCACCCACCCCTCCCTCATATCCTCTTTGCCCTAAACACATTCAATCAAAATTGTGAGATAGCCATATTGTAACCAATAGTCCAAAGAAAATATAACAATATCTTCAATAATCAAACATAAGAAATACTTAGGCAGATGTTGAACTACATCAAAACAAACTATGAGCATGTGGACTTTCAAAAAGGTGACAAAGCAATATCTTAAGAACAACTTATATTATTATGTTAGAACTTTAAGAGTAAGTTGAGGGGGATTTTGAACTAGCCAGAAGGCACTATGTGTATACTTTTAATACTACCACTACAGTTACTGGAACTATGATGCTAAGAGTATTAAAGTGAAACCTTTAGGAAGCATTGAGGGTGAGTTCCAATTGTGAAATGAAGCTATTTTGATTCATAGTTAAAAGTTCTAGTGCCCTTTCTAAGAGTAAAAAGAGATTGGAGGGCAATCAGCCTGTCTCTCAAGCCTATTTATTTCCCAAACATATCCAGTCAAAATTTTGAGACAACTATTTTGCTCAAAATAGTAGAATGGTCCAGCAGCTATGTCTTTAGGGATATTGGGCATGACAAACTCCCACGATTATGCAATTGGCCCATTATGCTATATAACTAACTGCTACTTTAAAACTAAATCAAAAAGCATTGTGTTTGCAGTTGCCAATAAGACACTACAGCAATATATTGAGAACATCTGGGGGTATTAAGTTGAAGCTTTTGGGGCTACTACTGTTTCTACTTCTGCTCTTACAATTTAAATAGATAAATAGAGTATAAGTGCATCCAGGTTGTCAAACAGCATGGATAGAATTTTTTTGGAATGATATTAAGAACATAATTTGTGCTTCACTGAAAACAAAATATTGTTTAAAATATTATAAACAACATTATAATATAAAAATATTAAATGTATTTATATATTTTCCCTTTCTAATTAAATAAATAGAAAAAATTAAGACTTTAAGGAATAATACTAGAATGGGTATAGGCTATTAAACTGACAATCACTTATTTTGTGGAAAAAGTCTTTTTAAATTAATACAGATATAAGGCAGCATCATACAGCCAGGGGGGCTGGAGCCCCCCCCTCCCTTATGGGCACTCATGTTTTTAAGTAGGCTACCAATCTCTACTTTTTCTCTCTCTATAGAGCACTGACATTTTATAAAAATTATTGTGTTAAAATAATGAAATCTTACAAACAGATCTTCAGCTTCAATGAATTACATAAAAATTATTTCCAGCTTCACATCTTCACTTAATCCCAATTTAAGAATTTTAAAAATCTGCATATACATTTCCCAAATTAAAAAAGAAAACATTGATATTTCTTAAAATTCTACTAAAACAATAGGAATTTCATTTTTGAAACTAAAGCCAAAGAAAAAGAAACTGAAAATTAGGGTATAGGCCTAGGCTAGTGTTGTTTTGTCAAAATTCCCATAGGCAGAGCCTAGACCTGTCAAGTAGGCAAATTTCTAAGACTCAGAAATCAGAAGAGGGATAACATAGTAGCTACACATTACCTTCCCAGAGTATGTTTTTGGCCCTAGATTCATTAGGCCTACTGCAAGTTTCATTGTCCTAACCAAACCCTTTTTCCGTAGCTCGTCTAGAATTTTACCTTCTATTTTACTAGCATAATCTTTGACACCCTTTTTTATGCTGTCTTATCAATCTTTAAAACGTTCATATTTGGGGCAACTTCTTCTTCTGAAATGTCAACAAAGAAGCATATTTAAAATTCGAATTTCTTGCTGAAGACAATGAATGTGATGGAGAGCCAGTCTACAATGGCGTCTGCAACGTTGCCACGCATAAAATCAGGGAATAACGAATAAGCTCTATGGGAAAACCAATCGGTTTCTCCGTTAGTAGCGATCGGTCTAGGGGCTAGGAATTTTTTCTAGTTTCCTTATGGTACTGATTGGTTTTATGTGCGTCTTCGAGAAAAAACTAGCAATCATTTTTAAAGGCGGAAAGCATGTTAACATGTTAACGCGAATGCTCTAGATTTAGTTATTTTAGATGCATTTGGAGAAATATGACGTGGGGTTGGGGTATAGCTGCCTTCCGATAAATTTGAATCTTAAAAATGGCTCTTCAACTTCCGATTATCCAATGAGCCCCCTCTGAAGTTTATACACCACCGTTTCCATAAAAACCTTAAATGCCCATGGGGGCATACCTTAAAACCCTTGCCCTGAGGACTTTGAGGGGGTTCTCATCATCAAAGACATGATTTCTGGACTTTTAAACTACGTAAAACAAAATAACTGTCTCGAAATTTTGACTGGAAGCGTTTGCAGAAATGATGGGCGTGGGAGGGGAAGGTTGCCCTCCACTCACTTTTGACTATTAAAGAGGGCACTAGCCCTCTCAATTACCAACCGACTGAGCCCATTTTGAAGTTTCTACAACAACAAATGGCCATCTTAAAATTTCTATCAGATGCGTTTCGGGAAAATGCAACGAATGTGTGTATGTGTGTGTGGGTGGGGGGAGGGTATTTGCCTTCTGATCACTTTGACTCTTAAAAAAGCACTATAACTAACACTATAACTTAAAAAAGCACTATAACTGGTTGCCTTCCATGAGCTCTTTTTGAAGCTCTTACGGCATTTCTTTCTATAAGAAGTGCCCTGGTCCAAAAACAAAACAATATATTGGGCCCACGTCGCTCTTAACTTAGGCAGCACTATCGGACTGCTTTTGATATTTTGTCTTGAGATTTCAATTATACAGTAATGGATGTGCCAATTAGACCAGGTAAGCCCCCCACCCCTAAAATTCAGCCTATGGGCGCCCATGCTGTCTGGGTATCACAAGCTTCCAAGAGAACACTTATATTGGTCCAAGTCAAATGACTTGGGTGTCCCCATCGTAGCCAAAGCCATGAGTAGAAACAGTTTCACTAAGAAAAAGGTGGAGGGTCTTTTTAGCAACTAGACTTTTGGGCCAGTCAACAGAGGGGGAGGGGTTCTGGAGTTATACGTATTTTTCCGAAGATGGCTGCTATCCAAATAATTGAGCCTGCTCCAAAGAAAGGCCGATGCACAGTTTTTCGTAAGAACACACGTCTACAGTGTCGAAACTGCGAGGTGAAACCCCACATTCAATCTTGTTTTGAATCATTTTGTGAATAAAAATTGAATTTTTCTTGTTTTTTTGTACTTTTTTGCTACCTTTTCTTACGTTATAATCGAAGCTGATAAATAAAGATTAAACCAGGATTTGAGAATTGTCCCAAAATGGGAACACACCGTAAGACCAATGGTGAAGGTGCTGATTTTTTGTTTGCACTAATAACTTCTAAATTTACCCCAATGACTTCCCTTGGAAAAATTCAGCATGAATGCCCAACCGGATCTATGACTGGGCATTAATGGGTTTAAGTTAAAACTGAATTCTTATTGGTGAACAATTTAAAGGCAAACCTGCATTGAACATACCAAAGTAAAAAGAAACAGAAAATCCCAACTTCTTTAATTTAGAAATTTTACAAAACAATTTTTGAAAGAAAAGCAGTATTTGAACGGTTGCAATTGAATTTCAAATCACTTGGTAAAAAATCAATAGTCCGCTAGTTTGAATGTAAAAAAACGAAACCACTTGCGTTTCCTTATCTCTTTACAGGAACCCCCCACATATTGTATTTTTGCCAAATGGATCTGACAAAAATTTTTAGACAGCCGTTTCTTCAAGTAATAGTCCAAAGATCATAGGCAGTGTAATAGCGCTGCCTAAGTAAAGAGTGATGTGGGCACAATGTATAACTTTTTTGTGATTCATAGGCCAGGGCACTTCATATAGAAGGAGTTGCCGTAGAAACTTCGAAAGGGGCTCATTTGATTGGAAAATGAAAGGGCTACTACCCTTTTTAATAGTCGAGAGTGATTGGAGGGCAAACAGCCCTCCCCCATGCCCACTATTTCCCCAAACACATGTAATCAAAATTTTGAGATTGCCATTTTGTTTAGCGTAGTTGAAAGGTCAAAAAATTATGTCTTTCAAGATGAAAACCCCCACAGCCCTCACGGCAAGGGTTATAAGTTATTCCCTGGGGGTATATAAAGTTTTTATTAAAAGAGATGTCATAAAAACTTCGAACGGAGCTGATTCGATTGGTAATCAGAAGTTCTATTGCCTTTTTTAAGAGTCAGTGATCGGAGGGTAGCACCCCCCCCCCATATATCGTATTTTCGTGAAATGGATCTAACAGAATTTTGAGATAACCATTTGTTCAAATAATAGTCCAAAGATCATAGGCAGCGCCACATAGGCAGCGCCATAGCGCTGCCTAAGTAAAGAACGATGTGCGCACAATGTTTTTTTTTGTTATTTTTAGGCCAGGGCTATTCGTATAGAAGGAAATGTCGTAGAAAATTTGAATGGGGCTTATTTGATTGGACGTCGCGCTGTGGGCTGTGGACAATTGTGACCGAAGCGATGTGAGAAACTATTTATTTATCTGTTTTTTTTCGTTTTTTTAGAACAGGGCACTTCGTATACAAGGAGTTGTCGTAGAAACCTCGAAAAGGGCTAATTCGATTGGAAATTAAAAGGGTTAGTGCCCTTTTTAATAATTGAAAGTGATTGGATGGCACCCATACCCCCCCCCCCCCTCACGCCTATCATTTTCCAGCCAGAATACAATTTTTACTTTACTGAAAAAAATTCAAATGCGTTTACTGAAAAATGTGCATTTACTGAAAAAAATAAATGTTTTTACTTTTATAACTTTAATATATCAAATAACATTAAAGTTTTGATTACTAAATATCAGTATATGTATTTTAAACCGACAATGCATATTCACTTGTATTCGTTTCATAAAGTGCAAATTCTGTTCTGGCCAAGGGAATGCATATTGGTTTTGAGCCCTACTCATGTTAATTTCTGCTCATTTTGAGTTTGACTCGGTTATTTATTGTAATTTCTGTTCGTTTTGGGTTTCATTTATTTATCGATTCTGATTCGTGGTAGTTTCACGCATGGTAGATTGTTTGATTTTTTTTTTGCTCATTTTTGGGTTTAATGGAGTCCTTTACTTTTCTTTGAAAAACTTATCTTGTGGAAAAAGTTTTTTTTAATTATTTTCTGTTCGTTTTATATTGACATAGTCTTTTCAGGGAAAAAGATAATAATACTTTGAATTTTTTCTTTTTTTTAAGACTTTATAGTTTGGCCTACTATTTGTATGCTGGAGAAAAATTTTAAGCAATTTTTAACAACATACACCCTTTTATAAATCTGGATACAAATAGTAGTGTCTAATTTAGTTTCATACCTCCTCTAGCTGACCTGAAATAGAAAACTTGATACCATTCGAAAAAAATCTGTTTACTTTCTTTGATAGCTGGGTTAAATTTTAAGAGCAGAAGTAGACCCGAAAGTTTGAACATAATACCCTCAGTCGTTCTTGGAATACTGCTGATATGCCTTATTGGGAATTAGCATTAACACAGTGCATATTTAATTTAATCTTAAGGCAACATTTAGTTTTTAAACATAGCGGCCAAATGGGAGGTTGGGTGTGGGAGGCGGACTAGTTACCATCCAATCACTTTCGACTATTAAAAAGGGCATTAGCCTTTTCTATTTTCAATTGAATGTGCCCTTTTCGAAGTTCCTACGACAACTCCTACGATACGAAGTGCCTTGGTCTATACAAAAAAAAAAAAATAAAAATAATACATTGTACCCACATCGATCTTTACTCCCTAAGGGCAAGGATTTTAAGTTTTCCCCTGGGGACATATAGGGCTTTTATAGAAAGTGTGGTCATATAAACTTCAACGGGGGTTCATTGGATAGTGAGCCCCCGTTAACAGAGTTAATAAGATAAGATAGTTAACACCTCTTATTTTCTGAGAGGATTATCTGTTGAAAAAAACGGTTTTTGGTTATATTGACTGTCAGGCTGTGAGATTGAACTATTTGTACTATTTCATTTGGATTGGATTATTTCATTTGGATAATTAGAAGGCGTTTATTGGAAAGTGGGGGACTTAAAAAAGCCCCCCCCTTGCGGGTAAGTCTATGTTTTGTAACTCTACATTGAGATTTGATTGCGCTTGGACCTACAATGGCGGAAAGTGAAAAAGTTATTTTGAATCTTTTACTGAATTTTGTTACAAGAGTACTTACAGATGGAATAAAATTGGACTGTATCGTAAAAGCGTGTGTTGCTTTCTATACACATGAAGATGTTATAAAGGAAAGCAAATCCTTCATACTGAGCTGAATTTTACGAATCGTCTTGTGACCGATTCTAAAGATGAAGACAATATCATTGAAATGTGCAAGCTTCTAGTAGCAACTGCGAAAAATAATGTCAGCATGCCAAAATTTGTCATCTTTAACCCCTGCTCGGTTCCGGTCATCGGAGATGCGGTGAATGCAACAGTTACTGCCAAAGTAAACGAACTCTCGCGGAATCTTGATAGTGTTTTAGCTACCCAGTCCGCTCCAGCCGTCAGTATTTCCACAAGCAGTCGTAGTGCACCTGAAACGTCCAAGCCCAAAGATCCTTCCTATTCTGTTGTCTTGAAAAATCCCTCCAAGTAACTCGATGGCCTAAATGACCGGAAAGCTTTCATAGACGGTTTCTGTGAAAATGCAAATGACATTAGTGAACTTCGCAAATCTGTAAACGAACGGAAGCTTGTGGTCAAGTCGAAAGCTGCAGCAGCGGAAATCGTTGAGAAAGCGAAATCTTCCAAGAACGATCTCAAAATTGCTGTTCGAGAACCCCTGCACATAGCTGTGCTTCGAAATGTCCCTGAGGATATAAACTGTGAAGGACTAAAAAATCTAATCCCGAATAGTACGAAGACTGAACAATGCGGAAAATCCCGTTCTTTCGAAGTGTATTTTGACACTCTCAGTGAGCTCCAACAATTTATGAGTGTTTCGGTGATTATCGGCTACGAGCGTCTACCTGCTGATCCGTTTAAGTTCTCGCCAAGACGATGCTATAACTGTCACAAAATCGGTCACCTCACTTCCCAGTGTACGGCTGAACTTGTATACTCTAGATGTGCCTCAAATGAAAATCGTTCTACGCGGGATGAACCATGCAGACAGCCGACATTCTGCGTTGAATGCAAAATCGGCAGTCACACGTGTTATAGTGTAAAATGTCCCTCAATTAGTAATCCCCAAAAGAAATGACATCTGAAGCTTCTGCAGTTAATTGCTTTTCGTGGAACATTAATGGCTCGTTCGTGAATAAAATTCCGAACTTAGATGTTGTATTTGAGTAAAATGAAATTGTCTGTTTACAAGAGAATTTCGTCACAAGCCGCAGTAAAAGTATTATTAGTTTTAATAGTTCAGTATCGGTTTAATCAGTTTCAGCGAAGCAGTAAGTAGAAAAGGGCGACCCTCCGGTGGTATTGCCGCTTTCGTTCGTTCGACTCTAAGATCTAGTGTCTTTGAAGTCAATGATAATTTTCTAGCGATTCGTGTTGAGGGCCGTGTTTTTATTAATGTATATTTGCCTACAAATTACCATGATAAGCGTTCGGAGCGTGCTTTTACTTATTCTAGTGATAAACTAGGCCAGTGTATTAACCGTATTAGATCCTTAAGCCTTCAATGCATATTAGTTGGTGACTTCAATTGCGATTTGAATGAACCGCTCTTATCTAGGACTCTGCGTTCTATGTCCAGTCTAGACCAGTTTGATCTCAAGTGCAAAGATTTAAATTTTACACACGTACACACCTTAATGTCTACATCAGATCTCGATCACGTCGTTGCGTCTGCAAATCTAAGGATTTTGCCTGTCAAGGTTGTGCTTGATTTTCAGCTATCTGATCACTTACCAATACAGTTCTCAGCCGAGATTCCTTGCCACAGCTCAGATATACAACCGCAAACAACTTCGAAAACACCTCCTAAGTCTTGCCATGATTGGCGTAAAATTAATCCTGTTTTATTTCATAAAGAAGCCGCCAGAGTCCTTAGTAAGATCCGTGTCCCTTTCCATCTTCTCTGTTGATTAACTGCTCTTTCAAAGGAGGAAATACAACTATCAGTCGATATTTATTGCACAGAAATTGGCCATGTCCTTCGCTGTGCTGAAAAAGCTACCGTCCCTCTAAGGAGACCCTGTCATCCTACCCTTCCTGGCTAGTCTGAAAATCCGGCTTTAGTGGATACCCCTTCTAAGTCTAAATTTTGGCTTCAACTTGGGATTTCTTGTGGACGACCCTGTTCGGGGGTAGTCAATTCAATCCGCCTGCTCACAAAAAGAAAATTCGCGAAGGAGCTAAAAGCTCACAAAAAAAAGATGATTGATATCGAATCTACAAGGGCCAAAATTAATCCTTCTCTCTTTTGGAGTTTTCTGTCCTCTAAAAGAGATGAGCCTTTGTCCGCATCTGCTATCCCTGATTCTGAATGGTACGCGTACTATGGGTCAGAATTTTGCCTCCTGACCCAGCCCTCAACGAAAGATACGAAGCTGAGTTGGACGACTTCTTAGATAGCTGTCCTCAGGGTGATTATGTTGTAATAAAGGGAGCTGTATGCAGGGCCATCTCTTGCCTAAAACCTAAACAATGTTTTGGGACTGATGAGATCAGCGCACTCCATCTAAAAAGTGATGGGCCCGCTCTCATTAGTCACGTAAGTCTCCTGATGCAGATTATCCTCATTCAGGGTATTGTCCCAACCACTTTCTCAATTGGAGATCTTACGCCAGTTCCTAAAAAAGGAAAAACTACCATGCAATGCTCCTCTTTCCGTCCAATCACGATTGCTACTTCTCTTTGCAAGTTATTTGAACTTTTATTCGTAGATGAGTTTGAGAATCTGTGTTGCAGTCCTCCAAGACAGTTCGGTTTCCAACGCGGTATTGGTTGTGCTGAAGCGCTCCAAGTCGTTGCATATGCACTCCTGGATGCAAACAAATCAGAAGAAAGCCTAGCAATCGGTGGCTTAGACCTGCAGAGAGCGTTTGATTCAGTGATTCATGCGCTTATGTTGCTAAACTCAGCTAAAAGAGGAGTGAACTCAAATATCATTTGGGCTTTCCGTGATCTTTACTCTCACCTTCGCGTGTGACTCAAGCTCCCTTCCTATAAAGGCCTTCCGCCAGCCCCACGGTCAGCTTTGATACCAGTCTGTAAAGGTGCCCTCATGGGGCGGTTTTATCCCCCAATTTCTTCAACAACTACATTATTGAGCCTCAAGACAGCTGTCCTTCATCATGCATTCTCAGTTCCATTAACATCTCCCTAGTATGCTATGCTGATGACACGCTGAATCTCATCCGGACGCTTAACCGCCTTTCAGAAATATTCTCATGTCTGCAGTCCAATTACGAGAAAGTTGGTCTGAGATTTAACTCCCAAAAGTCGGAAGTTTTGCTTTACAATTGGAAGAATGACCCTCCTACTAATGTCACACTAGGTGATTGCTCAGTAAAACCAGTTGATAAAATAGTATATCTGGGGCTGCCAATAGGTGCCTCATTACAGCATACCCGGTCCCTCCTGATCTCACATCTTGAACGGCGGATTTCCAACTCCTATGCTTTGATCGTTAAATCCACTCTGAGATTTAACTGTTCACTACTGGCAAGTATTTACAACGCTACCGCTCAGCCACATATATTATATGTGACCCCTTTCTGGAAATTATTGGCAAACCGTGAAAGGTCTAAAATTCACTCTTTATTTTTCCGTTCTGCCAAGTACCTACTAAAATAGCCACCTTGGACAAAAAATAGTTTTCTGATTCAGCGCTTCTACCTAGTGGACCCAAATCTGGTTGCTGAGACACTTATTAGCCGGCAAAAAACAAAACCAGCAATTCTAAAGCATGAGTGGGCAAGTCTGCTTGTTTAATTTTCCCTCTTGTTTTTTTTTTTCTTTGTTTCTTTCAGAAGTTGTTGCCCTTGCTGCTATTTTCGAAGAAGTTGTTGTTTCTGTTGTAATTTTTGAGTATGTTATCTTTATGTTTCCTCTTTTCGTACTATTTTATATACTATTTAAGAACTTGTTGCTTTTGTTGTTATTTTTTTAGTATGTTTTCTTTTTGTTTCCTCTTTCCGTATTTTGGTATACTCTTTCATTGAACATTTATTGTGTACGACGGGTTTTCAATATATTATTATTATTATTATTATTATTATTATTATTATTATTATTATTATTATTATTATTATTATTTTAGGTAATCAGACACTCTAGTGCCCTTTTTAAGAGTCAAAGTGATCAGAGTGCAGCTACCTTCTCCCCCCCCCCTACACACTAGTCATATTGTCCCGAAATGCGTTTAATAGAAATTTTGAAATACCCATTCTATTCAAAATAGTCCAAATATCATATAACAAGGCTTTTGGGGTTGAAACAAACCCCAGAGACTAGGGGCAACGGTTTTTAGTTATGCCCAGGGAGTATTTAAGGTTTTTATGGAAGGGTTGGTTGTTTAACTTCAGAAGAGGCTCACTCTTTCTCCCTGAAAAAACTATGTTAACATAAAACGAACAGAAATTAATCAAAAAAATCTTTTGCACAAAATAAGTTTTTCAAAAAAAGTAAAAAAAAAACCTCTATTAAACCAAAAATAGAATCAAATAATCTACCAAGCATACAACTACCCCAAATCAGTATTAATTAATAAATGAAACCCTAAACAAACAGAAATTAAAATAAGCCAAACTCAAAATAACCTGAGTAGGGTTCTAAACCCTATGATTTGTAAAAGCCAGAATATAATTTGTACTTTACTTAAAAAATTCTTTTAAATGCATTCACTTTTATAACTTTAAGAAATCAAAAATTAATTAATATTCTAAGGAATAAATATCAGCATATGTATATTAAACTGACAATGGACATTTTTTCAGTAAATTCATTTGAGTTTGTGCAAAATTTTTTTTGCAAAAATCTTTTTTGATTAATTTAGAGTAAAGATCGATGTGGGTACAATTTATTATTTTTTTTTTTTGTATAGACCAAGGCACTTCGTATCGTAGGAGTTGTCGTAGGAACTTCGAAAAGGGCACATTCAATTGAAAATAGAAAAGGCTAATGCCCTTTTTAATAGTCGAAAGTGATTGGATGGTAACTAGTCCCCCTCCCACACCCAACCTCCCATTTGGCCGTTATGTTTAAAAACTAAATGTTGCCTTAAGATTAAATTAAATATGCACTGTGTTAATGCTAATTCCCAATAAGGCATATCAGCAGTATTCCAAGAACGACTGAGGGTATTATGTTCAAACTTTCGGGGCTACTTCTGCTCTTAAAATTTAACCCAGCTATCAAAGAAAGTAAACAGATTTTTTTTCGAATGGTATCAAGTTTTCTAATTCAGGTCAGCTAGAGGAGGTATGAAACTAAATTAGACACTACTATTTGTATCCAGATTTATAAAAGGGTGCATGTTGTTAAAAATTGCTGAAAATTTTTCTCCAGCATACAAATAGTAGGCCAAACTATAAAGTCTTAAAAAAAAGAAAAAATTCAAAGTATTATTATCTTTTTCCCTGAAAAGACTATGTCAATATAAAACGAACAGAAAATAATTAAAAAAAACTTTTTCCACAAGATAAGTTTTTCAAAGAAAAGTAAAGGACTCCATTAAACCCAAAAATGAGCAAAAATAAAATCAAACAATCTACCATGCGTGAAACCACCACGAATCAGAATCGATAAATAAATGAAACCCAAAACGAACAGAAATTGCAATAAATAACCGAGTCAAACTCAAAATGAGCAGAAATTAACATGAGTAGGGCTCAAAACCAATATGCATTCCCTTGGCCAGAACAGAATTTGCACTTTATGAAACGAATACAAGTGAATATGCATTGTCGGTTTAAAATACATATACTGATATTTAGTAATCAAAATTTTAATGTTATTTGATATATTAAAGTTATAAAAGTAAAAACATTTATTTTTTTCAGTAAATGCACATTTTTCAGTAAACGCATTTGAATTTTTTTCAGTAAAGTAAAAATTGTATTCTGGCTGGAAAATGATAGGCGTGAGGGGGGGGGGGTATGGGTGCCATTCAATCACTTTCAATTATTAAAAAGGGCACTAACCCTTTTAATTTCCAATCGAATTAGCCCTTTTCGAGGTTTCTACGACAACTCCTTGTATACGAAGTGCCCTGTTCTAAAAAAAACGAAAAAAACAGATAAATAAATAGTTTCTCACATCGCTTCGGTCACAATTGTCCACAGCCCACAGCGCGACGTCCAATCAAATAAGCCCCATTCAAATTTTCTACGACATTTCCTTCTATACGAATAGCCCTGGCCTAAAAAGAACAAAAAAAAACATTGTGCGCACATCGCTCTTTACTTAGGCAGCGCTATGGCGCTGCCTATGTGGCGCTGCCTATGATCTTTGGACTATTATTTGAACAAATGGTTATCCCAAAATTCTGTTAGATCCATTTCACGAAAATACGATATATGGGGGGGGGGTGCTACCCTCCGATCACTGACTCTTAAAAAAGGCAATAGAACTTCTGATTACCAATCGAATCAGCTCCGTTCGAAGTTTTTATGACATCTCTTTTAATAAAAACTTTATATACCCCCAGGGAATAACTTATAACCCTTGCCGTGAGGGCTGTGGGGGTTTTCATCTTGAAAGACATAATTTTTTGACCTTTCAACTACGCTAAACAAAATGGCAATCTCAAAATTTTGATTACATGTGTTTGGGGAAATAGTGGGCATGGGGGAGGGCTGGTTGCCCTCCAATCACTCTCGACTATTAAAAAGGGTAGTAGCCCTTTCATTTTCCAATCAAATGAGCCCCTTTCGAAGTTTCTACGGCAACTCCTTCTATATGAAGTGCCCTGGCCTATGAATCACAAAAAAGTTATACATTGTGCCCACATCACTCTTTACTTAGGCAGCGCTATTACACTGCCTATGATCTTTCGACTATTACTTGAAGAAACGGCTGTCTAAAAATTTTTGTCAGATCCATTTGGCAAAAATACAATATGTGGGGGGTTCCTGTAAAGAGATAAGGAAACGCAAGTGGTTTCGTTTTTTTACATTCAAACTAGCGGACTATTGCTTTTTTACCAAGTGATTTGAAATTCAATTGCAACCGTTCAAATACTGCTTTTCTTTCAAAAATTGTTTTGTAAAATTTCTAAATTAAAGAAGTTGGGATTTTCTGTTTCTTTTTACTTTGGTATGTTCAATGCAGGTTTGCCTTTAATTTGTTCACCAATAAGAATTCAGTTTTAACTTAAACCCATTAATACCCAGTCATAGATCCGGTTGGGCATTCATGCTGAATTTTTCCAAGGGAAGTCATTGGGGTAAATTTAGAAGTTATTAGTGCAAACAAAAAATCAGCACCTTCACCATTGGTCTTACGGTGTGTTCCCGTTTTGGGACAATTTGCAAATCCTGGTTTAATCTTTATTTATCAGCTTCGATTATAACGTAAGAAAAGGTAGCAAAAAGTACAAAAAAACAAGAAAAATTCAATTTTTATTCACAAAATGATTCAAAACAAGATTGAATGTGGGGTTTCACCTCGCAGTTTCGACACTGTAGACGTGTGTTCTTACGAAAAACTGTGCATCGGCCTGCTTCCGTTCGAATAAGCCCCCTTCTAATATTCAACAACCCCTGGTTCAATACGATAACCCCGGAAAAACAACAACAAATAAAAAACGCAATAGTGAAAATTATTATCAAGGAAATTTGGATAACTTGTCTTTTTATTAATCGGAGGCGAAAAATCTATTTTATGATCCTGTTATGAGCTGACTTTGGTGGCAATTATTTTCATGAGGGTCTTCCCCTTTTTGGGGGTTTATTTTTCCTTTTTTTAAATGTGCACTTTTTCTATTGCAAAAAGCTTTGAATGGTTGATTTAATTTTTGATTGTTCGATAGTTCAACGATATTTGAGCCTAGGAAAGCCTGGATTATAGCATTGATTATTTTCGTTATCAGCCTATAATTTTTTTCAATTTTTTTAGTTCAAAAGACAAAAAATAAAAAAACACTTATTATTTATAGATTTGCTGCATTTACATACTTATACCTTGCAATAGATAAAAACAACGTCAATTATTGGCATCCCTGCTACAAAATATTGATAGGCTTTTTTTTTGTATGTTTGTATGTTCCTAGTATTTACATTTTAACCTAAAAATAGAAGAATAAAAACACTGATGAGATATTGCACTTATAGCTTAAATATAGAAATTGATTCGAAGTTCACAGAATTTTTTTCTTTCTGACAAACGAAAAGACTGATTTTTTAGCTGTTTTTTTTCTTTTTTCTTATATAGAATTAAAAATGATAATATCATCATAGAAGGAAGAAGTAATTGTATTTGAGTTGGTAAGCATCAATTAAATTAATTTTTTTTATTACCCGACTTATTTCGGGGTTTACTTTATCATTGCGAGTTGAATGCTCTTCTTTGGGTCATTGATTATTTTTACCATGCTAAAATTAAAAGGACAATAGAGGAAAAACAATCAAAAATAATTGCATTAGATCTCCTCCTTTTGAATGTAGATTCATTTCGTGAAACTTCACACTGAAAAAAATTTGATCTAACAAATTTCACGCTTGATTCGTTTCATGCTGTGTGACACCGTGAGTGTGTGTGTCGTCTCGGTTTGTGTGTCGTTTCTGTGTGTGTGTGTCATCTCTGTGTTTGTTTCGTCTCTATGTGTCTCGTCTCTGTTTGTTTGTCGTCTGTGTGTGTGTGTGTCGTCTGTGTGTGTCTCGTCTCTCTGTGTTTGACGTCTCTGTGCGTGTGTATGAAACTGAGAGGTGTGTGTGTCGACCCGCTCAGACACACAGTCATAGAGAGAGAGATATGCAAAAACTTGGTCTAATTTAGGTTCACTTAGAGTGATGCGCCACTCTAAGTGGACCTAAATTAACCCAAGTTTTTGCATATATCTCTCACTATGACTGTGTGTCTGAGCGGGTGTGCCGCTATCTATAACTGGACTAACCTAAATTCAATGTAACGATGCGTAAAGTCAAAATGAATAGAACTTGGATAGAGTCGACACACAAACAGAGACGACACACACACAGAGACGACACACACATAGAGACGACACACACACACACAAAGAAGACAAAGAAAAAGAGACGAGTCAAACACTTAGATGATATACACACACAGAGAGAGACGACACAAACACACAGAGACGATACACATATACAGAGAGGACACACACACAGAGACGATGCACACACACAGAGACGACAAACACCGAGACGACAAACACACCTCTCTGTGTCAACACACGCACAGAGACGTCACACATAGAGAGACGACACACACAGGGACGACACACGCAGAGACGATACACACACAGACGAGACACAAATAGAGACGAGACACACAAAGACGACACAAACACAGAGTATATTTTTCTATGACTCCTTAAGCGTTGAACGCTCTCTCTGTTATTACAAGATGAGGATCGATGTGGTGTTTGGGGGGGGGGAATTTCATTGAACGAGTTTGTTGTATCACTGGTTTTATGGTTGGAGGTCCCTCAACAAGATCACACAGTGCCTTTTCTACTTCTCCAGTCAATGGAAATGCGACCCAAGCACTATCAGCATCATCATCAATAAAATCCTATAATGAAAAGAACATAATCGAAAGAAACAGTAGTTTTACTTGGAACAAAAAAATGGTCTATTCATACTCTACTCGTTTCATACATATCTGATTTCAAACAATAAAATAGGTTTATGATAGGGAATTGTATAGTAGAAGCAACTCCTCTCAATAGTAACCTTTTTAGACAAAAATAAAAAGTTATAATGGTCTTTTTAATAAGTAGCGTTTGTGTTTTCAGTGAAGCGCTAGTTTTCTAATAGAACTTTAATGAGATCACATCAACAGATTTGCACTCGTTTTTTATGTACATCAGATTGATCGTGAAGCAATAATTTTTGTATATTTTGAGCTACACAAATTTCGCATATTTTAACCCTTTAATTTTTCTCCTTCAGATCGTGAACCTAGTATTGAGGATTCTCACTATATCACCCATGATGGGTTTTATGAAATATGGAGGACAAGCGGTATAAGCAATTACTATAGGATATTAAGACGCCAACTGAGCCCAAGTGAGAAAGAGGCATGGGAGAATGATATGAAGAAGGAGAAGGAGAATGGTGAAAAGGAAAATTAATACCCTTATGTTCTCACTAATTCACCATCCATAGTTTATTTTCATTATATAAATATATAGTTGAATAATTTGGTATAGTCTCGGAAATGAAGCCTTATACTATTAACCTTATTCTAGAAGCCTTATTCTTACAAGTTAAGTCAGAATAAAAGAATGATGTATAAAGGTATTGGTTTTACTCAGATCAGTAACAACATTTAAAATGAAAAGGCGTAATGGGGATCTAACTCATAGCACTGTGCCTGGTGGTCCCAATTCTCCTCGCTACTATGGCATCTTTCAACTGAAGTGGTAAGATCTATGAAACGCACCTCCTCATCCTCGGTTAGTGGTGAGGTAGCCCATGCATCGGTATGCGTTTTTAGTTCCACTATTCGTATTTTCTTCTGAGGCTTGAAAGGGTATGGTGGTGGCGGTATTTCACTAATCTTAATCTATAAAAAACAGGGTTTATTTTCCAAGTGAAACATCCACTATTTTATAATGTCAAAAACTGTGCCAATTTTTCACCTCTTCAAAAAATAATTTCCCTTCTAGCGTTGTATCGGCTAAATACATGCCCACTTCAGCCATATAAAGTAGCCAAAGAGAGCTCAATCAATTTTTGATTTCGCTATTTTTTAATATATTAATTTCACTGAAAGTAATTGAGCAGAAAAAAGCCCGATACATATTTACTAGTTGGTAGGCATACACAACGTAAAGTTTGGCTAATGCCAATAAAAAAAGTGGAAGTACGATAAAAATATCTGTCATGGAGTTGCCAATACCTCACTAAGAAGCGATAATCTATTTTTTCCCCCTAATACTCTTTTTTCTTCAATAATTAGCCCCTTGAGTAAATACACACCCGCTAATCTGGTTTCTAGTGTTATTTTTTTTAACTATGCCACATGGAGGCTATCTATTGTTAATCAAGGCTTGAAAGTTAAATAATACACAACTTGTTTAAAAAAGAATTTACAAAACTGTAAGTGTGTTATAAACCTAAATAAAAGTATGGGGTTATTTGATAAATGGATTTACGTTAGAAATTGCAGGTAGCTCGTTAGAAACCCCTTGTCCATCTGAACGGTGTGTGTAACAGATTAGAGTTGGTCTCATCGACTTCAAGGATGTATTAGGTGCCTGTCAGTCTTGTCAGGGGCGACATCTAATTTCGCTCGCTTTTGGTCGGGGGTTTGATCATCAGTGTCTTAGAATAAAAATTAATTTCAGTTTTTTCACTTGGTAACTTATAACCTTATAGTTTCACACACTTCAAGTTTAAATTCAATAACCAGAGTTAGAATTGCCAGAATCAGAATTCGTGGCCGTTTCAGGCGATCAGAATTATACTCCAAAAAAATTATTATTTGTTTATAAACAGCCGTGATTGGTCAAAAGTTCTCTTTGCCCAGGCATAAAGACATCGCCATCGACTGATTATAATAGCCTAATTTACCTGTGTCATATCCAGTCAACCCAAATTTTAGTCCTCTTATTGGGTTTAATTATTATTATTTAGTTTTTTTACTGATGAAAAGACTATGCAAAAGACGATGCAAAGACTACGCAACAGTGCTGGCAAGTCTCTTCTTCTAAACCTTTCCCTCTAAACCTCCACAATTTTAAACACGTTTAAGTCAAAAAGCCTCACTTTTTTCAAAAATTAGAGTTTTGCCGCTGCTTAAAGCAGGACAGATTTGGACATCGTCAGATGTTAATTATATTCTCCAAACCAAGCCAAATCCACCTATATAATTCTTTTATTGGCTTTATTATTATTATTTAAAGTTTCTCGCATGCCTAGTTTTTATTTTATAATCATCGTTATAACAAAGCGGAATGAATAAGCAATTCCGTAATTGAGTAGGATCATTCAACTAAGCTAAACTAATTTTGTAGCTTTTTTGCGTTTCTTAGTTAAGAACCCTTTTAGACAAAATATCTGAACAGCTGTTAAAATGCATGTGAATTTTGCAATAGATATGTAGTCTGCTGTCAATTCGAAAGCCATATGGTAGATAGTTATAGCTATCTATATGAAAAAGATCGCGTTTTTTTTATAATATAAGAATAATATGTATATTTACTTACCATCATGATTCTTTTAGAATTCTCCATTGAAAATGAATTATTTAAACACTAAAAGGCTTATTTCAAGCTGTTTTTTCAACTGATCAAGAAACAGTAATTACATCTTTATTTATAGTGGAAAAACATGATTATAAGCCCTCCAGGTGAAAACCAGTATTTTTACAAAGAGATCATCTTTGAACACGTAATATGAGGAAGTTAAATTTTGACTATTGAAGCTAGAAAAACATGTCTGACAATGGCTATAGTTGTGGAATATATAGATATCCATGGTAGATCATGAACCCGTGAAACTATACACAGATTCTTGTGTAATCCCCTATACATCTCTGATTGCCCCTAGAAAATGGGTGTTGACCCAAAAACTCGTCGCCTAAGGCATATACCACTAGTGCTAATAGATGAACGACCGTGGTAAGGCATGTATCGTTGCACTGTATATTCTTGTGTATTTCCTTGTATATTTCACGCCGATAGGTGCATTACTACTAGTGAGCCCTCTCATGATATTTTAGGACTAATGGATTGATACGATCACCCCTGAAAAAAAAACAAATAAACACGTATCCGTGATCTATCTTCTGCCAAAAAATACAAAATTCCACATTTTTGCAGATAGGAGCTTGAAACCTCTATAGTAGGGGTTCTCTGATATGCTGAATCTGATGGTGCGATTTTCATTAAAGTTCTAGGACTTTTAGGGGTTGTGTCCCCCTTTTTTCGAAAATAAGACAAATTTTCTCAGGCGCGGTGATGGGTATGAATAAACCTGATCAGACTTACATATTTGAAATCAGCATTAAAGTTTGATTCTTCTGATTTAGCTATTGGTATCAAAATTCCGTTTTTTAAAGTTTCGGTCACTATCGAGCCGGGTCACTCCTTACTTACAGTTCGTTACCACGAACTGTTTTATATCTATTGATATAAAAATTCTGCTTTTTCTTGAGTTTTGGTTACTATCGAGTGACGTTTCTCTTTACTTACAGTTCGTTTCTACGAATTGTTTGATGCTTTTGGGGATGATCAATTGATCGAAAAGCAATATATGCACGCTACTGCTGCTAATACTACTCCTATTACTACTACCACTCCAACTACGGCTTCTATTGCAACTGCTACTAAGGCTAAGAGCATCAAGGTTAAGATTTTAGAAAATGTTAAGGGGGAAGTTGAACCTAATTAAAAAGACATTTATGGGTATGTAGGTTTATAAAAAAAAGCTTATCAACGACACTTGAAACTTCAAGGACTCGATTAGGGGGTTGTTTCACTGTCCAAAAGACAATCTCTGCATACTACTACTGATACTACCACTAGTTCCACTGCTTAGAGCCTTTCAAAGGGGGAGGGTTGCAACTCAGGCAGCTTCCAGGCCGCCTTGACTGGGGCGGACGAGGGGAAGGGGTCCAGGGGGCTGCCTACTTTGATCATATTTTTCAATTTTATTTGAATTTTTTCTTATATTTGAATCAGCAGGGGGCACTGTAATTAATTTTTCCCCGGACATAACCAACCCTAGAAACGGGTCTGCTACTACTGTTAGTACTACCTACTATTCCTGCTACTACATCTACTAGTACCCTTACTTCTACTACTGTGGCTACTACCACAATAAGGCTAAAGGTATTAAGGTGAAAGTCTCAAAGAATATTGAGGTTGAAAAGAATCAAAACACGCTATGCGCTTGCAGGTTTTCAAAAGGGCGTATCAGCAATATCTTAGGAATGGGTTGAAGTATGAAGTTGAAACATACAGGGCCTATTGTGGGGGATAATGAACAAAACAAAAGGCAACTATAACAAAGATTGAAGTAAGCACAAATTCCTAAGCCTTGGAATATTAAATTGGGACTTCCAGGGAGGGCTAAGGGAGAAGATCTATTGATTAAAAGGCAATATGTGTACGCTACTGTCAACACTACTGCTACCACCACTTCTGCTACTGCTGCTCTACCTTCTACATCTATTGCAACTAATGATAAACGGAATGGTACTTAGGTGAAAATTGTAGTAAAAGTTCAGGGGGAAGTTGAACTAAACAAAACAAACTATGGACATACAGGTTATCAAATGAAACTCAGAGAAGAAAGAAAGTAACAAAATGAAAAATAAAATGAAAAAAGGTGAAAAACGAGAATTTTGTCAGCCAGTGGTGAACCATGAAGAAGAAAAAATAAGCAAATATTTCGACAAGGACCCCCACCGAGTCGTCCTCAGTGCTAAACAAAAAGAAAGAAAAGAAAAAAACCGACTAAAATCAAACCTTTCGAAGTTTACGTATCAACGACAGAACAGAAACTAAATAAGAACCAGATTGGAATGAATGAAAAGGGGATGATTAGGCAATAGTCTTTTTTTGCTATCACTTTGGCTGGCTTACAAATTCATTCATCATTTGATGTGCAAATAGGTTCTTTCAAGTTGTACCGAGTGAAAATGTTGATTGAGTCCTTCAAAATTAAACTGTCGTAAATTGGGCTTAATGAAATATCTCCAGTATCTCTATTTATTGCTAAATTGAGTTCATGTATTTTTTTTTATCTCAATTACCTCTTTAAAAGTTTGTGGTAGGCCATGTACAGTAGATATTAAGGTTGTCTAGTCAAAAAGAACCAAATGGGTCGGATTTACGAAAATATGCGAAGCCAATGCTGAATCAAAGTAGTCATTGTTATTTTTTAATCTCAGGGACTTATCTATTGAAATTTTTTGCTCATACAAACGTTCACCTACTTGTTGATGGGTCCTACCAATGTAAGTTTCCCACATGAACGCGGGATTCTGTAGAAACCACTACCCAGTACAGGGTCAGTTTTATCCTTTCCTGAGTTGAAAAAATATTCAACTTTTTGTTCGGTTTTGAAAGAAACGGAGAGATTATGTTTCTTTAAAATTTTTCCAAGTTTGTCGCCAAGTTTCAGGATGTATGGTAAAGTGATGAAAGTTTTTTATTCTCAATTGCCAGGGTAACTGAATCAAGGGAGACAAGCTCCCTATTTCGTTGTTTTATCTTTTTTAATCGTCTATCTATGATATTTTCAAGAATTTTGATTGGGTAACCATTGCAGAAAAAATATCCTTGACATAGTTTAATTCAGAATTTATATGATTACGGGAACAAATTTTTAAAACTCTGTCGACTAAAGAGATTATCACCCCTCTTTTCACGGAAGTTGGGTGATGGGAAGAGAAATGTAGATATTGATCATTATGAGTCGGCTTTCTAGATATAGAAAATTCTAGGATAGGAGTAGTTTTTATAATCAAAACATCGAAAAAAGGCAGCTTACCTGAATCTTTGAGTTCCATTGTGAACTGGAGATTCGAATCAAATGTGTTCAAATGTGCCAAAAAATCTCTTAGAGAGTCTTGTCCATGTTCCCAAACAGAAAGGATATCATCAACGAAACGAAACCAGATAGAGTGTTTTAAGTGGAAACTCTTCAAAGCAACTGTTCTATGAAATCCAGGTAAAAACTTGCCAAATAAGGAAACAAGACAATGCCCATGGATAAGCCCATGATTTGAAGGAATTTTTTTCGGAATTGAAAATACGAGGAGAACTTGTTGCAAAGACGAACAAGGGTCATTATTGTATCAATTTCCAAAGTTTTGTAATCCAACCAAGCTGAATTTTCTTCTAATTTTCTTTGTAAGACCTGCTCACATTTATGGACATCGCATGAAGTGTACATAGAAACTGCATCAAAATTAGATAAAATAGTTTTTTCTGTAGTACTTTGATTTTTTAACTTCTCAACAAGATCTATGGAGTTTTTTTTTATATAGGATTTATGTGTGCTAAAAAGAGGCTTAAAAATGGTGGCCAAGAAACTTCCTATACCCGTACCTGGAGAATTATAACATGCTACAATAGGACGTAATGGAATATCTTTCATATGGGTTTTAGGCAGACCATAAGACTTTGGGGCGGAACAACCTTTGGGGTAAAATTTTCTGCACATTTCAGGGGTAATTAGTCTACTATCTTTTAAAATTCCTAGATATTTTCTCAACTGCTGTGTGTATTTTTCCATGGGATAAATTTGTATTTCTTTGTGTAAGAATGTATATACAGGTTATTAAAAGGGCATACCGACAATATCATAGCAATAGCTTATTTAACTAAATTCAAACCTCCAAGGCTTGATTAGAAGGATGTTCAACTGAACAAAAGGCAGTATTTACACACTACTGCTGATAATACCGTTAGTACTGATACTAATGTAACTACTATTACTTCCAGTAATACTCCTACTGCTAAAACTACTACTACTACTACTACTACTACTAACACTACTACTACTACTACTACTACTACTACTACTACTACTACTACTACTACTACTAATACTACTGTGACTACTGCTACAACTTCGGTTAAGCGTATGAAGTTAAAAATTTCAGGGAATATTGAGTGTCTTGGTTATGATGTTGTTTATTTTGTATTTTTGTTTATTATTAAGAGAAAAGGAAACATTTAGGTCAAAATAATGATGTTTTCGGTAAAGTGCAATTTACCTGCTGGTCTTTAGAAGGCATGGGGTGCGTCAGCCTTTCTCGTCTTAGTTTCTGCTGGTTTTGTGTAGGACTCTAATATTTATTGTAATCTTTCTTTGTTTTGGGTTTCATTCATTTATTGATGGTGATTTGTAATAATTTTACGCTTGGAAAATTAATTGACTTTATATCTGCTCATTTTCGATTTAGCGTACCTCTTTACTTTTCTTTGAAAAACTTGTTTTGCGGAACACGTTTTCTTTTTTAAGTTCAGATCTTTTTTTATTGGCACGGTCTTTTTCATTGGCAAAGAAAAGGATATTTTATGTTTTATCGGTTATTTTTCATAAAAATTCATATTTTGGTTTGCTATTTCTATGCTGGGACAAAATTTTCAATAATATACGTCCTTTTAAAAATGTTGACGTACCTAGTCTCTTGTGGATTAGTTTTACACCTCTCCAAGTTTCCCTGAAAAATAGAACATAATATTCCCTGCTAAAAAATAAGATCTATACTATTATTACAACCTGGATGCACTTACACTCCTTTAATTTTTTTGACAAAAGCAGAAGTAATAATTGCAGTAGCCCTGAAAGTTTCAACTTAATACCCTCAGTATTTTTTGAGATATTGATGAGACGTCTTAAGCTCGGTGCCACAGAAAGCAAATTCGCTGACGCTAGTTTAATTCGAGGTCGTCAAGCAAATATTTTCAGCTTCGAATTTCTGAAATTCGCAGTTCACACCTTCCAAGTCCGAGTCGAATTTTATTTTCACGATAGATATTCGCAAAACGAAATACAGTAAACTTCTAAATACAAGAAATGAACAAGGAAACTTTCTTGATCGTTTCAGCTTACCTCTCCGACGTCTTAAAGACAAAAGCAGTAACAATCCACAAATCTTTTGTTTCTGTCTTTTAGAAATCATATTTATAATTTTGTGTTCTGTGAGGCAAACCATTCAAGTTCGCTGTCGTGATGCGAACACACAATTTCGTCAGCGAAAAAATTTCGCTTTCTGTGGGCACCGAGCTTTATTGACAATCAGTCAACTCAAGTTCATGGAATGTGGAACTGAAATAAAGTGTGTTTTTAAAGCACTAAAAATTTTAGCGTAAAAAGCGAGGTGTTGAGGATGGGATGGAATCCACCTCCAATATATGGAATAATTGCTATTATTTTCAAGCATCAAAATCAGTCTCTATTTTCTTCTGAGAAATTTTTTATTTAATCCCTGAGTTCCCACATGTACGATTATTGGCATGCAAACACAAAAACCCGACCAGATATGAGAATATCGCAGCTGTGTGCGAATTATGGTTAAAATCTATCCTATTTTCTAAATATCGTACAAGTTCATGAATCTCTACTTCTCAGATAATTTTGATGAATAAATCGCGTCAAATCAATAGGCTGGGAAAGATCAAAATGTGTATTGAAAAATTGATAGGGTTTGTTAGAAATTATAGAAAAATATACTCTATAGCTGACAAAGACCATAAGAATAGGTTGCTGATCATAAAAGTAATGGAATAAAGTCTCAGAAGAAGTAGAAGTTGAAGGTAAAAAACATTAGGCCAATTTAGATGGCTAGGCGTACTTTGAAAAATATAGGTCAGTTTGTTTTCTTTTGTGCGGCATGGTCTGAATTCTGCCAAAAAGGCCTTTATTTGTCGTAGCAGCTAAATACTTGGACTAGCATGGGGCAAGTTGATTCTAGTAGTGTTATTTTTGAATAGTCAATTTGTTTCTAAGCTAGAACAGAAGTAAAAGAAAATGGAATGTAACATTTGATTTCTCACTTACAGCTATTTTTAAATGTCATCATTACTGAATTTCATATGCACCCCAGTCCCTCTCCCGAACATGACAAGATATAGGGCTTACCGTCAGCTATTTTAAAAAGTTGAATTAATATACGGTTTTTTTTTCAAAATCGGACGCAAATAAATTGTCTAGTGTGAAGAAGAAGAAGAAGAAGTCTAGTGCGACCCAATTTTCATTCAGCAACAGCAACATTTTAAGAAATTTAAAATAAATTTCTTGTTAATTATTGTCTCGATTTATCAGTAGTGTACCGAACCAATCGTGCTCAAAACCCTCCTCAGGGCCATACAGTGGTGTTTTCTTTGTGGATGGTGAAGTTTTCACCACAGTAGAGTGCAGACGGTCTGGTATCATAGTGGTATCCTTTTCTAGTTTAGATTAAAGGTTATTCCAATAGGCAATGGAAAGAACTCCCCCTAAAAAAAAGTCCCCCCCGAATCCCACCCCAAATAGTAATGAAATTAATCCATTTTTACTGGTCAAGCCTGGCTGGTCAAGCTCTCTGTCTCAAAGCTCACATGAAAGCTCAAATTCTGAGAATAGGACAATGATCAGTGTTGGAGCTAATGTCACCATAGATGATAATGTATTTCAAGAGGTCCTTTCTAGGAGCTCCAAAAAAAGCAAAAAAAACATCCCCAATCAAAAGTATTTCCCCTCCCCCTGTCCAAGCTTCTCCTTCCCAAAACTTAGGCATTTACCTCAAAATTACCCCTAATACCCCCTTCGAAATAAGAATGATTACTACAATAAGGGTTGCAATTTTCAAAATGTTAAAATCTATGTTTTCTCTTAACATTCACCGCGATGGATCTTTGCTAATAGCTGTCCAAGATCAGAAGTCAGCAGATATAATACTTAATCTAAAATCTCTTCTGAATACCCCAATTAATTCATCTAAATGGAACCCAAAACAATCCCCAACAAAAATAGTAGTATATAATGTTCCCTTAGAAATACCAATTCAGGAGTTAAAAGAAGGGCTCTCAGATAGGGTTGGTAACGCAATCCCTGTAGAAGATGTCACTCAACTGGGTAAACCCAACTCTAATGGATTAAAAACAAGTAGATCTTTCTTATTTACACTTGACTTACTTGACTTAAGGCTCCTGCCGAGGGTTCGGCGTAGAGAACGATGAGACTAGGCGCCTCCAGGTTGACCTATCGCTTGCCAGGATCGCAGCTTCTTCCACCGGGATGTGGGCTTGGGTGAGGAATTCATCGGCTTTGTCTTTCCACCTAGTGTGTGGGCGTCCTCTGGGTCGTTTCCATCCGTGTAGGGTGGGGTCGAAGTCAAATGCGACCCGTGCTGGGGCGTCACGTGGCATGCGAAGGAGGTGGCCGCACCACCGAACAGTACGCTGGGCAAGCTGCGTTGAGAAAGGAGTTTGAGCCGTACGTGATAGGAGAGTCTGGTTGCTAACGAGGTCAGTCCAGTGAAGTCTTTCGATTCTTCGGAGATGTTTCGTCTGAGCGACATCGACGGCGCTGAGGATAGATTTGGCAGCTGGCCACGTCTCCGCTCCATACAGCAGGACGGTGCTGACTGTCGCATTGTAGATGCGCATTTTGGTAAATCGGCTTATGTTTGGCTTTCGCCAGATGCTGCTAAGCCTCCCAACAAGTGCTGAAGCCTTGGCAATTCGAGATGTAAGCTCTTTTGTGATCAAGCCATCATTCGACAGAATAGATCCCAGGTAAGTGCAGTCTTCAACCACATCTACTCGGTTGCTTCCGATGTTGACTTCCTTTACAGTAGAACGGGACGTGGAGGGCTCAAGGAGCATAACTTTGGTTTTCTGCCAGTTGATCTTCAGTCCAACTTTCGAGGCTTCTTCTGAGAGCACCTGGAGAGCTTTGGTCATCTTATCGACGGTCCTCGCAACTAGCGCTATGTCGTCGGCGAAGTCAGCATCAGAGAGTACCCTTATTTACACTGAAAGAAAAAATTAATATCCCAGAAAAGTTATTCCTATTTGGGCAAATCAAACCGCACAAGGAATACAAACCAAAGCCTGTCCAGTGTCAGAAGTTTCTGAAACTGGGACACACAACAAATAAATGCGATGAAATTCTCCTAGCCTGTAGTAATTGTAAAGGGTCCCATCCTAAAGAGTTGACAACTTGCAACAACACTCAGCCTACATGTATCAATTGTAAAGGCCCACCTGAATCCACCAATAAATCACAATGCCCTGCATATAAGAAAAGAGCACTAACACTCCAAATAGCAACAGAGAAGGCCATTCCATACCCTTTTGCAGCTATGGAAGCAAATGCTGCCCAATCACACCAAATAAAACCCATATTGAAATTAAATAAAACACCTAAGTCAAACACTCCCAATGCATCAAGTACTCCTTACAGAACACCATCCATTAAGCCCCCTAGCTCACTTCTCTATCAGAAAGAATCACCAAGCCAACAAGCCTCCTTGCCTATTGAGATGAGGTCAACCTGGCACCCCCTCCCAACAAGAAACAAACCAGAAACACTACCAGGAATTAATCCCTTAACTGACAAACTGGATGCACAACCAAACATACAAACCCCAAATATATGCTTATTCATTCTAAACTGCAATGCAGTTCAGGCCATGAATATACAACGACAACAGAAAACAAAAATCATTGATGAATTGGCAAAAATCTACATCCCTAATCATATGCTCATTCAAGCAAAAAAAGACCTTGCTTTACTATTAACAAAGCTGAACATTGATACACAGTCATATGAAAAATAAATCAACAACACAAAACATATTAATACTCCAGTGGGATGTAAGATGACTTACAGAAAATAAGTTAAATGAATTAATATCTTTTATGAATAATAATTCCATCAATATTGCTTGCCTCCAGGAAACTCATTTAACCCAAAATCAACAAATTAAGTCTCTGGGATACACTATCCTGAGAAAGGATAGAACATCAGAGAGAAAAGGAGGTGGAGTAGCTTTAATAGTTAAAAATAATATAAAATTCTGTGGCATCAATTTTCCAGATTTTGTAAATGATGTTGATGCAATTGGTATCAGTGTTTGGCTGAATAATACAAAAACTTACATATTAAGCTTTTATAACCCTAATGGCCAAACTACAGATGCCATGGATTTCTTCAGCCATATAAATAATTCTAATATGTTGAAAAATATCATTATTTGTGGAGACTTTAATGCCCACAGCCTTTTGTGGGGGAATAAACCAGCAAATAAAGCTGGTAAGTTCATTGAACGTATGATTTCAAATAATAATGAACTAGCTGTTGCTACCCCTCCAAACCTGAATACATATTTCAACCCCAAAAGTGGCAGTTTCTCTACAATTGACCTACAAATTGTGTCTTTAAATATTTTGAATAAAATTTATATAAATAAAATTGATAGTCTATGTACTGACCACTTTGCCATAGTTTGCTCCCTAAACGAACCTGCTGAAACCCTATCACATACCTCCAAATATATCAACACTAAAGCAAATTGGCCTATGTTCCAAAATAAGCTAAATGATGAAATTACAAGTTTCACCCAAAATTCATGCATTTCAAACGCAACAGCTGACACACATGCTGAAGTTTTGGCATCTTTACTAATAAATACAGCTAATCATGCTATCCCCAGGACAACACCCAGGAAAACCTTCCCAAAACATATTCCCAAAGCATGGTGCACAAATGAGTGCCAAAATAAATGGAAAACAAAAAAGGCAGCTAGGAGAACATTCTTAAAAAAACCATCACCTACTACATATTTAAAAAAATTACAAGCATAATCTAATCTAAAAAGGACCATAATAAATGCTAAATATAACTACTGGAATAATTTTGCAAATAATCTCTCCAGAGAAACACATGAGCCAATTATACATAGAGTCATAAGCCACATCTGTGGGAAAAAGACTTCCCCCAACCCACTCCTGTATGAGCTTATACATAATAATACCCATTATGATAATGATAATGAAAAAGCTAAGCTATTTGCCACTCTTTTTGTTAATAAGCTAACATCAAATAATTGTAGCAAAATGCCCCCAATTCCTATGAACCCAAATTACCAACCTCGCCCAGGATCCGAGTATATAACCAGTCCATTTTTAATCCAGGAAATGAATAATGCAATACATCATATTAGGACCAAGACTAGCGGCAGCTATGACAATATACACCCTACATGGATAAAGAATCTCACCCCTTCATATAAACAGGAACTTCTAAACTGTTATAATCATGCTTGGGCTTCATCTATATTCCCCAATATCTGGAAATGTTCTTCCCTCCTACCAATCCTAAAGAAAAATAAACCCAAAGATAACCCTGAGTCTTATAGGTCCATAATGATTACTCCTGTGATGGGGAAAATAATGGAGAAAATGATCTATTACCGACTCCTCTGGTTTGTTGAAAAAAATAATATGATCCCTCACACTCAAACTGGATTCAGGAAACACCATTCATCAACAGACGCTTTCATATTGTTAACAAATGCAATAAATGAATCATTCTCAAAAAATAATGTCCTAGTTGCAGCTTTCCTAGATTTTGAAGGGACATATGACAATGTGAACCACCAAATCCTTTTAATTAAACTTGCTAACCTTGGACTACCCCCCCCCCAAGCTGGTATCTTTTATAAAATCTTTCATAGAATTGCGAAGTTTCATTGTTTGTGTAGGTTCAGCCTCTTCACCCCAAAAGACAATAACCAAAGGCCTTCCTCAGGGAGCAGTCCTCAGCTGCCTCCTTTTTGCCCTATATCTCTGGGACATGAACCTCCCCCACATGAATCTACAATATGCTGATGATCTGGTACTATGGTCATCTGGCAACACCTTTGAGATTGCACAGTCAAAGCTGCAAAAGTCACTTTTCCAATTTGAAAAATTCTCTCAACATTCAGATTTACCCATTGCACCTACCAAGTCAAAAATAGTGCAATTTCACCGAAAGTGAAATCATGTTAATGCAAGATTAACTCTAAATGGAACAACTATTCCAGAAGATAATCATATTAATTACCTAGGTCTCATGCTTGACCAAAAACTTAATTTCCACCTCCACATTTCAAACACAATAAAAAAATGCTATAGAAAAACAATTATACTAAAAAGACTTCTTTCCACACCCTGGGGCTGTAAGGAGAAAACCTTACTCCAGTTTTATAAATCACATATAAGACCCCATATTGACTATGGGCTCATCGTCTATGGTGCAAGTGCAAAGACCCAGATGCATAAATTGAAACAATACAAAATGATATAATACGTCTCATATTTGGTCTTAGGAGACCTACAAGCACCAAGTTTCTGCTTATGGAGAGTGGACTAACAACAATAAGGGAGAGACGTAGCTTTCTTTTGATAAAACATCTTACAAAAATTGAATCAAATAGCTCACACACCCTACATAATTGGTTAAGAAATCCAGCCATGTATAGAGGCATTGCATATGAGTATGCCAATATTCAGAAGAAGTTTCCTATACCCGCAAAGTCTATTGCACCTACTTTCCCCCAATCCCCTCCATGGCATTGGTCAATCCCCATAATGAATACTGATTTCTCAAAGTGGACTAAAGATTTAACCCCCATCGCTTTTGTCCAGAAAAAATTTGCTGAACTTAATACAATCACTTATAAAAACCATTTCCAAATCTTTGTTGATGGATCCAAAATGAATGAGAAGGTAGCAAGTGGTGCCTTCCTTCCTCATGTGAAAATTGCAATGTGTGAGAGATTGTATAATAATGTATCTATAATGTCTGCAGAGTTAAATGCCATAATCATGGCATTAGAATACCTTATGGAAAATAAACCCTTGTTTGCCACTTCAAATAATATTATAGTTTATTCTGACTCTCTATCAAGCCTTGAGTTGCTGTCTTCAGCTCCTCAGTATAAGCTGGATATTGACACTTATCATTGTCTTAGTATTATAGATAATCTTGCTTCAAGTGGCATAAGAACTTATATTCAGTATATTCCTAGCCACTCTGGTATAAGTGGTAATCATCAGGTTGATGAAATAGCAAAAAATGCTTTAAATATTGACCAGCCAAGTGGGAGACCAATCCCCATTAGAGATATTTACCGATGGAGACTATCAGATATTATGTTCAATAAGAAAAATCCTACTCTTTCCCCCTTTCCAATAAGTATTTTCTAAAATTTATCATAGAATACGTTCTGGAACAAATGGACTAAACTTTCTTGCATTCTCGTATCAGTTTCCTAATTCAAGTGGTTCAGTTCCCCTGTCCCCTCTTTGCAGGTATTGTATTATGAATAGTGAATCAATTGACCACTGCCTATTTGAATGTAATATGCTGACGTCTGCACAGCATACCTTGCCTCACTATCAGCCAAGAGCCTAGCCAACTATACCTGCACACAGAGCACAGAAATCGATATCTATCTTCTCATATTTGAACTCCTTGAGTCAAAAGATCTACTGAAAGATATCTGAAAATATCTAATAATAAGAGACAACCAAGCCAGTAGCTCTGTAGCCCACAGAGTGAAGAAAAGGAAAAGGGCTAAATAGTATCAACTGATAAGCCCGCCTGCTGTGAATTAGAAGAAGAAGAAGATAATTAGAAAAAGATTTGCTCAAACGTCAACTAAACAACATAATTTGAAATAGATTATTATAATAATTGTGAAGCAGAGGAAGGAGGAATAATTATTGCGTTAACATTTGAATTTGCTGTCCGACTTTTTTATGCAATATTTTGCTATGAAAGAGATGTATATGCGGCAACCCGAGGAATCACGAGAGAGAACACGATGGCTGAAAACGTTATTCAGTAGCCCGTCGGTATTAGAAGACAGTGCCTTGAAAACGAGGCTTTATTTAGCATTAAATACAAAAGTCTTGCACCCTGGATTTAATAAAAATCATGCATTGGAGTACACCTAAGTTTCAACTTGAAGAATGTGTCGTTTTTACTTGCGGAGACCGCCAATCCTTGTCTGGACAGGTGAGCTCTTTTTATTTAGAGATTATAGGCCTATAGTGAATTGAGGCTTAATTTTGCTTACAGATCTAGGATTTACGCTAAACAGTCCAGAGAAATATAAATTCCACATTCAATAAGGGTAATAATAAAATGTCATTGTGCTCCCATTTGTTTATTTTTGGAAATATAGCCTAGTGATCACTGCTGTCACTTGGATCTCACTCCCTCCATCCTGATTAGGCCAGATATAGCCCAGCCTATTACTTTGTATCAAGATTACTTATGTTTCAGAAACCAGGTAGGTTTTTTCATCGGAGAATAGCCTACTATGTCTTCAACTATCACTACCAAGCTCCACAAGTGACTAGTTCAACCAAGGTTATAGTTTGGAATGTGTGTTACATGCTCAGTCAATAAGATTAATTAACAGCTCTTGAATTAGTTTGGGAAAGGGCAACAAAAAAAAAATGTTAAAGGCCTCTATCATGTCCCTTATTTATCATGTCTGCAGAAGCATCAAATAGCCTACTGTCCATCACTTATCTTGGCAAGGAGGATAATCTGACTAGGCCTACAGCTTACTGACAGGACCTACAAAGACTTGAAATATAGTCAATAATTTTGTCTTGAGGTGACACATTATGTACATAAAAAAGAGAAGACAAAACCAGGATGATTTTCAGCTAGTAATTAAAATAGGTTGGCTGAATGTTACACCTGTTGGATTTTGCACTTTTCTTTATTATTTTTCTGACCTTTAAACCAAGTTAGAGATCTATCCAGAAAGATATTTGAACAACATGAAAAGGCTATAGCAATACCTTAATTACTATAATTTGCACTTTGGAGCAATATAATGACAATGCTGGATCTGTTCAGCTCTGCATCAGCCCTGGTAATTTGGAATATCACTGTTTTATGGCCCCAGTGATGTTACATTAGTTGGCAGCTGAGAGGGATGGAGTGTTCCATGGCCTGTTGTTCCATTCTTTGTCAAGTCTTGACTTAAAGAAGGCACTAGTAGGTGCAGTCATAGTTTCATCTTGAAGGTTGTTCCAGCTGCTGGAAATATGCTTGGTAAAAAGGTTTTGGTGCATTCTGGTCTTCACTCTTTGCTTTGCTAGCTTCTACAAGTGTTGTGTTGACTTGTATGTTTTTGTGAGGAGGGTGTTGTTTGATTCTCTATTATATTTGTATGTCAATATCATATCACACCTGCAATTTCTGAAGACCAGTGTTGGTAGTTTTAGGTGCTTCAGTCTCTTATCATACAGCATATTTTGTATATTTTGCAGATCCATGATGCATTTGGGTGAGCGTCCTTGAACTCCTTCAGTTATTGTGGTATCATGCTTGTAGGAGAGGGAGATCAGACTGGTTCCAAAATCCAAGAATGGCCTAACAATAGCCTTGTAAAGTCTCAGGAGGACAGTACAGGAGCAGCTGGTGATTGTGCATTTCAGCAGGCCTAGACTTGAGTAAGCTTTTGACACCACTTGTTGCCAATGCCCATGGAACTTCAGTTGCTCATCAACAAGTGCTCCCAAGTCTTGTCCTTCATGACTGGTTTGTAGCTGAATATCAGACTGCAACTTCTGGTCATGCATGGTATGCTGGTGGTGAGGTTTGTCATTGCCAAAATGGAGGACACTGCATTTATTGATGTTGAACTTGAGTAGCCATTTGCTGGTCCAGTTCTGGATTCTCTGGAGGTCTGATTGCAGGAATTGTTGAATGGCTGGTCCACAAAGCTTAGAGTTATCACTGCAAAGTGTGATAATCAGTCATCAGTATAAAGTTTGTAAATGAGGAAGAGGGTGGGGCCTAGGATGGTACCCTAAGGAACTCCACTGACAACATCACATTGGTTTAGGGAATACTTTATCACCATTATTGGTGAAAAGCTGGTGCTCTTGGTCCAACAAGAGCAGCCCTGCTGCTCTTGGTCTGTCAGGAAATTCATCACCCATTCTACTACATCAGTGTGGATGCCAACTGCTGATAATTTGGCCCTAAGGCACATGTGGTGCTCCTTGTCAAATGCTTTGGCAAGGTCAACAGGCACTCCCCTCTCCAGAAGGTCAGCAATGATATTGTAAGTTTCAAGTAAGTGGGTCTCCACTGACTTTCCTGGAAGGAAGCCATGCTGGTGTGGTGACAGTATACTGTTGGACAGAAGATGTGTCAGAATTTTGGCATTCACACTGCATTCCAGGGTTATTGCTCCAGCTGAGGTTAAGTTGATTGGCTGATAATTCTCTGCATTTGTTTTGTCACCTTTCTTGAATATTAGGTGTAATGTGAGAGCTCTTCCAATCCAAAGGCACAGTCTTTGAGTAGAGGGACTTCTGACATTCTTGACATAGTGGAGTTAAGATCTCATTAGCCAGTCCTTTTAGGAGCCTTAGGTGGATGTTATCCAGCCCTGCTGACTTGTTGACATATAGTATGTCAAGTTGCTTCAGGATGTACCCTGGAGAAACCTTGATAGGTGGCATAAGGTTTGGTACACCATATGCTGGACTGTTGGGGAGAGGACCATCAGGTTCATTGGTAAACACTGATGCAAATTGCTTGTTGAGTAACTCAGCAATTTCTTGTGGGTCAGTAACTTCCATGCCATCAGATTTCTCCAGCTTCTTTATTTAATGTCTACTATGATCATCACTAACTAGATACACAGTTCCAGAACCTTTTTGGGTTTTCTGTTGCTATCATCCACAAGCTTGGACTCAAAGTTTGAATAGAGTTGTTTAGTGAGATTTTGTAGTTTATTTTTGAGCCTTTGTAAACTTCTCATGGTGATCAGCTTTCCCCATTTTGCAGTACTTGTCACCACACCACTCATTCTGAAGGCATGAAAAACTTTTTAAATTTGTATCAAACCTATCAAATGTCAACTACCATGGAACACAGCAAAATCATTTGAATTATCTGTATATACTATTAAATTAAGAGATCTAATTGGGAAACTAATTGGAAAATGGTCAGAACCCTGACCATTGTTCATTATTTCTGTTGCAAGTCTATTACCAACCAAAAAATAATCAGTAGTACCAAACTTTTTCCTGCTTAAGCATGTGAACTCACCACAACTTTTATTAGTGCCAAAATGATCATTTGTAATAGCTAGCCCAGTTTCATTTCTGAGCACAACATGCTCCTTACCCTATTAATTAACCTTCCTGCTTTCATCTTGGCTGCATCTGGGGATCTTGTAAGCAGAGTTATAGACAATAAATCCTGTTCTAGAAGAAAATTGCATGTAAACTCTGATGTTATAGAAGTATAGGCTATGCATTAAAATGACCACTTACAATTAAATAAGCACCTAGAAAATCATTCCCAATTTGACAAATATCTTGACATAGTGATAGCCAAGTGATAGCTTAGACTTATATGAAATATCATGGGTATATACATGTAGCCTGCTGTTCCTAAAATGACCCTTATTTGAAACACTGATAAATGATTTTAATTTCCCACATACTACTACACCTCCAAAATTATGGAAAATTCTCAACATTTTCTCATCATATCTAATCACTTTATAACCTGGAATAAAAAGGTTAACAGTTGGTCCTAACCAAATATCAATAAGGCCAATAATATCATAATCAAACCACTAATTATTATTAGACTGGTAGGTTTTTGTCCTTGAATATTTTATGTAACTAATTTAATGTCTCATATATCTGTGACTATTTTTACCCTCTTTATTACCATCTTCTTTTACTGTCATAGCTATTTTATTCCAATGTCTCATCTACTAGGGATCTAGGACTCAAGATGTAAATAATCAGATTCTCTTCCTTTTATTTCTATTCTAGTTTTTCTGTCTGGGCGTTAGAGTCCAAAAAAGTGTTTTAAATCATTTGCTGAGTATCATTTGTAGGGGAGTTTAAATCATTTCATCAATTCCTTAGGTGCACTATTGTTGTTGATTAGCTGAGTCTTTAACATACCCAGACTGTTGCTGTAGGTTTGAAGTGTTGGCTATAAATTCAGAAATGATTTCCACATTTTTGCCAAAATTCTCTAGCAGTCGTAGGATTAGTTCAAAAGCAAATTTTTGTGTCATTGTGGAATATTTGTGAAAACAGACACAATGGGTTGATTTGGCTTACTGGAAATGACTACTCTTATTTACCCATACATTTACAGGCATGTAATTTGCTAAGCAGCGATTGAGGAGGGGCATTGCAAGCACCACTATTGAAGTTACAGCTTCAATATTTTCCTGCCTATACTCCTATGATTCAATTGCTTTAATATCCTATAGAATAATTAATTTATGACAACTTATGATGTTATATTACTATAAGCTATGACAACTTATAATATACAATTACAACAACTAATAATTATAAAACTTATGATAGAGTAATTAACTTATGAATGCACTGGTAGAAGCATATCTACTTGATTTTCAGTGAGAAAAAAATATTAAAACGAGAACACTTCTGACAAACAAAGCTTGTCAGTTGAGGCAGCATCCAGATTTATATTGGAAATCATTTAATATACTTATAGGTCTTGGGGAGAAATTGGAAGAATATTTTGCATTGAAGCCTCAACATTTCCCCCTGTATTGCTGTCCAAATTTGTTTATTCTTCCTCAAATCATATGTATTATTCTTTATTATAGAGTACAGTGAAATTGTTCTACATACCATCAACAAAGGCATTGTTGCACCCAATTTTCATGTTATAGTTGCTTATTTTGGTGGCACACTTATGTACAGTATTATACATCTCAGCAACAAACTTGAAAGGTAATTTGTATGAGGATCTCAACAAGGTTGTCTTCCTGAGATTTCAGAATGGCTTGGGACAAGCAATAAGGGTTAATACTGTTTAGATTCAGTGTTGTGAAAGGACAATTAAAAAACTCATTATAGAAATAAGAGGTCCCAACACTAGACTGCATGCTTATTGTCATGCAAAAGTGCATGGAAGATGCAATGAGTTTTTGGCAGGTAGGGACAACAAAAAAGAGTTTTTATTCTTATCAAAGGAGACTACTCAAGTAAATTTTTCTGACACTAGATTTGCATCTATCACATCCAAAGATTGGGTTTTTTCCTCCTACACTGTGTAGAAAAAAAAAAATCTTGGGTTCTACACTGGGTAGGACAATGATTACATTGTCCAATACAACAATGTAATCATTTAAGTGTATTGTGCATGTGCTGGCTCATCTTCTTTATTCCCTCAACAATAACTCACTTGCAGTAGTATATACTAAAGACATGGACAGTGCTGTAATGTTTCTGAGTAATGTTTTACAATCCTATGAACAAATCCCTTGGTAGATGTATGAATTTTGTTCTAATAGGGAGAACATAAAAAAAAACTCTTTTATAAATGTGTAAAAGCGAAATTAGAATGCTGTAAGATGCAGCAGTGTAAAGTCAGTTGTGAATTGACTGTATAAAAAACAAAATATCAAAAGTCTCATTCATTATCCAAGTTTAATTTTTTTTGGCTCAGTTTTTTTTAGTTTCTTTTCTATGCATTTATTTCAGCTGCTGTTTTAAGAAAAGATTTTACTTTCAGTTTTTATCTAATTTTAGGCTTCAGCATATGCAGTGTGTAACTCTGAAAATAGAGCTTTCCACATATGACTCCCCATTCTCTCTCCCTTCCAAGGATCATTTATCCTCCAAATGTATGGATGCTTGCATAGATTTTAATTGATGTTTAAATTTACTTTATCATTATTTATGCAGTTTATATGTTATTTTGATGCTGTTTTGGGGTATTTGCATGATTTTCACCCCTCCACCCAAGATTTTAAAATTCATTTGTCACTATAAAATGTTGTTTCAAAGTCCAGAAAGAATGTAATCTTTCATTTGACGCCCTACATGCATTCTTTAGTGCAAAAAACTTCTTTTTTTTATGTCTTCCTCCTCCCCTGACACTGATGTACTCCTAAAACCAGACTCAGATCTAAAAACGAAGTACACTATTAGAACCGTATTGTCTAATATCCCTATATATGAAACTAACTGTCCCTTGGCTTAAAAACAAGGAAAATATATTGGTTCAAAAAGAAGAAAAGTGGCTGAAACCACAATATTCTGCATTGACAGCAGGTTTGTTTTTTTCTTTCCATTTTTTTTTTCAGTGCAGCTGGTGGGGCACTGTAAAATCATAGAGAACTGTTTAGTGGCTCATTTGAACAGGGAATTGATGTATGTAAAAACCTTTCATAATTAACAAAAGTAATTTTCAAAACAAAATCAATTTTTTACAAAAAACTGCATTTTTTTATAACTCTGTAATAGCAAATGTTATTATTATCTTCCTGCGTACAAAAATCAAAATAGGATTTTTACCGTTATAAAAAGCTTGTAGATATAGTTGTGTAAAATACAAAAATTTTTGGGGGGTACTAAGAAGAAATCTGATTTGTCAACTGAAACTAGAATAATTCCTGAAAAATTTTCATAATATAATTTTATTTAACTGCAAACTGCTACTTTTGATATTTTCCTCTGTTATATCTGTTTAAATTGGTCTAAAAAATATGCTAGACTCATTTCAAACCATTGACCATTGTTTCTTTGGTTGGTCGCGAGGTCGCTTCCAACTGGCTTTTATAGGGTTAAAGTCAAATATCATCTTTGCTGGTAAATGCAGGGCATTCAAAGTAGGTGTCCAAATCATCGCAAGGTATGCTTGGCTAATTGGGTCTAAAACCAAGACTACTTGGTGAGCTGCAGCAGCTTCTCGTTACTCAAGAAGTCGAACACTGCACATCTTTGATCCATCTCTGGCTCTTTGACTGGAATATATCAATGACCTTTAGGGTTGTAGCTGATGCATGCCATGTCTCAGCACGCAGGCATCATTTGGCATCATAGAGCCAACGAGGGCGTTGAAAATTCGTAGTTTAGTTGGACAATTGATGTTTGGTTTTCACCAAAGGTGACAGTTCAACCTCCCCATGGTAGAAGATGCTTTGGATGTCCTTGCTTGCCGTAGAAATTGTGGAGCTCAGGTAGGTGAACCTTTGGATAACTTTGATGCTAGTTAATCTTTCCAGGCTAACTGGAGAGTTGACAAGAAGAGAAGATGGGACTATGGACATAATTTTGTTTTATTCCAGTTTATCTGCAGTCTCACTTTGGCGGCTTTTTTGTTATGATTTGAAGCGCTTCCAGCAACTGATCCACGGAGTCCGCCACGATGACCAAGTTGTCAGCAAAATCACCATATGAGACACGCGATCTCCAAACTTGAGCCCAAAACTGAGATGGGAATTGGTCTTTGTCATAACGTGCTCTATGATGACAATGAAGAGCTCTGGAGCCACTGCACATCCTTGGCGTGCTCTTGTCGTGATTTGGAAGAACGGGCTGCACCGGCCATTATCTTGTACACAACTTTCTGTACCATGGTATAGGGCTTTGAAGAGTCTGCAGTATTTTTTATGGGGTCAACTCGATTCTTGAATCCACTGAGATGCTGTGGATTTTTCTATTATCTGTCTAATCGTGAAAATCATATCGATAGTTGAGCGGTCTGACATAAAACCAGCTTGCTCTGGTCGCCGAATTCTGTGAATGATATTCCGACATTGATTCGGGAGGACCTTTGCGAAGAGTTTTCTGGGGACTCACAACAGAGTTATTCCAAGGTAATTCGAGCAGTCGCTTCTAGACCCTTTCCTCTTCCAAAAGGGGTAAATGACACTCTTCCGCCAATCTTTGGGAATTATCTCTGTTTGCCAGACTATAGAGAACAGGGTGTGGAGAAACAGGAGCACTGTAATGCTTGCAAGTTTTAGCGGCTTAGAGCTTAAGTCACAGATCCCAGCAGCTTTATTATTTTTGAGCATTTTAAGTGCACTTCGATTTTTGAGGAGCTGAAAGGCTCATCTTGAAGAATACCTGCTTCAGATCTTTGACTGCTAGGTTGGCTGAGACTATCGCTTGGAGGGACAGACGGGCTGGTATTGCTTAGGAGCAAGCAGAAGTAAGATATTTAAGCAGAAGTACATATTTTAAAACGTGGCGTAACTTAACAATATGGCCGAAGTCTATTTTCCAAGTTTTTACATGTTACACAAACAAAAACTTATGGTGTTTTGAAAATTGTTGATTGCAAAGGAATAAATTTTTTTACCTGTATAAGCTTTACCAAGTTTTTACAGCAAGTCTTTTTTAAGTAAGTAAGACTGAAGGCAAGGTAAAATAAGTCTTAGTTAGATTCATTTGGTGTATAACTGTTCTTTGCACTATGTTTTTCTATTTTTTAGATACTTCAATTTCGCCATTGCAAAGATGAAAATCAAAAGCGAACAATACAGTATTTTATTAAACCAGAAAATGTAAGTGTTTTCTTCTTGTATTAAATTCTAGTTCTGTTAGTATTTTTTAATATTTCAATATATTAGGTCCAATGTAGATGCACAAGTAAAATACAGTTAGTTTTTTGAATTATAAATTGTTTGGTTGAATCTTGGTGGGAAGTACCAATTTCTAATAGTGTTAAAAGAGAAAATTTTCTTACAGTCTCTAAACTCAGTCTCTCGCTAAACAGTTTCTTTGAAAACATGTTTTATAAGTTCTAGTCACTTTTAGCTGTCGTTTACTTTTTACTAGGTAGCAGTTTTTGCTACCACCATGATAAGGGACCATAATCATCCTGTTAATGATTTTTGACGATGGTGAACTTCCTATATTTTTTAGCCTCTTTGCTTTAGGAATGGCACCATAATCTACCATCTTTGTACTATATGTCATTTTAGTCTGGTCCCGTCAAGAAGAATCTATAAAAAGCTCAGAAACGTCAAACTTAGCTCTGGAACGTGGCCTAAGCAATATTTCTTTAATCTTCCAATAACCTACTTAAACTTTAAAGAAAACAAGAAGACACATCATGGCCACCTATGGAAATATGAGATTTTCCTTTTTTCAAGGCTGGGGTCTGTGACTGTTTCAAATTAGGGTCATTTGGGAAATTTTCCTCATGAGACAGTTTCGTTGAAAAGTGTTTTGTAAGTTTCGATTACAAAGAGCCATAGTCTGCTCTTTACTAGTTTGTAGCTACATTCTTGAAATGAAGAAAAGCATGAAACACAGCAGTGACACCCACAGTTTCCAAAGAAACTTCATGAGGTGGATGTACTAGCACTAGGATAGTATAAGCTTGGTTTTTATAGATCGTATATAAGCAAATAATTGACTAGGTTAATTTAATAACACCTAATAATAGATGCCTGTATTATTTATCCAACGGGACTTCCTGTGTAAAAAGAGGAGTGGTAGTATCCTTAGTTGATTGGATGCTACAATTGTGTTCTGAAGCTTACATAGTCTCGGAATTTCCTTCAGCACCTTCAAAACGTATGGTGCTTGATTTTAAAGGTTAATTATAATCTGTAAAATGTTACATATGTATATCTTATTTTTTTATTTATTATTGTTATTGCTATCTTTTTACAATGTGTGGAATCCCGAATTACCTGATTTGACTTGTAGGTTTTTTCATATTTAAATGAACTCTCTATATCATTCTGTCTCTTTTTTTCTTTTCTCTTTTTTATATGAGTTAATGTTTTACATAGTATGAATTTAAATGTCTAATGCTCTAATAGTTCAAAGTTCAAAAGTTTTTTTTTTTTCATAATGCCTCTCCTTTGTAGGCTGTGGAGCCTTTTTCGGGATTTGTGATTGTATTTATAGAATGATTTTTGTTACTTTTGGTTGAAATATATCTTATGTTATATTTGTCTTGCAGTATACTCATTATTACAAGATAAATATATCATACTCCCTAAATGCGTTCTGACTTCAACCTTCTGGCAGCTTGCAGCATGATATGAAACATGGTTCCAGAGTTTGCACGAAGCTGCGACTCCTGGTATCTTATGAAAAGTATTATAGAGAATTTCTACTTAATAATTAAGTTTTCCCTAGTTTTCCTTGGAGTTGATGTCTTTAGATTGGGTTGGATGTTTGATTGAGTTGGTGGAATCATGCGCTACTTCCCTGCCTAGATTGTGATTTTGGGATTGTTACGGTGAACGGCTGAATGCTGGGTTTTCTTTATATTTTTCTGTTGGTGTTTTTTCTCCCCTTTTCCTTCCAGGACATGGAGCCTTATAAGGGAGATTATGTTGTAGTTAATTTTTGTTGTAAACATGTTTACAAATCAAAGAACTCAGAACTGATTAAGTTGCTACAATCTGTTGTAGAATAAAAAAGGAAGAAAAAGACGCATTAACCCTGGACTATTCAAATGACAGTATCCCTTTGAAAGGTGATAAAAAAAAATCGTCCTTTTACCCTACATTCTAGAAGGGAGTGAAAAATCGCGAAGAGTATTAAAAAATTTAAATATCTTAGCACAGTATGTTTATGATAATCCAGAAGATTTGACTCGTTTGAAAACGTTTCTATTATTGCCCCCGCAAAAGGTCTCATACAATTTTTATAGGAGCAGTTGAAATCAAGAAATGTATCCACTAAAAATCGCCCTTCCAGACATACTAGGAGAATCTAGCCATATTTACAATGCTCTGTTTAGTTCTGACTTTTTTAATTTTTGACTTCATCATAATACGCAACCCAGTGAAAATTGAGATGCTTCGAATCCTTGAGACATAAATTGGCTTTTAAAAAAAAGCTGTATAGAAAAATGTTTGAAGAAAGTTTGATGTAGTGGTCAAATGATAAGGGGATTCAGCACTGGTTTGTTCTTGAGGTTTGTATATTTTTCTTTTGGTTTTGAGGAAGGGCGAGCAGAGTTTTTGACTGAAATATTTGCACTTCGCTTCTTTTGTCTGTAGCTATCACCTCATCTTAACATGATCTGTCGTACTCTGTCTGTCTGAAATTATGCGACAGCCAATCTATTTGTCTTGATAAAAAAACTGCTAATTACAAGTTTAAAAACCTTCATTTTGAAACCCAAGAAAGTCACATTTAATGTTTCTCTCGCGTAAGTTTACATCTTGTTTTTTTTTCCATGTTTACATCTTGATTTTTAATGTTAGTGCACTTAAATTGTTAAGATTTTGGATAATCTAAGTTTTACTCTGGTTTTCAGGTCGATATTCCTTGCTTGTGGGTCTTCGAGAAGTTTATAGGCTTTCAAGGGTCAGATACCGGTAGAAATGAAACTAGGTCAACACAGGAAAATGCCAAGTATGTTTTTTACTGCTTGAATATTTTAGACCTGACTTGAATTTGTGGCTGTCTTAATGCACACGTATTTTTTTTCAACTGACTGTCCAGTCTAAGGGAGTTATATGCACAGTTATGTATGTTTAGAAGGGGCTTCTTGAGTCAATATTGCCAATTTTTATATTTCCTACCAGTTTTAATACACTCCAAGCCCCCCCCCCCAGATACCTTGACTTACCCTTGTGCCACTTAGTTTTCCTATTTCATATTTTGCAGTCTTTTTTGTACTTATTTCAGTTACGGTGCAGTTTGTCCTCTCTTGTAAACGAAACACCATAATGTTTGCCGTCAAGCCATTTCCCCAGGGAGGATGCTGGAATGTTGAATTTTTATCGAAGTCAAACCGTCGTGTTTTGGAAATTAAAAACCGATTTTTAAACAGACATGCTAAAATAAATTTTGCTTTAATAAAATGTAATTCTGTAAGTTAATTTTGTTTGAATTACGGATTTAGATTGTGTATCAATAGCGAGATAGGACCGATATTTAAAGAATAAGAAGAAAGAGTGTAATTCCTTGTTTCCCAGTTTTAGCACACATTGTTTTTCGAATCCCGAAATGAATTCGATTGTTCACGAACCACCAAAAAAATTGGTTAGTTTCCTTATTCATTGCACTGGGCGACAAGGTTTTCTTTACGAGAAGTCTGATCATTGACTTTCCTACATTTTTTTTTATCTATAGTCATAATTTTTCCATTAGATTTATATTTTTTTTCCCCTTTTTCCATTAGTTTTTTTTCAGCTATTTTGTAAAATCTGGTTTAGCATTCTCGTCAGCCTGTTACAGGAAAGTTTTGCCTAATATGCAACAATTTTATTCGAGCTGTATTTTAGGACGTTATACATAATATTATGCTGAAGCACTGACAGGTAACAATACGCAGATTTACTTATGTTTTAAACTAATCAGACCTGTTCTGGCGCTGGGATGTGTCAGGATTCAGGTAAGTGTGAGCTCATTAGCACAAATATTAATGGTGACATACTTCTTTCCTTTTTGTTTAGAAGCGTACAATGTAAATTGTATTAGACTATTGACTGTATGAAGGGATGGTATACATCATACGCTATTTGTGATTTTCATGATTTGGAGAGAACCAAAAGATCATGATAGTGATTATTATTTTGTTTGATAAATATAAAGTGAACAGCAACTAAAATAACATATTTAATTAAGTATCTGAATTTGCCATCTGTTATATGCTCTATCTCACATTATGAAGTGATCCCTGTATCAGTATATGCAGATATGGCCTTAAGCTCTAACGTAAAATTGATTCTGATCTAGTTTAAATGGAGTATGATCCTAAAAATTATCGTTCTTGTGATGACAGAAGCTGTTCTTCAGAAATACCATTTCCCAATCAACAAGACGTGAATGGTCTGAACCAGGTTTAAAGCTATCTAAATTGGGAGGTGAAGTTTTAACTTCCAGACTCAAAGACAGGAATCTATTTCAGAAAGATGTAAGAATATGCATATATCATAGCCGTCATGGTGTTTTCAAAGACTTCTGAAAAATATAGTATCCTATTTTGTAAAAATATTTGTTCTGTTATGGATTCCCTGGACAGCATCACCAGCTAGATGAGTGGCAACTGTTCATAGACTCTTCTAAAGTCAGTTTGAAGACTGTCCTGCTATGTTTTCAGCTAATTTCCATCAAATCCTGTAGCGCATACCGCTGATATGAAAGAGGCATATGAGAATATGAAGCTAATTTTAGAGAAGATCCAATGTGAAAAGTATAATAGAATATTTATAGTTACTTAAAGATAATTGCTTTATTGCCTGTTCTGCAGCTTGGGCTCACCAAATCTTTCTGTTTTCTGTACGAATGAAATAGTAGAGATAAGAAGTTTCATTACGTTGGAAAATTATGACCTATACGTGAATCTGTTATGCCTGATAAAAAAAAATGTGTCTTTATGTCCTTTAGTGAATCCTAAAAAATGAATTTACCTCCATTGTACATTAAATCTGAAGTTAGGAAAAACTTCGTAGAAGCTATGGATAAAGTTTTTGAAGGATTCTTTTGCAGAAATTATCCAAAGTCGGCAATGCTAACCTGAAAGAAGGGATTTTTATAGGACCAAAAAAACGGTATTAATAGCCTATGAACATTTTGAAGGAGTGTTAACTCCCCTGGAAAAATCAGGCTGGCAGTCTTTCAACAAGTTATGTTGCCACTTTCTTGGAAACCGTTAAGGCGAAAGTATCTTGACATAGTGGCTGATCTTCTTCATTCGTATAAAGCTATGGGATCTGGTATGTCTTTAAAGATTCCCTTCTTGGACTCCCACTTACACTTTCATAGGCAGCGCGCTAGCGCGGCCTAAGTAAAGAACGATGTGGGCACAATGTGTTTTTTTTGTTTTTTTTTTCTCCATGCCCGGGCACTTCGTATCGAAGGAGTTGTCGTAGAAACTTCGTAAAGGGCTCATTCGATTGGAAATTGGAGTGCCTAGTACCTTTTTAATATTCAAAAGTGATTGGAGGGCAACTAGACCCCCCCCACGCCCATCATTCCCCCTAACACATCCAATCAAAATTTTGAGATAGCCATTTTGTTCAGCGTGGGCAAGGGTTATAAGTTATGCCCTGGGGGCATATAAGGTTTTTATTGAAATCTTTGTCGTAGAAACTTGAAAAAGGGCTCATTCGATTTGAAATTCAAAGGCTTAGTACCCTTTTTAATATTCGAAAGTGATTAGTGATATTTTTTGTTGTTGTGGCTTAGACCAGGGCACTTCGTATCGAAGGAGTTGTCGCGGGAACTTCGAAAGGGGCTCATTCGATTGAAAATAGAAAGGGCTTTTTTTCCCTTTTTAATAGTCGAAAGTGATTGGAGGGCAACTAATCCCCCTTCCACTCCCACCCTCCCACACCCACCCTCCCATTCGCCCATTATGTTTAAAAACTAAATGTTGCCTTATAATTAAATCAAAATTCACTTTGACAATGCTAATTCCCAATAAGGCATCTCAGCAGTATCCCAAGAACGACTGAGGGTATTATGTTCAAACTTTCGGGGCTACTTCTGCTGTTAAAATTTAACCAAATCAAAATAGCGTAAGTTTATCCAAGCTATCAAAGAAAGTAAACCGATTTTTTTGCGAACGGTATCAGGTTTTCCATGTCAGGTCAACTAGAGGAGGTATGAAGCTAAATTAAACAGTACTATTTGTGTCCAGATTTTTAGAAGGGTGTATGTTGTTAAAAATTGCTGAAAATTTTTCTCCAGCATACAAATAGCAGGCCAAACTATAAAGTCTTAAAAAACCAGAAGATTTAAAGTGTTGTTTTCTTTTTCCCTGAAAAGACTATGTCAATATAAAACGAACAGAAATTAATTAAAAAAACTTTTCCACAAAATAAGTTTTTCAAAGAAAAGTAAAGAACTCCATTAAACAAAAAATGAGCAAAAATAAAATCAAATAATCTACCAAGCGTGAAACTACCACAAATCAGCATCGGTAAATAAATGAAACGCAAAACGAAAAGAAATTACAATAAATAACCGAGTCAAACTCAAAACGAGCAGAAATTAACATAAGTTGGGCGCAAAACCCCTATGCCTTCCCAAGATCAGAACAAAATTTGCACTTTACTGAAAAAAATAAAAATGCTTTTACTTTTATAACTTTAATAAATCAAATAATATTAACATTTTGATTACTAAATATCACTATATGTATATTAAACTGACAATGCACATTCATTTGTATTTTTTCACTAAAGTGCAAATTTTGTTCTGGCCTTGGGAAGGCATAGGGGTTTTGCGGCCAACTTATGTTAATTTCTGCTTGTTTTGAGTTTGACTCGGTTATAAAACTGAAATCATATTTGGAATCGGCATGTAAAACACTCCCGGAATCTATTATTTTTATTCGTGTTAAAGAAAAAAAGTTCCTTCTCGTTGACCAGTGTTATTTTTGTTAAAGGTATGAGATAATGCACCGTGCTGAAGCCTCTATAAGTGAAGAAGAAGGCAGCAATCTCGCTTCAAGGATCAAATCTAGCGCATCTACAATTGCAAATTCCGAGCAAACATATTCTGAAACGGAATCATTTACTGCTGCATCGCCTGTTTCTTCAAAAACGGAGTTAAAAACAGTTCGTAGTGCTAAATCGCAGAGGAAGAGGCAAACAAGAAAAGAACTACGTTTGAAGCTCCCCAGCAATCTGTATAAAAAGCTCGACGAAGACAAGGTTTTGGTTAAAAAGCATACAAAGGTGAGATATGTACTTTTTTTCCATTCTGCGTTCTTTTTTTTTAAATATATTTTTGTACGGATAAACCTACAAAATAGACCTAAGTCCAAACTGGTATTAACCTTGGCGCATGTTAAGTTTCTCTTGTGATTCCATAAAAAGCAAAAAAAAATTACTAGAAACTAATGTGTGTAAGAAGAGCCTTGGTAATATCCGTATCTGTATTTGTTTTAACCATAAATGAATAAAAGCAGTTATGTTCGAATCTTGACCCAAGCCAGTAGATGAGACGAATTTTTTTTATTACTAAAAGGTCAAGTTTGATATGCTTCTGTTTTATTTGAAAAGTATAAAATAGGTAAATTACTTGGAGAAATGATTATATTTAGAAAGAGTAAAGGCCATCTCTTAGCCTGGCGCGAAAAGGTTTGACCATTGGGTAGTACCAAGAACACTTGATCCGCAGACTTAAGTTATGTTTCTCAAGTTTAGACTCTGGAAAAAATTTAGCCCAACCAATTATTGTCCTTTCCGTTTTGCAATATTAGATGAAAATGTGTTTTTCCTAAAAATTACCTCGTCTCCTCTTTGAAATAAATTTTAAGAATTAAGGATGTCGTTTGGGGGAGGGGGTCAGTCGCCCCCCAATAATGTAGAGAAAAAATTATTATGCCCAATGACTATCTGACTATCCGGATATGGACTCCTCCCCCCTCCAATTAAAATGGTGGTGATTCCCCTCTGCTAAGAATGGCCCTACTTAGATCGCAGACGATTTAAAATCAACATTGCTTTTATAATAAAAAAAAATGGGTTCTAATATTACAATTAAAAAATGGGTTGTTTGATAGACAATATCGACTAAATTAAGAACATAAAGATCTTGCATTTGACTTTACGCTGCCATAGTCGTTATTCTAAAAAAAAACACGTTTTGATGTAATAATGAATTTTGCACAGGTGAAAAAATTGAAATTATTGAATCTGTTCATTTTTAGAAGCTGAAGAAGATGTAGTGCAATATTCTTGTCTACTTTGCCTACGTATTGTAGTACCAATACGATCGGGCTCCTAAAAAATTTCGACCCATCTCTAAAGCTGGTAAACCTTCGAAGCAACGTTGCAGTTCCAAATGTCTGTAGCTCCGGACGTAGGTTTATTAAATCTTTATCTAGTGACGAGCCGAAAGCATAGTACGGTCACCTTATTTACAAGAGGAGACAACTCGCACTAATAACTTAAGAATAGTTTAGTAGGATGCCCTACCCCGCGCTGCTTTTGGAATAGTCTCCTGAGAGAGGCTATCCTTGAAAACCTGTCTGTTGAATCCTTAAGAGGAAGTTCAACAGACACAATCCCAGGAAAAACAATGATAAATGGTTGTCTTTTGGCGCGTCAAGCCCTAAGTTTCAACAGGTTGGTGCCGTAAAAATTGTCAAAGAAAATGCATCTACCCAAAAAATAACAAAAATTTTTTTATCTGGTGCTCTGAATAAATCAGAAAAGACTATTTGACTCGTAAAACTGATACCTAGTGATTTATTACGGCTAAAAATAGTCAAAACGGGTCAAACGGGTGCACTTCTGCTCTTCTCTATCCAAATAATAATTGTGGCATGTACGGATCCCAATATTGTATGTGACAAAACTTTAGGCTCTGTTAATTTAACAGATAGTAAATAGACTTGGGATTGTTTGCTTTTTGTTTTTCAATTTTTTTTTTCGCATCACTCAAATTTCTTGATACGGTTCATTAGTGCATTTTTTTTTCTGTGTTTTTCTATTTCAAATAGCTGGATCATTTTTTCAGTTTATGTTGTTAATAAACAGCACAGACAATATCAGTAGAGCTGTCCGGAAAACCTTCCAATCTCCGTTCTTACACCTTGGCCTTGTGAAGCATAGCCTATATTTGTCAAAAACGACAATAAGTTAGGTTATAACAGCTTGTAAAATGGAAGTAAAGGGTGAGATTGAAACTTAAAATAGATGAAAATCATACTATTTAAGAGGAGAGGTCTGCCTTAAGTACTCTTCCTCTAACAAAAAGCGTAATTTTCTAAGTTGTCAGTGGCTGAAAAGATGAATTTTATGTCCCTCTTTGACATCGTTCAGGAACTTAATAATTTTTTTGGCTCATGTTTGTTTAAGAAACGGAATTTTTTTTTTATTTTCACTTGAATAGAATTTTTGGAACTTTATGTCAGTATGAAAGAAGAATAAAAAAAATGCTGTCTACAATGTGCGTGTGTCAAATTAAAATATTAATCTCATTCCAGATTTGTAAATTGCCTGCCTCGCCTAATGTCATCGTAATTCTAGAATCATTTTTGAAGAATTTTGCAGTGAATCTAATCATTAAGACTCCGGATAAAACGAGAACTGGACCAAAAGACCTCACTATTTTAGAAAGGTAATACATCTTAATTTATCCCAACTAACTCTAGAGAACTTAATGAAAAATTAAGATGAACTCGAATTTTGGTAATCGTAAGGTGATTTTTTAAGAGATATTATGAAATATACTGTAACTGTCTTCAGTAGCATTACAAAAGTAAAATTGTTCATTCTTTCTCATATCAAACGAACGAAGAACTGCTAAAACATTCGTAGCCCAAAATAAGCTAAGTGGCAAAAAACAAATCTGAAGTGGAATAAAAATAGAAGACGAACGATGATTAGTTTTAATTACGACGATAATTTATTAGGTCTTCAAGGCGAGGCATAAAGTTTTAATGCCGAAAGGTAGTATTCTTATATGATTTTGGGCTGTTGAAGATACGGCAAAAAAATCGGTCTAGGCTTTAACATCGCTCTTTACTTTTTTTTTCATATTTTCGATGGTGTGACATAAATAATTGAGACAATTAAAATTGCTTTAATTTTTCGAAAAGACTCCTTATTCTATTCATAATTTCCTTCCTTTTAAATCCATCCTTCTCAAATTAGACAAAAAGCTAAATGAAATTTAAGATTTCAGCAAATACATTTAGTTTTCAGTAACAGTAATGATTCTATAATTTTGGGAAATTTTAAGGGTAGCAACACTGTCGTTATTGTAATTTTTGTAATTTTTGTTTGTTTTAGGTTTTAAGTTTTCATTTGTAGTAATTTCTGTTTAATTTAAGCGTTGCATCTTGCATAAGATAATTTTTAGGTCTGCATAAGCTAATTTTTAAGCTCGTTTTAGGTTTTAATTCGCTCTTTATTCTCGATAGACAAAAATAGATTCTCAAATTTAATAAGTTATATGGAATATACCTAAATGAGTACAATGTTTCTCGAAACGTTGTGGTTTAAAACAGTGCATGTGTTTGAAGGTTTGTATTTTTTTCTTTTTTTAAACGTAATTTATCCTTTAGCATAAAGAGCTGTTATTAAATAGTATCTCTAAGAAAAATGCAATTGTTAAAGAACTTGTACTGTTTTACTAATATTTTTGTATACTGTGACCAACTTTTTTTGCATCATAGTTCGTAGGGTTAGTTTTGTTCAGTGTAAGTGTTTTACTTTCAATTTTTTATCTCTTTTCTTGTCTTATTTGTTTGTGTTAACTCTTTGATAATGAAAAAGCTCTTGTTTTTAATAGCTGTGCTTAAAAAACGTTTTCAAAAAGTTTTTCAAAGGAAGGTTTTGTATGATATTAAAACTCAAATCAAGGAGGAATAAAGTCATCGAATAAGCCAAACTGAAAGCGCACAGAAATTAGTTTGAACGAAAAAATAAAACCAAAAACCAACAAAAGTCAAAATAAATTATGAATTCAAAATACTGTAAAATGAATAAATTACCCCGAATAAAAGTGAGGTTGCTGCCCCCTTAAACCCAATAAGGATTAGAGTACCATTATCGCTTTAACGCTCAACATCTCTCATTAGATTTCTTCTAAAAAACTTTTTTTGGAAAAGTTTTTTTAATTTTTAATTAGTTTTACAATTTTTTTCGTTTTTTAATCAAAATAATTTTATTTGGGTTAACTCTAGGAATTCTTTTAATGTCACTTTTTTCAACTATTCTTCTTAAGAACTAAAATGTTGAATTACAATTCAAACGTCAGGCAAAATTTCAAAATCTTAGGTCAGTCGTAGTTGTGTGCAATAAAGTATGAATGATATTATAATATTTTTGTATTTGGGTGTTTGGGTTTGGGATGGAGAGGAAGATTTTCAATCATTGAAGATTGAAAATTTTCTGAATTTTTGGTTTCATATGGGATCGAAGCCATCCTGATATATGCCCATTTTGAGTGTCACGAATAGCCACAACATTATTATTATTTTTTGTTCTCGTTAAGGGCTAGTTGTCCATATTTACAGCCTTATAATTTTCAAGCCAATCAGAGAAAAAAGAAGTTTTTTTTCAGATATTAATTTGAATAAAAATCTTTCCACAAAAGAAATTTTTCAAAGAAAAGTAAAGAGCTACATTAAACCAAGGATGACCAGAAATAAATGTAAATAATTTTTGAAGCATAAAACTACCATAAACCACCATCAATAAATAAAAGAAACCCAAAACACACAGAAATTACAATAAATAACCGGGTCAAACTAATAAATTGCAGAAACTAAGAGGAAACAAGAGGCCAGAAACTAAGGGGCCAGAAAACAAATCAGACAGTTAAAAATAGGCTACCATTCTACTACCTAATTTAACAATATGACAGGATGATTGATTGACCTTATTCTAGCCTGTTAAAGATATATAAAGGTGTGGGTAGGCTAGTCTTCTGAAGGGGGAGTAGACCTAAGTTAGACTAGGCCTAGCCTAGGCATATTTAGGCATATTTAGGATGGACGCCCCCCGTGCCTTCTAAAGACCAGAAAATAATTTGCACTCCACTGAGAACAATCTTTACTTCGAGCTATGTGTTTTTATTTCTCATAACATCAAAGAAAGAAAAAGAAAGTCACCATCATAGTCAAGATTAATGAGAAAAACTAATGAATGTTAAATGACAGTTTAATATGTGTACTGATATTCATTCCAGAAATCTTAATAATTTTGGACTTCTTAAAGTTAAGAAAGAGAAAAAGTTTAGAATGTATTTAGTTTTCAGTACACTGCAAATTATGTTCTGGTCTTTAGAAGGTACAAGGGGTGTTAGCCCAATTCCTCTTCGTGGTAGTTTTTGCTCGTTTTCAGTTTAACTTGGCTTTTTATTGTAGTTTCTGTTTCTTTTGGGTGTCATTGGTGATTTATGGAAGTTTGAAGCTAGAAAAATATTGGACTAGATTTCTGTTCATCTTTGGATGAACGTAGCTCTTTACTTTTATTTGAACAGCTTCTTTTGTGGAAAAGTTTTTTCAAATTAATTTCTGATCATTTTTAATTTATATAGTCTCTTTCATTGATTAAGAAAAAGAGTATTTTTCTCTATAAGAATTTAGATTTTGGCTTACTCTTTATATGTTGGACCATATTTTGCAATAATTTTTTATAACAGTTGTACTCTAATATTTTGGATTGATGGGAACGGGGAAAGATATTCTAATGTATGGGTGGAAATTCTGCATAATCTTCAGGGATCTTTAGGATCGACGAAATTCTAGACCCCATCATGATATAACCTTGAGTATAGACAAATATTAATCAGCTATTCCCTTCACATGCCCTGAAAGTTTCAACCTAATTCCCTTGACCTTTCTTGGGATATCCTAGACACCCTCTTTTGACAAACTTGGATACACACAGTGCATTCTGATTTAATTCAGTTCCTCGCTTAAGATGTCTTGACAATTTTAACTTAATACCCTCAGCTCTTCCTTAGATATCGCAGATAATCCATTTCGATAAAATTGGATGCACATAGTGTCTTTTGATTTAGTTTAATTTCCCCAAAAACATACCCTGAAGGTCCAACGTAATACCCTGAGTTTTTCTTTGGATCTTGCACTGACACCCTTTTAATAATCTGGATGCGCTTAGTGTTCTTTTATTTTGCTAAATCCCTCTCAACTTTCCCTGAAAGTTTTAACTTAATATTCTGTTCCTCAGTGAGATAATACATCTTTGCCATTTTGATAACGTGGATGCACTTAAACTCTTTTGATTTGGTGCATTAGTAGTATTATTAGTACTAGTGACAGTAGCCAAGTTTGCTCCCCCCCCCCATAAGTTCGTAAGCCGAGGGAAAGCAGCGTCTGCTGTTGTGTTCTACCTCCTCCGAGCTACCTTTAGGAAATCGAAGGGAAAAGACATTATATTCTTGTCTTTACAAATATAGTCAGACGAAAATGCCAGTTTTGAAATAGAATAAATCAAAAGGATGTTTTTTACCGTGAGGAATTTGGAGACTTGCAATCATATATGAAATTTTTTTACAGAAACAACAGAAAATGCCTAATTATGCTATTATTCAGAGACAAACAAGATATTTATCTAACTATATCTATAGCCTGTGCCTTAAAAGGTATTGAAATATGTCTATTATGCAAAGGGAAACTGAATAAGTGGTGTCGAATGTTAAAAAATAGTTAGTTTTAAAGATAATTATCGTCTATGTTTATGCAGAAATGTTCGCTATGGCAAATATACTTGTAAAATTAATATTGTTGCTAGTATTCGATACATCATTTCTGTCTTTGAAATTGATGCGCACCTAATTTTTATTATTATTTCTTATAGGGTTAACTTATGTAAAGAATTTATTGACAATATGAGGATAATGTTTGACTTCACACTAGAAACATCTTTACTATATAAAGAAGAGGATTACCAATGGGAGACTTTCAAATCGCTTGAACCAGCAGCAATAGTAAATGGTTATCATGAAGAATGTCCCCTGCAATTGAAGCAGGAGATACATTGGGAAAGTGCAGACGCTGAAGGTAATAAATCATTATGTAAATATGTATTAAGTAAAAATTTAAAGGTTTAGAAATGACGTGTCTGGCATATCTGGAGAATCAACAGGAAGCGGTCTATTTAGTAACTTTTTGAAATGCCTCACTGAGGCTTCGTTCACTTTGTCAGGATAAGTAAGGAGCCAGTCTCATATTTGATGGATCCATCTGTGTTTGAATGTTTTCCAACTATCTCGTTGGTGATGGAGTATACTCGCCGAGAATATCCCCGTGTAGCAGGTCCTTCAGCCTTCTCATCTTTCTACTAAGGGGTACAACGCTGCAATTCGAAGATTTGGGTTGCATTAGTGGACAAAGTATTGGAAGCATTTTTTTTTTTTTTGTTAGGTCTGTTATATCATCTTCTCGATCAGTTCCTACGACTCAACGGAGATCCCTTCTTCCTTCAGACACCTTTTCAGGCGACCTGCTTCATTGGCTACATCGTTATAAGGTAGTTTGATAGCAATACAAACTGCCTCCGGATTTTCATCTCGAAGTCACAGGGGCGGATCTAGAGCAAAATATTGGGGGGGGGGAATGTCACCTATTGCGCCAATGAGCAAAATCGGGGGGGGGTGACAAATGTGCCAGTAATTGAACAAATTGACAAATTTGTTCAAAAAGAGTGAAAAATAAAAGTAAAAAAACAAGGAAAGAGGGCACCATATAAATTCTTGAGGTCCCCCCCCCCCTCCTGGATCCGCCAGTGCTGAGTAAGCCAAAGGCTTTGAACCTGTTGGTAGATTTTACAGCAAACTGTGACCTAATTTCTAGGTCATTCAGTTTTTCGCAATCGCAGGGCCATGTCTGGTTGTCGTCACTTGTTTTTGGTGTCGGCAGCTCAACCTCGTTTTGGCAAACGTAGGGGAAGTTTAGAAAAGATTTCAGCGCTTCTAAATGCGCGCACATCGCACAGGGACGTCTCTCTTCTTGCTTATCAGGGAGTGTCGATTAGGTTTTTTGCATATCCACCAGATGAAGTCCAGGAGTGCGTTTGTATGTATTTATGGTCGAAGGGAGTACCACCAACTACCCAATTGCACAGAGCCATTTCTATAAGCAACTCTTTATTTTCGTTTTATTCTCCAAGATCATGAGTGCCCAGGACTTCGACACAGTGATCTGTAACGTTGCGAATCTTCGCATTGGATTTCCCGTGACATAGAAAATGTCTTATGTTACATCATCAAGAATGGGGTTCAGTTCAATTATGAATCTCTGTTTTTGGATATCTATGGCTTCGTTATTGGCTGTATAATATGCAGACAGAGTCATTTAAGCATGCTTCTCGTGGAGTTGAGCAGTCACAACATGATGCTCACGGGTTTCCGACTTAACAGTGATTTTGCCAGATATCTTGAATGACTACGGCCACCACAGTTCCATATCTTGTTTCATGGTCACTGAATACTAAGGAATTTTCATCCAAAAAGTAACGAACACTACTGTGTGACAGAAGACGTCGAAACCACTGTATTGAATTGATCAAATACCAGGGGTAAAGGTACTTTGGGCACGGAATTTGCATACCCGAAACTCAACTACCAAAGGTCGTTTCCAGCTGTAGCCACGGAGCACAAAAAGAAGAGGACACCGGAAAAAAAAACCTACGACGGCTACCGAGCCTACCTCACAAGTTTCAGTGCTTCACTTTAACCCGAATAGGAGGATTTTTCGGCTGTCGTAGTGATGAAAGATGACCGGTGACTCTTTTTTGCTGTCCTAAACCCCTATGAAGGCACAGGAGAATCTAAAGTGTAAAGTAAGTTAAAATTTTAAGGACAAGAAAAGTTATGGTATGCCGTGGAGGAGCATTCTCAAAGACTTAAAGAGTCGGGGGTTCAGGGGGACAGCAGACCCCCTCATGTATAGGATAAAAATATGCCGCCTTAGGGTAGTATGGCCTCTAAAACTGGAAGGCTATATAAAAAGCGTTTTAGTAATTCTAAATTTATCAGCCATCTCAAAATGCTTACTCGATAGCGCTTTGACCCTAGTCAGGCCAAAATTCTTGTTTAATTACTCAAAATGGCAAAACTTGGAATTTTTCTGTGGCCCGTCTCTTGTACTACTTGAAAATGGCATTAAACTTCTAAGTTTACGTTTGAACATACCATCTCACGCACTCTCTGAACACTGGCTCAATACTGTCAAACAAAAGAAAAAGATATTGCCCATATTGAACCATCGTCAGGTCATGAAACAGGAAATATTCTGTTTTTTTAGACAGGGGTTTAAAACCTCCGCCTAAGAATTCTCATTTTTTTAAGTTTTCTTTCGCTTTTTCTGAAAACTGACACATTTCTTATGCTGGTAACTTTCGATGGGTATATTATAGTTAATTAATTTGACGTATGTCGTATAAGCATAAAAATCAGATTCGCCGTCAGAGTTTCTGTTTTTCTAGGCAGCGCAATTGCGCTGCCTAAGTAAAGAACGATGCTGGCACAATGTATTATTGAATTTTTTTTTTTTTGGTTCCCATACCGGGGCACTTCGTATCGAAGGAGCTGTCGTAGAAACTTCTAAAAGAGCTCATTCGATTGGAAATTGGAACGGGTAGTGCGCTTTTCAATAGTCGAAAGTGATTGGAAGGCAACTGACACCCCTTCCACGCTCATCATTTCCCCAAACACATCCAATCAAAATTTTGAGATAACCATTTTGTTCAGCGTAGTTGATTTCCACATGAAAATTATATTTTTGAGGAGGACACTCCCCCACAGCCCTCAGGGCAAGGGTTTTAAGTTATGCCCTGGGGACATATAAGAACGATGATGGCGCAATGTATTGTTTGTTATTTTTTTCCTTTAGACCAGGGCACTTTGTATCCAAGAAGTTGGCGTGGAATCTTCGAAAAGGGCTCATTCAATTGGAAATTGGAGTGACTTGTGCCCTTTTTAATAGTCAAAAGTGATCGGAAGGCAATTAAAACCCCATCCACGCCCACCATTTCTCGAAACACATCCAATCAAAATTTTGCGATAGCCATTTTGTTCAGCGTTGTTGATTTCCAGATAGAAATTACGTTTTTCAGAAGGGCGCTTCCCCACAACCCTCAGGGCAAGGGTTGCAAGTTATGCCCTGGGGGCATATAAAGTTTTTATAGAAAGCGTTGTTGTAGAAACTTCAAAAAGGCTCATTCGATTGGAAATTCAAAGGGCTAGTTTCCTTTTCAATAGTCCAAAGTGATTTGAGGGCAAATAACCCCCCTCTCACGCCCACCTTTTCCCCAAACACATCCAATCAAAATTTTGAGATAGCCATTTTGTTCAACGTAGTTGAAAGTTCTGGAAATTAGGTCTTTGAGTATGACAACCCCCCCCCCCCCCCCACATTCCTCAAAGCAAGGGTTGTAAGCTATGCCCTGGGGGCATATAAGGTTTTTATAGAAAGCGTTGTCTTAGAAACTTCTAAAAGGGCTCATTCGATTGGAAATTGAAATGGCTAATGCCCTTTTTAATAGTCGAAAGCGATTGGAAGGCAACTAACACCCCTTCCAAGCCCAGCATTTCCTCAAACACATCCGATCAACATTTTGAAATAACCATTTTGTTCAACGTAGTTGAAAGTTCTGGAAATCACACCTTTGATCAGGACACTCCCCCCCCACACAGTCTTCAGGGCGAGGGTTATAAGGTATGCCCTGGGGGAATATAAGGTTTTTATTGAAAGCTTTGTCATAGAAACTTGAAAAAGGGTGTATTCAATTGGAAATTCAAAGGGCTAGTGCCCTTTTTAATAGTCAAAAGTGATTGGAGGACAACTAACCCCCCTCTCACGCCCTCCTTTTCCCTAAACACATCCAATCAAAATTTTAGATAGCCATTTTGTTCAACGTAGTTGAAAGTTTTGGAAATTAGGTCTTTGAGGATGACAACCCCCCCCCCACAGCCCTCAGGGCAGGGGTTGTAAGTTATGCCCTGGGGGCATATAAGGTTTTTATAGAAAGTGTTGTCGTAGAAACTTCAAATCTGGCTTATTCGATTGGAAATTGAAATGGCTAGTGCCCTTTTTAATAGTCGGAAGTAATTGAAGGGCAACTAATCCCCCTCTCACGCCCACCATTTCCCCAAACACATAGAATCAAAATTTTTAACTTTTCTCTGTCTACAATTAGCCATGTCTTGATGCAGCCTATGCAACCAACTGCAAATTACTTGATAACTTCAATTCATTCTACGTAGTTACCATTTTTTCTACGTATTTGAAAGTTCTGGAAATTATGTCTTTGTTGATGACAACCCCCCCCCCCACAGCCCTAAGGGCAAGGGTTGTAAGTTTTGCCCAGGGGGCATATGAGGTTTTTATAGAAAGAGTTGTTGTATAAACTTTAGAAAGGGCTCATTCGATTTGAAATTGAAACGGGTAAAGCCCTTTTTAATAGTCGAAAGTGATTGAAGAGCAACTAACCCCCCTCTCACGCCCACCATTTTCCCAAACACATCCAATCAAAATTTTGAGATATTCATTTTTTTCAACGTATTTGAAAGTTCTGGAAATTAGGTCTTTGAGGATAAAAACCCTCCCCCCCCCTCCACAACCCTCAGAGCAAAGGTTGTAAGTTATGCCCTGGGGGCATATAAGGCTTTTATAGAAAGTTTTGTCGTAGAAACTTCAAAAGGCCTCATTTGATTGGAAATTGAAAGGGCTGGTGCCCTTTTTAATAGTCGAAAGTAATTGAAGGGCAACTAATCCCCCTCTCACGCCCACCATTTCCCCAAACACATAGAATCAAAATTTTTAACTTTTCTCTGTCTACAATTAGCCATGTCTTGATGCAACCTATGCAACCAACTGCAAAATACTTGATAACTTCAATTCATTCTACGTAGTTACCATGTTTTCTACGTAGTTGAAAGTTCTGGAAATTATGTCTTTGTGGATGACACCCCCCCCCCCCCACAGCCCTAAGGGCAAGGGTTGTAAGTTTTGCCCAGGGGGCATATGAGGTTTTTATAGAAAGAGTTGTTGTATAAACTTTAGAAAGGGCTCATTCGATTTGAAATTGAAACGGGTAAAGCCCTTTTTAATAGTTGAAAGTGATTGAAGAGCAACTAACCCCCCTCTCATGCCCACCATTTTCCCAAACGCATCCAATCAAAATTTTGAGATATTCATTTTGTTCAACGTATTTGAAAGATCTGGAAATTAGGTCTTTGAGGATAACAACCCTCCCCCCCCCCTCCACAACCCTCAGAGCAAAGGTTGTAAGTTATGCCCTGGGGGCATATAAGGCTTTTATAGAAAGTTTTGTCGTAGAAACTTCAAAAGGCCTCATTTGATTGGAAATTGAAAGGGCTAGTGCCCTTTTTAATAGTCGAAAGTAATTGAAGGGCAACTAATCCCCCTCTCACGCCCACCATTTCCCCAAACACATAGAATCAAAATTTTTAACTTTTCTCTGTCTACAATTAGCCATGTCTTGATGCAACCTACGCAACCAACTGCAAAATACTTGATAACTTCAATTCATTCTACGTAGTTACCATTTTTTCTACGTAGTTGAAAGTTCTGGAAATTATGTCTTTGTGGATGACACCCCCCCCCCCACAGCCCTAAGGGCAAGGGTTGTAAGTTTTGCCCAGGGGCATATGAGGTTTTTGTAGAAAGAGTTGTTGTATAAACTTTAGAAAGGGCTCATTCGATTTGAAATTGAAACGGGTAAAGCCCTTTTTAATAGTCGAAAGTGATTGAAGAGCAACTAACCCCCCTCTCACGCCCACCATTTTCCCAAACACATCCAATCAAAATTTTGAGATATTCATTTTGTTCAACGTATTTGAAAGTTCTGGAAATTAGGTCTTTGAGGATAACAACCCTCTCCCCCCCCTCCACAACCCTCAGAGCAAAGGTTGTAAGTTATGTCCTGGGGGCATATAAGGCTTTTATAGAAAGTTTTGTCGTAGAAACTTCAAAAGGCCTCATTTGATTGGAAATTGAAAGGGCTGGTGCCCTTTTTAATAGTCGAAAGTGATTGAAGGGCAACTAACCCCCCTCTCACATCCACCATTTCCCCAAACGTATCAAATCAAAATTTTGAGATAGCCGTTTTGTTTAACGTAGTTGAAAGTTCTGGAAATGACTACCTTTGAGGATGACAACCCCCTCACAGCCCTCAGGGCAAGGGTTTTAAGTTATACCGTGGGGGCATATAAGGTTTTTATAGAAAGCGTTGTCGTAGAAACTCAAAAAGGGCCCATTCGATTGGAAATTGAAAGGGCTTGTGCCCTTCCCACGCCCACCCACCCATTTGCCCATTATGTTTAAAAACTAAATGTTGCCTTAAGATTAAATCAAAATGCACTGTCTTAATGCTAATTCCCAATAAGGCATCTCAGCAGTATCCCAAGAACGACTGAGGGTATTATGTTCAAACTTTCGGGGCTACTTCTGCTCTTAAGATTTAACCAAATCAAAATAGCGTAAGTGTATCCAAGCTATCAAAGAAAATAAACAGATTTTTTTTGCGAATGGTATCAAGTTTTCTATTTCTGGTCAACTAGAGGAGGTATGAAACTAAATTAAACACTCATATTTGTGCCCAGATTTTTAAAAGGGTGTATGTTGTTAAAAATTGCTGAAAAGTTTTTCTCCAGCTTACAAATAGCAGGCCAAACTATAAAGTCGTAAAAAAAAGAAAAGATTTAAAGTATTATTTTCTTTTTCCCTGAAAAGACTATGTCAATATAAAACAAACAGAAATTGATTAAAAAAAAACGTTTTCCACAAAGTAAGTTTTTCAAAGAAAAGTAAAGAACTCTATTAAACCAAAAATGAGCAAAAAATAAAATCAAATAATCTACCAAGCGTGAAACTACCACAAATCAGCATCGATAAATAAATGAAACCCAAAACGAACAGAAATTACACGAAGTTCCTACGACAACTCCTTCGATACGAAGTGCCCCGGTCTAAAAAAAAAGAAAAAAAAAGAAGAGTTATAATAATCCATCTTATTTTTTTTTTACTCACTAGTGGCGTTTCAACATGTATTACATATTTGAATATCTCATTTGTCATATAAAATACTTGTCCTCTCGCTCTTTTTATATTAGGTAAAAATGTATTAGCTTGTGGCTATGTATTTTATTAGTGCATATAGTCAGCATCGCATATGATCAATATAGTCAATTATACAGTGATATAACTATGCAACAAGTCTATACAAAAAGTACCAATGACGCAACGAACAAGTTAATATTCAATGCAAGTCAACTACAACACTGTATACCATACTGTATACGAGTATATCATATTGAAAATTCTCCACAACGCGAACATTTATCCTTGCTTCTGTATTTAAATTTTTAATTTATAGTGGAATGCAGCTGTTCTTTGTGAAAACTACTGATAATCATCAAAGCTATTAAATGTGGCTATGATATCGGCAGTATGCCCTATGGATTTCTTAATGTTGTTTCAATAAGATAGAATCAAGGGGCAAATTTCCAGTGTCAGTACTATGTTACTCCAGTAGTTTAGTGGATATATTAGAAAAACTAGTCAACTTGTCCCCATTACGAATTTAATTCAGATGAAACTTGAGTCGAAAGTCAGATAGGTTCCAGCTAAGCTTTGGGGGCTCTAAGAATAATCCTAGTTCCCATCAGTTTTACTGTTTTTGACTAACTACGATGCTTTGTTAGCCTTATTCATTGTATATCTAACGGCATATGGTTGAAAGCGGAAAGAAAGGCACCCACACACAAACCCAGCCTTTCTAAAGTTCTTTATGCATATCAACTCATACATGAAACAAATTAGTAAAAGATATATTTGTTCGCTAAGATTATATTCAAAATAAATCTGAAAAAGCTATTAAATGTGGCTATGATATCGGCAGTAAAAGATTTATTTGTTTGCTAAGATTATAGTCAAAATAAATCTGAAAAAGCTGTTAAATGTGGCTATGATATCGGCAGTAAAAGATTTATTTGTTTGCTAAGATTATAGTCAAAATAAATCTGAAAAAGCTGTTAAATGTGGCTATGATATCGGCAGTAAAAAATATATTTGTTTGCTAAGATTATAGTCAAAATAATTCTGAAAAAGCCATTAAGTGTGGCTATGATATCGGCAGTAAAAGATATATTTGTTTGCTAAGATTATAGTCAAAATAAATCTGAAAAAGCTATTAAATGTGGCTATGATATCGGCAGTAAAAAATATACTTGTTTGCCAAGATGATAGTCAAAATAAATCTGAAAACTGTTTCACCTAGGTTCAGTCGAACACTCGACTTCTATTGCTCATGACTGCTAAGAAAAACAGCCTAGAAGTATGACTGCTAAAAGAGAAAATAAATTTAATTACTCGAAAGTTGGATCTTAACAAACGGATTTTGTTTCTGAGATTTGCCGAAACATAAACATAACCCGTCTACAAATTTAATGTTTTCTGTGTGGAGTGGAGATTAATTCCAGACGTCATTTCTCCTTTAAGGCACTAGGATTCATTGGTGTAGTAAACTTATAATATCATTGCATCATTTTTGTTTCATTAGATCAAGACACAATGCCCATAAGTAATCTGTTAAAGAAGAGGAAAAAGGAATCGCTGGTGTCAAACGTCGGGCTCTTGGCAAAAAGAAACACAGTTCCTAAAAAACTGGAAAGCGGTAGTAAAAGTTTCAGGTTAGATTTTCTTACTTTTATTAATGCTTCTAACTTTTCTTTTAGAATCCTAAACGTCTACTTTCGTTTCTAATGCTTCTGTTTTTTGCTCCAGAAACCACTATTCTTGTGAGGTTTAATTGAAATTCTAATTGAAATTGGGAAATTTTCTTGATTATTGCTTTAATTCAATCATTTGTTTTTAATTTTGATGTAAATTCTCGAGCTTGGTTGCTATCTAATGTGCGTCGGTACTGTGATACCAGAAAATGGACCAGGTTCATTTTAAAAGAGAACTGTCAAAATTACGTAACATAACGCTTGACTTTTGCTGGACTATTCCATTTTTGATTTTACGCCGAAAGTCTCTCTTTTGCCTCAGGAAACTAAAAAATTTTGAATGAATTGCTTAGATTGAAAGTTTGTTTCTCCAATTGAGTTTGTTCCTATGCATTAGCAATGGATGGATTTAAAAGGAAGAAAATATTGAAGAAAACAAGGGTGTTTTTGAAATAGTAAGACAAAATTAATGGTCAAAAATGTGTTTAGATTAATGTTGTTTTCCCTAAATCTTGATTAGTCTTCTTTTTTTCATTAATGTCCAAATGACCTTTGTGACAGGTGACAACCCCTCTCTTATTTATGGTGACTTCTGTTAGAATTGGTTTTTCATTGTATAACTTAAAACATTGCGTTGAATATTACTAACAGAAATTCTGAAACTCGTCCTTCAGGAACAACAATGGAAAATGCGAAATTTTAAACAAACTTTCAAAAACTACAAGATTATGTCACCATTGTCACCTGTTTTATGACCAAAAAGATATGTTGCTTGTGGAGTTTATGCAACGGGGAGTAGTGATTACCGCTTGTTCTTATAGTGAATTTTTCTCCATAATAAGAATTAATTTTTTCCAAAATTTTCTCCACTATAAGAATTTCGAAAAATAGCCTGAAACCCTTCAAAAATGGCGTCGGAATACACCACTACACCCATACACCAAAAATACATCACTTTAAAAAACTCCTGAATCAGCTTCAAATTGTGATTTTTCCTGACTTGACAGTATTTTCAAGACGTGTTTTTAAATTTTAGGCTACTACGGGTTAGGTTTCGTTCCTTCCTATGGGGCAAGCATGATCAGAAGGATTGCGCACATAGCATTTCAAATATTAGGAATCGGTGGGGTGATTTCTCTCAAACTTAATTGAGACTCCATTTTAACCTGTGGTAAATCTGACGTATAAGTCACACCAAACTGTTTAAATAATTATATTTTTATTGAAAAAAAAATGCTCTTCTAAATTCTAAAACCTAAAATGCCAATTATAAACTTGCATTTGCTATCATTTGTTTATATTTAACAGATCAAGGAAAATCACAGGCCGTTTTTGTTTGGCATAGAGTCATGATTAATCTAGGACACTAAATGAAGGAATAAAAATTGCGAGTTGCATTGTTTTATAATAATGAGATAAGTTTTATATTATTGGAAATATTAAGTAGATCAAACCCAGAACAACTGTCTATGTAGGATTTGATGAGCCAAAAATAAAACATTTTCATTTTTTGTTTTTTAAGAAAATGTGATTGTAGATGCAAAAGAATGTATATAATCTGGAGCTGGTGATACTAAGGATTTTTTTTTCAGGTTCAATAGGGCCCCATGTTTCATACGATTTCAATTTTTTTTGTCTCGATTTCAAATGTTATTTTTAGTATAAACCAATATTAATTATAACTAGTAAACGCTTGCGATAACCAAGTAACTTCGCGTTATTTAATTAGTTCTTTTCATTAATTTTAGTGGAAGCCTCCAGGAAAATAATCATATTCTTCACGACCCTCGTCTTTCAGCATTAACGGCACTTGGAGAATGGTAAGCTCATATTTTATTACCTATACTACCAATATTATAGCTATATCACCAATAGGTACAGGTAAAGAATGCGGCATGTGACTCCTACCGGTGGTACTGATCTCCGTTTCATGGCCCTTCAGTCAGGAAATGCAGTGGGGGGCGGGGGGCCAACCATATTGTGCTTTTATCCACCCTATCTGTTTATCTTCGTCAGATTTCTCCAAGTACACATTTAGAGCTGCGTCGACTCTACGGACAAAGGATTTCAAGTCTAGCGTGCTAACCACTTGACTAGACCTCCCATAAAATATTGTACAATATAGCTTGAGTGTAGTTTCCTTGGATCGATTCTGAAAATCCTATATCTTTGTTTAATTCAGTCATATGTCAGTTACTGTGGGATTGTATGAACGTCAACTTTTTCTGTTTCTTAAAAAAAGGGATTTCAAATGTTCTCTTTCAAGTATATATTCCATTTTTCTTCAACTACTTAACCATGTCTCTAAGGCACTCAGATGTACTCCGTTATTTGTTTGAAACCATTCTACCTATCACCTTCATAAAACAAATAACGTATTCAAATTGCTCTAATTTGACCTGTAATTTCAGATTCCAATCCTGTTACGGTGTGTTGTATTGGGATGAATCCTCTAACTGATTTGGCTTGATAATGTTGCTCGCTTCTTATCTTCAAAAATAGTAAAAAATTGTTTGGTTTGCTGGTTTGCTTTATATATATATATATATATATTATATATATATATATATATATATATATATATATATATATATATATATATATATATATATATATATATATATATATATATATATATATATATATATATATATATATAATATATATATATATATTTTATATATATATATATATATATATATATATATATTATATATATATATATATATATATATATATATATATATATATATATATATATATATATATATATATATATATCTATATATATAATATATATATATATATATATATATATATATATATATATATATATATATATATATATACAAGTATAGTGTTGTTTCATTATTATCCTTATTCAGTTTCTTCCGATGAGAGAAGATGTCTTCGGGTCAGGGAAAAATGTCCAAAATGAAGGTTTTATTGCTATGCATATTACTCGGCTTTTTTTGTATTTGTCGTATGACGGGTGACAGGATTTTTTCATTCTTAATTTTTTTCTTTCCTGTAGTATTTCCTGACCTTAAAGGCTTGCAGAGGTAATGTGAAGTGTTTTTGTTTTATTGTTTGTTTTATCGTTTGATATAGAACTCTTAATATATAAATTTGAATAGATATTTGATATATAAAGACCTAGTATGAGAGCCGGAATCCTAATCTCGGGCGGTTAGCATAATGGTTTCGACGACTGGAAAACAACGGGACACTATTGTCTTTATTGGAAAAAAGAAGTCAGTAATATGACCAGTTTATTGCTGGTCCACAGTTGATGAAATCCATTGCTGGTGGCTGATGATTCTATTTTTAGTGGTAGGGTCACTATAATTCATGTGATTTTATATTCCACTAATTGTGATAAAATTCATTGTTGTGGCTAGTGATTCTATTTAGATCTCCTTATCCTAATGTTAAAAATTTTGTTTCAGCAAACTTCTTGAAGATGTGAATAATTGGTCTTTGGTTCCAGAAACCGCATATGCTCAAAAACCGGTGTATCCATGTCTTATTTATGGTGTCACTCACCTTATACGGCTCTTAGGTAGGTGATTTGTCTGATTTTTTAAAGTTAATAGTTTTCTAGTATTAAATAATGTGATTCATCAGTAAAAATGTTTGGATAGGGCAAAGGCTTTTCTTCCGACCTTTCTTGATTAATAAGGTCTGTTTCGGATCCTCTTTGTGCAGCAGGGTTTAAACTCCTCTCTGACGCTCTTTGGTCATCAGTGCGCTTGGTTTGTCTTTGACCGGCTTTGGTGTGAATTGAAGCATGAATATCCTAAATCAAAACGAATTGGATGCATGTTTCACAAATGCTGTTCGATTTCATTATGAAGGATACACAATATGTCACATATTTCACAAATGACGTTTGTTTTTATCGCAAAGAATTTGCAAGCGAAGTGTTCAAAAGTGTACAGAAATAGGTTTTCAGGGATAGTGTTTGACCCTCACCCAAAATGGTATTTAGGGTTTCTGATCCCGTTGATTACAAATACAAGGCTAATCGTGCAACGCAGATATGTAAAATCAAAACCTTTGAAGTAAATATTTTTCAAGTAGTTAACATGTGATACCTTGCTGAGATCAGAATCATGCAAAAGCTACAATCTCCACACCTGGATGGTCCTATGGCTTGTGTCTCCTCTAACACTCCCACCCTCAACTTTGCACATAAATGTAGACTTTATCTCTTTTGACTCCTGGTCATCTATGGATTGTTTAGGGAATAGGCCTTATCGTTTATTGAAAACGACAAGTTCGTTCATATTATGTATGTATATATAAAACAATGTTCAAAGAAACAATATTCTGAACATTGTGATTTTTTTGCGTCGTAACGTCGACAAAAAAAAGAAGAAGAAAATCACCATAATAATCAAGATTACTGGAAAGAACTAATTAAACAGACTAACTGTTAATACATAACGACAGTAATTTCTGGAACAATCAGCTTTTTGGTTTTTCAATGTTAAAATTGTAAAAGACGAAATATTCAAAATACATTTTGTTTTCAGTAAACCGTAAATAACGCCACGGCCTTTAAAGTTTAGGGAGTCGTTTCAATAGATTTTGTCTTCATTGAGATCCCATCATCCCTGTTTTCATGTCGTGTAAGTTTAAGCCAACTGGAGAATACAAGATTTGTTGTCTTAGTTTCAGGGGTCAAATATCGATAAAATCAAAGTTCAAAGGGCTTTGTATTCGTTAAGGTCTACTCTGCTCTGTTTACATATCCTTTAAGTTCCCGGCTTCACGAGTTGATACTGCCGAAATTAACTTTCAATTTTTATCATTATTAATTATTTACATTCTTTAAATAAAAATTATGTCTGGAATACTTATTGCATTGCTTTTTATTATTAGTTAAGATTTAGGACTGGGGATGAGGAGTAAGTTCAGTTTTGCGTAGGTAGTAAACTACTGCAACCCATTAGAGCAAAGCTAATCTAAAGCATTCAAGAATATTCCAGGAAACGATCCATGGAAGTTCCAAACCAATCGGGAAGAATTTTTTAAGGTTTTTTGCCGCAATATTGAAGGACAAACTGAAACTTAATCTTGTAAATTACGGTCTAGTTGGCCAGGAGCTACGTTCTTGAGATCGATCAGAAAAAAAGGTACCGGACGCTCAATTTTGGGGTGACCACGCCCCAATTTAGTTTTCTATTACATTAGCTTCCCCTTATTCCAGGAACTTTTGACTATAAGTTTCAAACTAAATCAGTGATGACAAGTTTTTGGTGCGTTTCCAGGTCTCTAACACCCTCCCCCTTCCAACGAAAATGTGTGGTCTCCTTTCACCCAACAAACATCATTGAAAGTTTTGAGGTAATTGAAAGAAAGTGTTGCCTGTTTTTTGGGCCCAATTTTAGACGATTTTTTTTAAATCAGTGTCCTCTTGGTAGTTCTTACTTGTGAATCTCGATTAGCCATATCATTATCTGTTTTTGTTTTTCTTTTGTTTAGCGATAATGCCAGAAATATTCTCAGACATGGGATTATCAGAAGAAAAGTGGATTGTTGTGAAGAGCTATTCTGAAGCTTTACTAGAGTAAGTACAGTGTTTATTTTCCTTTTTCTAATGTAAAAAGTGAAAAAAAAACCGTTAAGAAATATCACAATAGAAAAAAACATTATATAGATCTCGGTCGACTACCCCATGGAGGGGCATATAAGAATGTGCTAATAAATTTATTCCAGAAGGGGCTGATTCGTACCACCAACAAAATTGCGACGATTGAATATATATAAAATACAGGAAAACATGGGGAGAACCTGACTATTCCAGCTTTAAATGATGATACTAATGAAATAGAAATCGAAGTTCAGAACCTGCAAAAAAATTAAGACGCATGTCTAACTTAACGTAATTGTGACAATTTACAGTTTCTTGTTGACAAAAAAGCCGTAATACCAAAAGCACAAGTATTGTCAGCTAATCGAAGTGTAATTGACCGCATTTGAGATAAATAAATAAAAACTATTTTCACGCTGACACAGAAAAATATTCAAATAGAAAATAAATCGTTGAATCTGTATATAAATCACAAGTCGACCCTTGCCGTGCACTGTGGTGTATTAGGAATTCTAGTAAGAGCAGGAGTGGATCTCTTAGCTTTGACTGTCTTTTCTCCTTGCTCATCAAAATTCTAGGTCAGAAATTTGAACGTATTTTTATAGATTGACAGATTCATAGCCTAGGAGTTTAATGACCGTTCTTATTATATTTTAAACAGATTCATAGGCTATAATTTCCCTTTTGCTAAATATAATCTCCCTTTTTGCTAAATATATTTATAAGGGGATGCTACAGAAACTGCACTGTTGTAAAATTGTTTCATTTTATATAGATCATATTATTTACTAATAACCTTATCTTTAAATAAATGGTAGACTCATGTCATTAGAATTGTAAACATACAAGCTTTAAATAATTGAATAATTCCTCGTATCAGAAAGGGGGTCATTTTAAAAGAAAGAACGCAAGCCAGGAAAGGAGGTGGCCCTATAGCCTAGTTCTACCACCTAGTTATCAAACAGTAGGCTGTATGAGAAATGTAGTTCTGTCACGTGGTCCATGGCTAGAATAAGAGCTAGGCTATGAAATTTGGGTTATATTTTACGAATGAATGACGTCCGGTTGTCAAAAACTGGGCCTTTTGTCAGTCCAGGTAAAGCAGAACAAAAAGAGCAGTATCTTCAAATAATGTGAGAAAAGATGATAAGACAAGATTTCAAGGAAACTGGAGTTCAAAGAAGAGAGTAAAGAGTGAAGATCAAAACAGAGTAGGATGGAAAATTATCGGATGCAGCTAGCTGTGTTGGACTTTGGTACCTAGGTATCATGATTAGTTCCCAAAACGGCGTCGAAAACCGGTGGTGTCCCCGCAGAAAATATTTCAGTGACCTGCCGCACCGCAAACCTTCGGCGTCATGGTCTGCGGTGGAATTTATTGTGACGAACTACGTTTTGAGATTATTAATTGAACTATTGAATGGTATGTACAAAAATTTTGGATTCCCTCAAATTTTTCTCGAACTTATTCGTCTACTACGGACTTCCTATTATCTTTTACTTGTTTAAATGCTCTTCGCTACAATCATTAATTTTTCACTCACTAATGTTTAAAAATAGTTTTTTTTTTAATCACAGGGTTCAAATACTGGCCAACAAACCTTGTAGAATTTCCTATGTACAAAATTTTACGCGGAAGTGTGCGTCTATACCTAAGAGCAATGAGCTTCTCCCCTTTTGTATCTAGTGTATCATATGACAGGTTGTCATCAGACGATGAACAAGACGAAAAAATGACTGGGTTGATCGTGATTGATTTGCAAACAAAATAAGAGTCACAATCGTAACTCAAGTCTTAAAATTGAAGCAGTCACATGCTATTATAATGTAGCTATTGTATAAATATTTTCAGTGCAGAAACTCAGGCACATATTTGTAGCTTGGACTACTGAAATTATAGCTGAAATGTGTTAAAAATGGGATTCTGGTCGAGGATAATAGATAAAGGTGCAGAGGTGCTACCCAATAAAGTCAGAATATCCAGAAAGATATATTTTTATTATCCTGCTTCTACTGGACACTATTACACCTTCCTGATGGCCAACTGACAAGAAGGGAGTATTCTTCAAAGTCGCCAAGATGCTCATGTTGGAGACTGATTTAAGGTACTTTATCTCATCGCCAGTGAACCGAATATTCGAATCAAAGCTCCAGGTCTCTCCACTTCAATTTGCGACGAGAATGTTAATATTAAAGGAATTCTTCCGTACGAAGAGGAAAGGGACCATGAAGAGGCTGAAGAAAAAGAAACTGCTTGATCTGATGATATGTTAGGTTAGTGATGATGCAGAACAGGATGAGATGGACAACGTTAGCCGCCACAACTAGATTGGTGTCTGAGCTTGGCAGCCTGTGCCAGGAGATAAAAAAAAATCCTGTCCTGGTTGGCGCAATCAATCCAACGATTGCGTTCAAGAAAATATTGTTTCGACTCAATTACCATGGATTGCAGCTTTGACAAAAAATTTCTGTCGTTGACAGTAACAAGTGGAGGAGCAGTAAGAGTTTTTAGTGGTGAAAGGACCAATAATTATTGCTAAGCATTGAATGCTGGCTACATACCGTGTAAACAAGCTTTTTTTTATACATGACAACTATAAGTCTGTCAAAGCTTTTGATGGAAGTGTTTGAGTCTGTATTTCTAGTTACGCGTCTCGATTTTAATTCTGATTCAATAAAGCAAAAATTACAGCAATTAAAAAAAGAGCTATAGTAAAAGAAGTCGAATACAGGTTGTAAGACCAGGAAATCCAGACATGGTTTAAGACGTTGTCATCGGATTTCCTTGAGGTCTTTCAAAGCAGGCATAGACATATGGTTCAAGGGAATTTATTTAATTCCCTAATTTGTCGAATCAGTTCAGTCCTCAGACAGTTTAAGATTTAACTTTCGATTATTCGGATCAAAAAAATACTTGAGGGAAGTTAAGCTTGATGTATCGTCTTTATTTTGTCCGATGTTTGGCCCTGCTAATGAAGCTGAGAAGGAATTGTGGATTTCAAGAACTGTAGATTAGAAGAAAAAAGGAATTCCGACGAGAACTGATACAAATTTGGTTTTCAAAATTTTTGAAAAAAATAACCGAAGGATTGCAGAACATGAAAGCCGATCATGAAAGCCACCGATCAGTTTTCGGAGGCGCACAGCCAAAAAAAAAAATCACAGCCATCGCGCATAATTGCGTCCAGCCCCGCGTAATTAAAATTTGCCGTGGCTTCAAGGACTAGTCTCGATGAGCTGTTAGTACTAGAAGTGGTATTTCTGTAAAAATGAGGATTCTCTGAAAGGGAACCTAGATCAATACTCCATTTCTCTGGAGATTTGTTTATTATGTGGATCATAATACCAAAGAAAAAACTGAACTCTGAAATTCTGTAATCTTTGAAATTTTAAGATATCTATTGAAAAGAAGATATTTAGCTACAAGCTATGAACTTTTTAGTCATTTTTTCAACTTGCTTGTTGTTTGAAAAATCTTTTCAGCAATGAAAAGACTATCTACTCTATCTACTGCTATCTATCTACTCTATCAAGGTTGAACTTTTACTGGCGCTCCGTTCGTCTCTCGCAACCATTGCTGCCACCACGCATAAAATTAATCTTACAGTGAAGTAGTGGTAGATATATGAGACAATGATAGGTAGATAAATAGCTTTATTTAGAACAGAAGCCTCATGCTCCATGGCTACAAAAAGTAAACAGCTAACACTAAATAACCCTAAACAGTGAAAGTACAAATAATATTAATAATATTATATTTCAAAATAGAAATAACGCTTTACCCACTTTCACGCCGTATAATCTCTCCCTATATTCTATGACATTCGAAGAAACTGATCCCCTTGCTTCATAATCTCAAAATCCCAGCTGCTTAATATGTTTTCGGCAAACCTAGCTTCTCCATCATATACGTCAAAGAGATGAAATATCAAACTCCTTCAGTTCTTATCAAAAAGCAAGAGGTGAACAAGATCCTTATCACCCGTCTGATTATGAAGTATCAAGTAATAATAAAGTGTTAATTTTGACTTGTTTGGTCCAATTTTAATATTATGAGCTTTAAACTCTTTTCTTTTCTACAGGTACATATCAAGCCAAACGAGTTTGCTAAGTAAAGTGAACGAAGAAAGGATCTGAAGGGAACGTATACTACAATCGCTAAGTTAGACATTTGGTATGAGTTGTGTTTATATTTTAACGCAATGGCGAAAACCTATGCCAAAGTTCAAAGTTCTTAAGAGAGTTATGATTTTTTTATTTTTTGTTAGTAAACTAAATTTTGTATTTGCTGCTTGTCTTTAATTTTGTGCGTAAAAGTTAAATTTTATTATTTCCTGTTTTGTATTGTTATAACCATAAAAAAGCAACACACGTTTTAATTGTTATAATCAGAATATTGTAAGATTTTGACTTGAGAAGATTAAATCCTTTTTAAATTCAATGTTTTGAAGTATGTCAATTCATTGTAATTCAAGTACTACTTAAGTACAAAATTGAAATACCAGGATATTCTAAAGCGTAACTTTCATTAAATACTTGTTATTTAGTGCTGAAGTAAAAATATAGGTACTCGAACCCATCAACTACCAAGAAACCTCCGTTCACTTTTAAGTATTGGCATTTCTGATGGAGATATTGATTTTATTTTATTTTTTACACTACTGTAAAATTGAAAAAGGCGTAGATAGCACAGTTTTCAATAAAAAAAAACAGTACTACTACTACTAACAACTCACTTCAGCACCAAGCCGCCTGAGGCCGACGCAACTACGCACGCTCCCCTTCCATCCCAATCTATTCAAAGCCATCCTCCTTACACCTTTCCAAGAAATTCCTATTTCCCTTAAATCTTTCCGCACGTCATCCTCCCACCCCATTAGGGGACAACCTGCTTTCCGTTAGCCCCTAGATGGCTGGCTGACAAGGACAATGTTTGACAATCTGTCATCCCTCAACTACAGGACGTTTCCTAGCCATCTCATCCTTTCTCTCATTATAGCCTTAGAAAGCGGGGTTGAGCCACATTTTTTGTACAGTCTACTGTTTGAGAAACGGTCAGTCAGTCGGGTACCCAAAACAACCCGTAGGCAATGTCTCTGCAAAACATCTAGCAAATTCTCCTCCCTTTTTGAAGCACCCACGCTTCAGAACCATAGATTACCACTGTCATCACTGTAGCTTCCAATTTCTAATCTTGGTTCGAAGACTATCTTCCTATTCTTCGAAACTTTTTTCAACTGTGGAAGGCTCCTCTACTGTGGCCTTGGCAGGCTCCTCCTCCTCGCTATTGAACATAAAGCATTTTCACTAATATTCCTAGCTGCGTTATTAGCATTCTTCCCTACGATAACATTAGCAACTTCACAAACTATTTTCCTAAAATTATTCAATCTATATTCTACATTCTCAAATTTTAAACTCCCCAGTTTAGTATTACTGTTCCTGGAAAGTAACTGCAGCAGTGTTATTCTCATACATAACACTAATCATTTTAATCTATTTGACTGGTATACCATACAAGGATAAGACCCTCACTAGAGCTCTTCTACTAGCTGAATCAGACTCTTGCTCATTGTTATACTGGTAGGTTACAATGCCACCAGTATTGGGGGTCTAAGGTACTGGGCTCACCACTTATTGGTGCAAAAATGGCGCAAAAATGTTGCTATGCCACTTACTAGAGGGGGAAGCCCCTTGTCGGCCCAAATATTAGTGGGATGCCCGCACTTACCCCAACGGTTCCGTATCTATCGGGTATGTCAGTGCCCGATTTACAATATACCCTCCCTTAGGGTACAATAGCGTGATCAAATGGTCAAAGGGGCCACTTTACGGCCAAGGGTACCCGCTCTGGGTTACCGTTAATATTTCTAACTACCTCCTTGGACTCTACCTAGGATAAAAAGTCAAAGATTATATAGTATAAAAAATCTTACTGTATTCAGTCACGCTTACAAAAGGAACTCAAACGGAACTAAAGACAAAACTCTTACAATTAACGAATACACTTTAAGACGCGCGCTTGCGCGCGCACCTCTCACCAAAGGCGAAGAATGGCCGAATCAAATTAGACTCCAAGCATCCTTTGAAGCTTTTCAAGCTGTAAATTTAAGCTGTATGAGTCATCGCTCAACTGGCCTTTTCAGACACTCGCTAATTAGTGGATTCTTCAGACATATCGTAATAAAAGCTTTCCTGGGATTTAGATATTTAACATAAGCGAACTTAAATTTATAAAAAGGACATTTTTTTGAAACAAAAGGGGCCAAAGGTCCCAACACCTCCATCCTAAGAAAAATGACCGCCACCACGCCATGGGTCAGAGCACAAAACTGAAAACAAAATAAATAACACCAACTTCAAAATCACCAAACTTGTTTATCTTCTCTTTTTTTCTTCCACCAATGCCTGTGCTTCCACCGCTTGGCTCAGGATCCGTCGTCATCCACACGTCTCTACCGTAGAACCGCCATGGTTTTTATCGTATGGCATCCGCATTTGGTTTTGAAAGTTAAAGTCCCCAAGACTCGTAGAAAAAGATCGTGCGCAGCACAGTCAAAAATACATATTTTCTCGCTCTCACGAATTTACATTTGAGAGTGAGCAGAGAATCAGTTCTTGGCACATTCGATGATAATTCCATTTGATAATTTCCATCTGTGGAAACAACCCCAAATCTCAATTAAACTGTAAATTGCCCCTTGGCATAATTTCAAATAATCTAAGGCCGAAAATGCAAAGGCCAGTGACAACGATAGGGGTACAGGGAAATGAAGTAAAATTTTGAGCGAACCATGAATCGCTTTTTCTGGGTCCCATCCCCTAAAATAATCGAATGAATAATGCTAGGCGATGAAGGATGAAGATAATATTGAAGACTGGAAAGACAAGGCTTCAGTACAGGTATCACAACTTGTCCGCAAGTTGTGCATTGAGGAAAAGGGCTATCTTTCACGTCTTCCCGCAGGGGATCTTCCCCCTCATAAAGGAACAAACCCTCTTTTGAGTTGATCAGACCAATATCAGATTCCTTCCCAAATTTCTTCGATCCAATCCAAAATTCAATACCTTTCAATCTTTCCGTAACCCGTTGTTGACAAGCTAATTCTATGTCATGATTATCTGTAGTTTCTCTTAATATGTCATGGGTCTTCTCCCTCCTAAGTTTTTTCGTCTTATTGTAATTTCGTAATTTTCCCAGTGGGTCTTGGACCTCTTTGCCCCCTCCCCCCTATTATTTGTTTTAGCTAGGCACAGCCCAGATAATTTTTTATTTTTCTCCACTGCATGCTGAATCTCCAAAGTTTGTCTCTTTTTTGCATTTATTTGTTCTTTTTCACTTTTCTCAATTTTTTCATCGCGCAAAATAAATCATCATTAAATTTGAATTGGACTCTAGTGTCCACCATCTTTGACTGCTTTTCTTCATTGTAGCTCCATTTAATATCTCTTTTCTCCCTCTTAGTTTTCTTTTCTTTTGTAGTAGCATTAAATAAATCGTCATGAAATCTGAATTGGGCTCCAGCGTCCATCTTTGACTGCCTTTCTTTATTGTAGTTCCGCTTTGCATCTTTTTTCTCTCTTTTAGTTCTCTTTACTCTTACCGCAGGAACAAATATTTCGTCATCAAGTGGGAACTGAACTCCGACATTTGGTTTTTCATATTCTATTGAAATTTCTCGAACTTTCCGAGGAAAAGCGCGTACAATAAATTTCGTCTCATTTTTCTTTGGTACAATCTGTGTTTCATTTTGGCCTGTACTTGTTAGCGTCTCATATTCATTAAAAGTGTTTTCAAGTTTTCCATTTTCTGGAAATTTTCCCGAATAAATCATTCTCGTGCGTCTTATTTTCAGTATTTTATGGTCTTTTTACTTCCACGTCCCATTTTTGTAGATTATCAACATTTTGAACACGCGTATCAAGTATTTCTTTTTTCCGACAGTGCGGCGCAGCCTCCCAATTTGTTTTATGGGCCGGTCCACATTCCCCCGTAGTCAACGAAGTTGTATATTTTTCCGGGTATCTAATCCATGCGGTTCTCTTATACGTTTGGAAATTTTTCCCTGCAATTATTTGCATTAGTTCTCTTCTATCCTCTCTGTTTGCCTCTTCCTTTCGTTCTCTGGCTATTCTATCAGCCTCTTCTTTTTGTTTTATGGCTATCCTCTCTTTCTTTTCTATCTTCCTCCTCTTTTCGTTCTCTGGCTAATCTGTCATTCTCCGTGAAATTAAATACTTTTTCTGTCATATCTATTTGAGTGCTTTTTCGCGAGCTCCTGCTGGATTTCGATCCAACACTGCTCCTTCTACTCGGACTACTTTGATTCCGTCTGTCCTTATTTCATCTTAATTCATTTTCTGAATCTGTTCGTTCTCTATCCGTTAATCTTATCTCTGTCCGACATTATTTCAAATTTCCGTCTGTCATTATTTCTTCTTAATTCATTTTCTGAATTCATTTGTTCCATATCTGTACTATCTCTATCCCACAACTCTCCTTCATTTGGCACAGCCTCTGAGGGGTGAGTTCGTTTTGTTTTTTCACATATTATTTCTTCCTTGTTTATTTTGTACCACCTCATTTTACCACATATACTCCTTTCCGATTATATTATCTCTTGATTAATTAGTCAATCTCGGCAAGTTTAACAATTGGCACACGCAAAAATTATGATACGCAATCGCTATTGTGAATTATCAGCTCCGTGTAGTGAGATTCAACAATTTTTCAAATAACCGGAATATCTAGACTTTATTAGGGAATAACGAATTCTTTCACGGTGAGCAGTTTTACGCGAGTGAAATATATCTCCGAAAAACATATTAAAAGGGGATGGACGAGTAAGTAAACCGAAAAACCGCGCGAATATTCCACTAGTGAATTAGCTGGACTAAACTCAAACAGGGGAACTACCCTGTAAAACAAATCACGTATCCTCCCTGGATACTTTTACTAGATATAATCTGCTCCTGGGCAGATTACTCAATAGGACAGGTGCCTCCCACCTTCCTTGTCCAATGTGCGCACAAACTGACAAATTCTCCTAATTTGCCGTCATCAATACTCTTATAACCTTCGTCACTGAAGATTATATCTAAGTCCGCCAATTCACTCAAATAATAACCCAACTTTCAACGTTTTCTTTTCTGTCCTTAAACCCTGTAATACTTTTCAATACGGAGATTCCCCCACTGTAAACTCAACTCATTAATTTCACATTATTCTTTTTTATATTTGCCAAATAAGGCACAGCCCATTATAGACCTTCATAATTCTATTAATTGATTCCGTATTTTTTTTCTCTATATATGTAATCACAATAGGCTACTCTGTAGGCTAAATTAATTTATCTCTTCGAAAACGAGGGATTCTTTGCTGTTAATAGCTATTTTCTTACTGCCATCACTGTTATACTGGTAGGTTTCAACACCACCAGTATTGGGGGTCTAAGGTACAGGGCTCACCACTTATTGGTGCAAAAATGTTGCTATGCCACTTACTAGAGGGGGGAAGCCCCTTGTCGGCCCAAATATTTGTGGGATGCCCGCACTTACCCCAACGGTTCCGTATCTATCGGGTATGTCAGTGCCCGATTTACAATATACCCTGCCTTAGGGTACGATAGCGTGATCGAATGGTCAAAGGGGCCACTTTAAGGCCAAGGGTACCCGCTCTGGATTACCGTTAATATTTCTAACTACCTCCTTGGACTCTACCTAGGATAAAAAGTCAAAGATTATATAGATAAAAAATCTTACTGTATTCAGTCACGCTTACAAAAGGAACTCAAACGGAACTAAAGACAAAACTCTTACAATTAACGAATACACTTTAAGACTCGCGCTTGCGCGCGCACCTCTGACCAAAGGCGATGAATGGCCGAATCAAATTAGACTCCCAGCATCCTTTGAAGCTTTTCAAGCTGTAAATTTAAGCTGTATGAGTCATCGCTCAACTGGCTTTTTCAGACACTCGCTGATTAGTGGATTCTTCAGACATATCGTAATAAAAGCTTTCCCGGGATTTAGATATTTAACACAAACGAAGTTAAATTTATAAAAAGGACATTTTTCTGAAACAAAAGGGGCCAAAGGTCCCAACACTCATAATTTAAAAAACTGATTACTAAAGGTGTTTGATAACTCAGGCACTTCTCAATTATTTACCTAGGAGTTTGGTCCTCTACCCTTCCTAAAAACCGGTCCTATACACTTCTTCTTCTTCTATTTAACAGCAGCCGGGCTTTTCAGTAGTACTATTTAGCCCTTTTCCTTTTGCTTCGCTCTGTGGGCTACAGGGCTAATGGCTTGATTGCCTCATATTTATTAGATAATTTCAGATATCTTTCAGTAGATCTTTCGACTCTAGGAGTTCAATTATGAGATGGTAGATGTCGATTTCTATGCTCTGTGTGCAGGTATAGTTGGCTAGGCTCTTGGCTGATAGTGAGATTTTGTGGTGTTTGAAGCATTTTAACAGTTTACAAAGCAAGGTATGTTGCGCAGACGTCAGCATATTACATTCAAATAGGCAATGGTCAATTGTTTCATTATTCATATTATAATGCCTGCAAAGAAGGGACAGGGGATTGAACCACTTGAATTAGAAAACTTATACGAGAATGCAAGAAAATTTAGTCCATTTGTTTCAGAACGAATTCTATGGTAAATTTTAGAAAAATACTTATTGGGAAAGGGGGAAAGGATAGGATTATTCTTATTAAAATTAATATCTGAGAGTCTCCATCGGTAAATATCTCTAATCGGGATTGGTCTCCCACTTGGCTGGTCAATATTTATAGCATTTTTTGCTATTTCATCAACCTGATGATTACCACTTATGCCAGAGTGGCTAGGAATATATTGAAAATAAGTTCTTATGCCACTTGAAGCAAGTTTATCTATAATACTGAGACAATGATAAGTGTCAATGTCCAACTTATACTGAGGAGCTGAGGCCATCAACTCAAGGCTTGATAAAGAGTCGGAATATACTATAATATTATTTGAATTCGCAATCAAATGTTGGTTTTCCTTAAGGTGTTCTAATGCCATGATTATGGCATTTAACTCAGCAGACAATATAGATACATTATTATGTAATCTCTCGCCCATTGCAATTTTCAGGTGAGGAAGGAAAGCACCACTTGCTACCTTCTCATTCATTTTTGACCCATCAACAAATATTTGGAAGTGGTTTTTATAAGTAATTGTATTAAGTTCAGCAAATTTTTTCTGGACAAAAGCAATGGGGGTTAGATCTTTATTCCACTTTGAGAAGTCAGTATTTATTATGGGAATTGACCAATTCCATGGAGGGGATTGGGGAAAATTAGGTGCAATAGACTTTGCTGGTACAGGGAACTTCTTCTGAATATTGGCATACTCATCTGCAATGCCTCTGTACATGGCTGGATTTCTTAACCAATTATGTAGGGTGTGTGAGCTATTTGATTCAATTTTTGTAAGATGTTTTGTCAAGAGAAAGCTACGTCTCTCCCTTATTGTTGTTAATACACTCTCCATAAGCAGAAACTTGGTGCTTGTGGATTTCCTAAGACCAAATATCAGACATATTATATCATTTTGTGTTGTTTCAATTTTTTGCATCTGGGTCTTTGCACATGCACAATAGACGATGAGCCCATAGTCAATATGGGGTCTTATATGTGATTTGTAAAACTGGAGTAAGGTTTTCTCCTTAAAGCCCCAGGGTGTGGAAAGAAGTCTTTTTAGTATATTTGTTTTTCTATAGCATTTTTTTATTGTGTTTGTGATGTGGAGGTGGAAATTAAGTTTTGGTCAAGCATGAGACCTAGGTAATTAACATGATTATCTTCTGGAATAGTTGTTCCATTTAGAGTTAGTTTTGCATTAACATGGTTTCGCTTTCGGTGAAATTGGATTATTTTTGACTTGGTAGGTGCAATGGGTAAATCTGAATGTTGAGAGAATTTTTCAAATTGGAAAAGTGACTTTTGCAGATTTGACTGTGCTATCTCAAAGGTTTTGCCAGATGACCATAGCACCAGATCATCAGCATATTGTAGATTCGTGTGAGGGAGGTTCATGTCCCAGAGATATAGGGCAAAAAAGGAGGCGACTGAGGACTGCTCCCTGAGGTAGGCCTTTGGTTATTGTCTTTTGGGGTGAAGAGGCTGAACCAACACAAACAATGAAACTTCGCACTTCTATGAAAGATTAGCTTGGGGGGTAGTCCAAGGTTTGCAAGTTTGTTTAAAAGGGTTTGCTGGTTCACATTTTCTTATGCCCCTTCAAAATCTAGGAAAGCTGCAGCTAGGACATTATTTTTTGAGAATGATTCATTTATTGCATTTGTTAGCAAAATGAAAGCATCTGTTGAGGAGTGGTGTTTCCTGAATCCAGTTTGAGTGTGAGGGATCATATTATTTTTTTCAACAAACCAGAGAAGTCTGTAATAGATCATTTTCTCCATTATTTTCCCCATCACAGGAGTAATAATTATGGGCCTATAGCACTCAGGGTTATCTTTGGTTTCATTTTTCTTTAGGATTGGTAGGAGGAACGAACATTTCCATATATTGGGGAACATAGAAGATGCCCAAGCGTGATTATAACAGTTTAGCAGTTCCTGTTTGTATGAAGGGGTGAGATTCTTTATCCATGTAGGGTGTATATTGTCATAGCTGCCGCTAGTTTTGGTCCTAATATGATGTATTGCATTATTCATTTCCTGGATTGAAAATGGACTAGTTATATACTCGGATCCTGGGCGTGGTTGATAACTTGGGTTCATAGGAAGTGGGGATATTTTGCTTCGATTATTTGATGTTAGCTTATTAACAAATAGAGTTGCAAATAGCTTAGCTTTTTCATTATCATTGTCATAATGGGTATTATTATGTATGAGCTCATACAGGAGTGGGTTGGGGAAAGTCTTTTTCCCACAGATGTGGCTTATGACTTTATGTATAATTGGTTCATGTGTCTCTCTGGAGAGATTATTTGCAAAATTATTCCAGTATATATATTTAGCATCTATTATAGTCCTTTTTAGATTAGATTCTGCTTGTAATTTTTTTAAATATGTAGTAGGTGATGGTTTTTTTATGAATGCTCTCCTAGCTGCCTTTTTTGTTCTCCATTTATTTTGGCACTCATTTGTCCACCATGCTTTGGGAATGTGTTTAGGGAAGGTTTTTTTGGGTGTTGTCCTGGGGATAGCATGATTAGCTGTATTTATTAGTAAAGATGCCAAGACTTCAGCATGTGTGTCAACTGTTGTGTTTGAAATGCATGAATTTTGGGTGAAACTTGTAATTTCATCATTTAGCTTATTTTGGAACATAGACCAATTTGCTTTACTGTTGATATATTTTGAGGTGTGTGATCGAGTTTCAGCAGGTTCATTTGGGGAGCAAACTATAGCAAAGTGGTCAGTACATAGACTATCAATTTTATTTATACAATTGATAGTCTTTATAATTAAAGAAATACATTTATTCAAAATGTTTAATGACACAATTTGTAGGTCAATTGTAGAGAATCTGCCATTTTTGGAGTTGAAATATGTATTCAGGTTTGGAGGGGTAGCAACAGCTAATTCAATATTATTCGAAGTCATATGCTCAATCAATTTACCAGCTTTATTTGCTGGTTTATTCCCCCACAAAAGGCTGTGGGCATTGAAGTCTCCGCAAATAATTATATTTTTTAAAATATTAGAATTATTTATACAATTAAAGAAATCCATGGCATCTGTAGTTTGGCCATTAGGGTTATAAAAGCTTATTATGTAGGTTTTTTGTATTATTCAGCCAAACACTGATACCAATTGCATCAACATCATTTGCAAAATCTGGAAAGTTGATGCCACAGAATTTTATATTATTTTTAACTATTAAAGCTACTCCACCTCCTTTTCTCTCTGATGATCTATCCTTTCTCAGGATAGTATATCCCAGAGACTTAATTTGTTGATTTTGGGTTAAATGAGTTTCCTGGAGGCAAGCAATATTAATGGAATTATTATTCATAAAAGATATTAATTCATTTAGCTTATTTTCTGTGAGTGGTGTTACGTTCAACTGGAGTATTGATATGTGTTGTGTTGTTGATTTATTTTTCATATGACTGTGTATCAATGTTCAGCTTTGTTAAAAGTAAAGCAAGATCTTTTTTTGCTTGAATGAGCATATCATCAGGGATGTAGATTTTTGCCAATTCTGCAATGATTTTTGTTTTCTGTAGTTGATGTATGTTCATGGCCTGAACTGCATTACAGTTTAGAATGAATAAGCATATATTTGGGGATTGCATGTTTGGTTGTGCATCCTGTTTGTCAGTTAAGGGATTAATTCCTGGTAGTGTTTCTGGTTTGTTTCTTCTTGGGAGGGGGGGGGGGCAAGGCTGACCTCATCTCACCGGGCAAGGAGGCTTGTTGACTTGGTAATTCCTTCTGATAGGGATGTGAGCTAGGGGGCTTAGAGGATGGTGTTTTATACGGGGTATTTGATGCATTGGGGGCGTTTGACTTGGGGGTTTTGGTTGGTTTCATTACGGGCTTTATTTGGTATTGTTGGGCAGCATTTGCTTCCATTGCTGCAAAGGGGTATGGAATGGCCTTCTCTGTTGCTATTAGGAGTGTTAGTGCTCTTTTCTTATATGCAGGGCATAGTGATTTATTGGTAGATTCATATGGGCCTTTGCAATTGATACATGTAGGCTGAGTGTTGTTGCAAGTTGTCAACTCTTTAGGATGGAATGCTTTACAATTACTACACTCTAGGAGAATTTCATTGCATTTGTTTGTTGTGTGTCCCAGTTGGAGACACTTCTGACACTGGATAGGCTTTGGTTTGTATTCCTTGTGCGGTTTGATTTGCCCAAATAGGAATAACTTTTCTGGAATATTAATTTTTTCCTTCAGTGTAAATAAGAAGGATCTACTTGTTTTTAGGCCATTAGAGTTAGGTTTACCAAGTTGGGTAACATCTTCAACTGGGATTATGTTGCCAGCCCTATCTGAGAGCCCTTCTTTTAACTCCTGAATGAGTATTTCTGGGGGAACATTATAAACTACTATTTTTGTTGAGGATTCTTTTGGGTTCCATTTAGATGCATTAATTGGGGTATTCAGAAGGGATTTTAGATTAATTATTGTTTCTGCTGATTTTTGATCTTGGACAGCTATTAGCAGAGATCCATCACGGTGAATATTAATAGAGAACATTGATTTTATCATTTTGAAAATTGCAACTCTTATTGCAGTAATCTTTTTTATTTCAAAGGGGGTAATAGGAGAAATTTTAAGGTAAATTCCTAAGTTTTGGGAGGGAGGATCTTGGGCAGGGAGAGGGGAAATGCTTTTGATTGGGGAGATTTTTTTCCTTTTTTTAGAACTTCTAGAAAGGACCTCTTGAAACCCATTATCATCATTTATAGTGACATTAGCCCCTACACTGATCATTGTCCTATTCTCAGAATTTGAGCTATCATGTGAACTTTGTGATAGTGAGCTAGACCAGCCAATATGGGTATCAGTTTCACTGGTATTTGGGGTGGGATCTGGGGGGACTTTTTTTGGAGGACTTCTAATCATTGCCTATTGGAAAAAGCTTTAAACTAAAACAAAACTAAACAAGAAAGGATAATACAATGATAACAAACCGTCTGCACTCTACTATGGGGAAATTTTCAGGATGAAAAGAAACACCACAGTATGGCCCTGAGGAGGATTTGAGCACGATTCGTTTGGTACAAGTACTGATTAATTGAGATAATAATTCACAAGAAATTTAGTTTAAATTTCTTTAAATGTTGCTGCTGTTGCTACTGATACACATCCTCTACCCTTCCTTAAACCGCACTGTTCTTCTCTTAAAACTTGTATATAAACTGGCCACTGCTATATTACTCTAAGAGCTAAATTAAATACAAAAGGAAACATGTACTTTAATGTTCAACTTAACTTTACATGGAAATTGCAAATGAACCATTTCTTTTTTTCAAATTGCTGTTACTATTTGGAATGTGGCTTGGTAGATATTCATGATTTTCTTCAATTACGCTTGCTTCTCCAGAAGTTCTTCGTAGTTTTGAATTGACTTCTGTAGCTTCACAGATAAAGATGCTAAATCTCCAGCCAGTTGAATACTTTTCGAAAAAGAATCGTCGGCGGATTTTAAACTCTGAGGGGTTAGAAGCCCAAACCAATTAATAGGTCTTTTAATGACATTTTGAATCCCGCTTTTTGTGTTTTCATCACCGATCCTAAAAGTAGTTCCATCTTCATTCGAATCTCTAAAGGATTTTGTTGTAGCAGTAAGTTCATTGTATGGAATTTGAGTTGAGGACAAATGTTTCTCTCCCATTATGTAGCGTGCTTTGGTTAAATGAAGGTATCCGTGGTTCATTCGACTCTCCAGATTTTTTTGAAGCGTGATATACTCGTCCATTAGGCGTAATATTTCGAAAGACAGCAAACTAAGCTCAGCGTCAGCATTCATGTCCTGAAAGTTGAAACAGATACATAGCAATCTAGTAAAATATTTGGTATATTGGCACCTGGTATCTAAAGAGTGTATATTATGTTTTCAGTTACAAAAGGAAGTAATTTAGTATTAAAGATGGTCAACTATTTATCAAGCACAAATAGTCTAATAAAGTTGAACCCAGTTGTTTTTATGTGTACTCATCAACTAATTGTCAAAAGTTTGAAATTTTCATGGTAACGGATTTTTTTTTTTTTATGGTTAAAACGTGTTCTCTTCAGTCTTGTCAACCATCTCCAAGGAAAATCCTTGCCCTCCCCCTACAGGAAATTGTTGCTTCGATAGACGGGATAACGCCAACTACCCATTTTTTTTTGGCAGATTTAAATTTCATTCCTTCTTAAAATGGCATGGCAATAAAGATGGGACTTGGCTAGGGGTTAAGTAGCATATAGAGGGGTAGTCCTCATTAGCATGCGTTTACAGAATCACGAGCATGTCTTTTAAGTTATTATAAAACTTGTCAGAACTTCTGTAATACTGGTCAAAAGGATTTTTGACCAGTGCGTTTCAGAAGTCTGCCAGACTCAAAATTAGACCACAGTAATGTCTTCGCATTTGCCCCTGCTGCAACATCAGAAAAACTAATCAGATTGTTTATTATAGCCTTATTTTCAACATCCAATTGCTGATTAGTCTGTAGGAAACTCAATAAAGCTAAGCACTTAAAAAACTATACTCATTAAATTCGTTACAGAACGCAACCTTCTACAGTGACGGCAGTTGGCACACTGACTAATGAAAAGTAGCTCTACGCGCTCCTAACAGCGATAAACCAGTTCTACAGTAAGTCCACTCTCCACAATATAAGTTCGGTTTCTTTTGAGTACCCCCTCGTACGGTATGCCCTAGTATGGGAATTTTTGGCCTCCTGGGGCCCTTGACTTGGGAGAATATAGCTCTTCCTTTCGGAAATTCAGCGTATATTCTTGTACATTTGTTTTATTACAAAGGACATTTTCTTTAGTGAAACAAACACTGATTTAGAATGATATCTCGAGTCCAGTAAACTCTATTCACATAAAACTTGAGTGTGGGAAGTGGTGGTGCCATAGTGTCAAGATTTAGTTTAGAAATGGAAAGAGCTAGAGAATAAAAAGCTCCATCATTAGATTTAGCCGAATTTAACTGACATCATTAAATTTAGCTGACACAAAGCGTCAGCTCCTTGGCCCCTCAACCTAGGAAGTTAGAGCCCCTCCTTTTTCTTTCGCTGTTCTTAATACAGTAAATTTACACTTTTAAGGCTCAAAAATTTCTTTTCAGCCAGAATAAGTTTTAAGTTGAATGTAAATGGCGGATTATATGTACATTTGTCTAAGAAGAATTGATTATGGCAAGTCCTGCTGCCCTTTTGCTAGATATAACCCATCGCTCTTCTTCATATAACATTAGAATTTTAAATATTTATTTTTGGTTTGAATGTGACTGTTGGCCTGTCTTATATGTTCTTTTGATGAATTTAACTCATTATGGGGGGCGGGGGGTATTGTCTAACTTCCAGTGTTGACAGGATAATATTTTTACCAAACCGTCTTTTTGAGAAAATATTAACAAAATTGTACATTAATCGTTAAAAACCCAAACCCATTTATTTTCTTTTTTGTTGTAATAAAATAGCAATTGAACTAAAATAAGCATTTTTCTCTTGTAACCAAAAATGCAAATAAAATACCCCCAACCAAAATATCCGGATAGTTACACATTTTCCAATAAGTATTCAGGACAGGAACATATTCAACTCGTCATTGCGAATCTTCGTGTTGTTCCGGCCAAAAGTGACGAGCATCTCATTCAAGGACTGCTTGATGTGAGCCTCCGAGTCTGGCATTCATGGGTTCAATTTGCTCAAGCTATTTAACACAGGGTAACGTGGTCTATCATGTCGCCTGAGTATTATATCGTAAGCTCATGGGTATTATCCTCGTCCCTTTCCCTCAGGCTCTCGTCCTTCTAAGGAAATAGTGCATGTGAGGAAAGGTGTGCATCAAGGTAGGGAAAGCTCTTAATAACCCTATTTTAGCCACAATGAAGGGCAGAATCTCATCTCTGAGTCGCCACTACTGTTCCCACCTTCGGATATCGTGTTTCCAACAAGAAGTGTCTTAACCGTTTCTTGCTTGTCCGTATTACTAATGCTGCACAACTATAAACCTTAATTTGCTAGCTATGACTCTCTTCTAGAAAATGTTCACGGTAACAGAAAAGAAGGCCATGCGAAGTGCCTTTTATAGATATGACAAGTTCCATTTGCGTCTCCCGCAATAGCATGTTCAAGAAGAACTATATTACAGATCCCTTCTCATTTGTTGGAAGAAGAACTATACAATTCACAATTGGTATCATTAAATATAACTACTGATAGAATATTGTGATTTTATAATGTTCTGTTGAAGTGAGTTGATTTTCATTTTTTTCACTTTGTCTTTTGTATTTTCCTTTTCTTGAGAGGAAATAGATTAATAATAATGCAATAATACATTTTTTAAGAAGTAGCTGGCGATCAGCTCCCGACCCCATTCCCCACTCCTCCTTCGAGGTGCGGTGCCCCCTGGAAATAAATCACTAGCTTCTCCACTTCTACCTTAAAAAAACAATTTAAAAGAGAAATTACATGATCCCGTTTGAGACTCTACATTACTATTTAATTTCATTCATTTATGATTTCGGTGCCCCTAAATATCTTCTACAAAACAAAGAAACCGAGTAGAATCGGAGCAATCACTAACCTTCACATCGTGAAAGAGCAATGTTCCTATCATACAGTCTTTTTTCTCCGACCCCTTCATATAGAATTTGTCGTCGTAGAAACTTGGTAGATGGCTAATTCAAACAAGAGTTGAAAGTTATAATGTAGTTTCTAAGGGTCGAAAGCAATTGGAGTGCAACCATTTTCCCACGTTATTTTTTGTTTCATGCAACTCCTTAGCCCCCGTGGCATTGAATCAAAATCTAAGAAAACCGTTTTGCTCCAAATATTTCGAGCAAAATGTGTTTGAGTATGTCACGATCCACTTACCTCATGGGGGAAAAGCCCAAAATGATGTAACTGGCCCATTCTTCACAAGTACCATTTAGCAGAAGATATTGGCATTTTAGATCTTGTTAAAACAAGAATTTTGCAAGGAATTCAAATATTCGTGTTTGGAAAAGATAATTGGGTCTATGAGCTTCCAAACCTTCTCTAGTTTATGCGTCCAAGGATCCCCTGTACACCCCCACCCCTATGACACGAAATCAAAACTTCAAAAAAGTTATGCCTCCAGGGATTACATGACCCAGACAGTCCCAGAGGAAATGGGTCCTATTAGCATGTCGTAAATTGTTTGAACTGGAATAATGGCAGTACAAAAAAAAAAAAAAAAAAAAAAAAAAAAAAAAAAAAAAAAAAAAAAAAAAAAAAAAAAAAAAAAAAATGCTGAGTCTGTGGATCGTGACAGAGTGCTGTTCTACCTTATTTGAGTTGTAGGTTCGTTAATTTTAAATGAACTCTTTTTAATTCTCCCCCTGTCTTTTTCATGACTGAATGTTTTAAATAGTATCTGTTTAGATGTTTCATGTTTAAATATTTCGTTTCGTTATCCTCTGTAAAAGCCATGGAGTCTTTGCAGGATTGGCAATCTTATTTGTGGAATGATTTTTGTTGTTTGTTTGAAAAAAAAAAAAAAAATGTCAAGATTTTCCATCTAGAAGTCACTAGAAGGATTGAGATGAAAATTTCAGGGGATGTTGGAGAGCCAAGTGGACCTCGAATTCTGAATGAGGGTGAGGAGAGCAAATACAAATCTAACGAAAGTTTGTTTCCAGATTATCAAAATTCAAAGACATGTTCTCATGTGCGGCATTATTAGTGATGATTAATACCAGTTATTTCCAGATATTCTAAATTTCGTAAATCCCTATACACTTAAATAATCAGTAAGAATTGTTAACGAAGCCACATTTTTAAAAACAAACGTATACAAAGTTTTTTATACTTGTAATTATTGCTTGAGTGCAACACATTTTTGCAAGTTTCCTAATCTTGTTATGACCATGTAGCTTTGAACATACGTACCTATCCATCCAATGTTATAAAACTTTCGTTTTTAGAGCTTAAGTTTCAATTCAGAAGATTCACTCTTTACTTCACCACACTAGATAGTCTGATAATAAGCCAAATACATGCCTTAGAACAGCAGTTTGGATCTGGTGGTATGCGTGAAATTGAAGTTGAAAAAATTGCATTCATAATTCTTTTAAGCCTTGAACAACAAAAAGTTGATCTCTACAACCCACTTCATTGATCAGTTGCAGGACCTAACTTTTCTAGAGTAGCAACTAGGGCATTTTCTTCTTGCAAGTGGCTGTATACTTCACTGACAGATACTTTGTAATGAGAAAACGAGTTATGAGCATAACTTGATGCCACTTGTGGAATGAGAATTAGATTTAAGATGGGCTGTAAGGACAAACTACCATAGAAATGAAACATAAAAATACAGATTTGCTAGCATATTTAATACAGTAAAACGAATAGAAGTAGTATCTATCCAAAAACAGGAGATAAGATTCTTGTCAAAGATAAACGAGAAATAAAAAGCTTGAAATAATTGCTAAAAAAAATAGCAACTCTTCTTTCAAAGAAGACAGTGTAGGCCTAAAGTCATTTTAGTTTCTAAACACAAAAGTGTGTCAATGAAGAGAAGAGAATAAAATATTAATATATACGAAAAATTAAGCAAGAAAATATATAGATTTAATTTTTCTCCTTTCTTTCATCACTCGCATTAGTGATAGCTTAACTACCTCCAGCCCCCCCCCCCAATAAATGTCAATATTTCCTCTAAAATAGACCAAATAAGATTTTTTGTTTTATCACCTGAATAAATACTAAATTAAAATTACGATTCAATTATTTATTTATCTTATAAATACTAAACTAAGATTCACTCTTTCCTTTGCTGGGTGTAACACTATCACTTTCCTGCTGTTGCTGTGATACTTTCAAAGTAGATAAAGCAACTGCTTTTTCAAATTTAGCTTTCTTTTTGGCCTCTTTAACAAGTTTCTTCTGTTCTTTTGCTTTCTCTTCCAGCATTGCTTTTGCCTCTGGACTCCTAATATCTATACTGTAACCAAAGTGTTCTCTGACTTCGGCCATCAGCTTTTCTTTTTCCTCTCTAGCTGTCCTTTGTTGTTCATTCTTTTTTCTCAACCTATCCAAAAAACTTTCCTTTTCTTTATTATTATTTGCGACTCTTTTCTGTATTTTTCTGTCTTCTTCCAGGGATGCAGCTATCTTATCATTATGTTCCCTCCAAGCTTTCTCTATCAATTCTTTTCCACTGCCTTCCTCAGCAAGTGACCAATATTCAAGTTTACTTTTGAGCTCTTCTTTTGTATCCCATGCAATTCCAATATTAACACCACTATCTACACCAAATTTTGCTACCAATCTCCTTTGAAACCGAACAGAACGGAAATAAGGTAAATCTTGGCTGCTTACAAATTGTCCTTTCTCAATAGCATGATGGTTGTGTCTTAATCCTGACTTATTTCTTAACGCTAAGATTCTTTCTTGATCTTCAATCTGTTGCTCAGCCTCATATTTCAGCTCTTCGGTAGCGTTTATTACTTCTTTTTGCAATTTTATTGTTGATGAACAAAACGGCGAACCTTTTCTCAACATCAAAAGTACACCACATTTCAACATCTTACCTGCTGAGAAAATTTCATGAAAAATTTATCAGACAGCTTTTTTAGATGGGGGATATTACCCATCTCCCCTTAGATGTAGGAGGAAAATCTAAGATTCTAATTATGTAGGTTATAGCTTGTATTCTCATCCTTACTGCCCTACAGAAGAATAACAACAGGAAATATGGAGTTTTTTTTTGTGTGTCAACCTCTGGTAGTCCAAAATAAAAAAAATATAATAATAAGAATAATTTATATATAACCCACTGCACAAACAATGTGAAAAACAGTGGAATAAAGAGAAAAAGGAAAGAAAAAATAGACACACACAGCACTTAAATTAAATAAATAGACAAATAAAAAGAAAAATCAGCAAAACAAACGAATGAGACCATGGTGAGGAGACAGGTTTTCATAGACATTTGCAGACAGATTTATAAGTAAATCACGAAGTTTTTCAATTATATCAGGTGCGTTATACTTTTTGATAATACAGCGATTACGAAATGGCAATGGAAGAAACAACAAAAATTTGCAATACCGATAACAGCATTTCCTTAATTTAGATAGGTCATTCTTCCTAAGCAAAATGTAAATACCTGAAAGGTACAAAATAGCATGGTCACAGAAAACAGATTACAGTGACACTAAAGAGTTGCGATTATACTTCGACCAATTTTCAACAATCTTGGAATACACACATCTAATCTTGGTACATGCTTCCCTAACAGCTGACTGACGAAAACAAAACATATTATTACAAAGAGTAATACCAAGCCAACGTAGGCTATCAGCTGAACATAACGAAGAATAATTACATTTCAAAGGAGAATTCGTAGCATTACCATTGAAACAAAGATACTCGCACTTTTCAACATTTAAATTAAGTCCAATATATAAGAAACCTTTTCTCACATTATCCACCATTTTAGACAAATAAAATTTGCTCCTACTGATAAGTAGGATGTCATCCGCGTAAGTAATATACGATACATCAGAAAAACCAAGAAAGCAAGTATCAGCTATCTTAGAGAGCACTCTAGCAATACAAAGCTTAAAAACATAAGGGGATAACACGCCCCCTTGGCGTACTCCGCATCGAACACGAAGATTCTCTTGGACATTAATCCCGTTCAACTTTAGGCTTTACTATACCAATACCTCAAACAAAAATAACAGAAGTGTTAACACCATTTACAAGAAGCGAATAAAGAGCTTGACTATGGATAATACTGTCAAAAGCTTTAGACACGTCTAGCAAACAAAGATGAATCTGCTCATTTTTATCGGCAGCCTGGCAAAGTAAACTCGCGAGTGCCCTATGAGCATGGGCACAACTAACTCCTCGAGCAAAACCGAACTGATTTTCACCAAAAATCGCATTTTCAGTCACAGACGGAAGAAGTACATATTCAAAGATCTTACTAAATACACACGCGACAGTGATAGGGCGGTACGAGCTGCAATCTCCAGAATTCTTTTCATGCTTTAAAATCGATGTAAACGATCCACAAAGGAAACTATCCGGTACAATGGAAACACACAAACACATCTGAAAAGGCAACTGCAAATGGAACATTGGCTCTTTTGAATCAGGACGTACATTTTGGGCGCAAATAACATCGATATCAATAGATTTTGATTTAAGACGCCTAACTGACTTGACTAGAAGATCGTAAGAAATCGGGATAACATTTCCCTGTAAAAGAGAATTTGGCAGACATATGTTAAGTAATTTCGAATATACCGCATGCACTGAGAAACTTACATTCGAAAAAATCTTCGAATAATGCGGAACCCACCGTGAAGGAGATATGTTACACTTGATATTATCATCTTCAAACTTGGAACTGTTCAGCCCTTGATTACACTCGCTCCGATTTTGGGGAAAATTTTTACCACACAATCGGTTTTTTCGAAGCTGGTTTTAAAAAGCAGATTTAGTATTCTGTTTTATATCGAATACTTTACCGGAGGAAGATCTACCACAGGCTACCCAAATGCGAAGCCAAAACTTCGCTTTATTTTTATCGGTTTAAGGTCAGGGTCAAGATTCCAGATCGGTTTCCTAGTATTCACTCGACACCGATCAAGAGGCACTGCGATAGCTTCAGATTGGTTCATACATGATATAAATTTATAATAGTAGACATTCAGGTCCAGCTTCTTATTATGACTCAGAGCACTGAGTTGCAAGAGATGAAAGGGCACTCGGACCGAAGATAGAACCGACACAAGTGTCGTTAGGTAAAGACACCAATTAGCTTTATCCCAATCTCGCCTCTCAATCAGCGTTTAGGATTGTATAAACTTATGCCGTCGGTACCGATTTGAAGTTTTACTGATATAGGTAAGTGGTCGGTATCATGTTCATCATCGTCTACGTGGACTATATTAGAGTCACAATCATCAGAACAAATATAATGATCAAGGTTAGATGTAGATCCTGTATGATGCATAAGCGTATAGGGCAGGTCTTTATCCAAAAGTGTATATGGAACGGGGAGACTATCTAGAAACAAACATAACCTGGCCGAGCGTGTAGTTAAGTCGGAATTTATATCACCAATGATAATTCACTGCAGTCCATTAGAAGTGATATCGTCTAATAGGTCGTGAAGTTGCTTACAAGCTTTGACGTAACTATTTAGAGAAACAACAGTATTTCTATTACATAGAAGATAAAGATTTAATTAGCACAGTGTTTCCAGGTCAAACCCCCAAAAGATTATTATTTGAAAAATATTGTGCTGGGATAAAACCGAAAGCTTTATATCTATTAAACAGGCAATTCCACCAGAGGGTCGGCCCTTCGTTCTTCGAGCATTCGTGATGAAACAAACGTGGTTTTAACTACGCCGGAGGAAATTTACAGAAGAAGCCATAAACAGGTGCTCCTAGAGGAAAACAATATCATAATTTGAGAGCATAGAATCGATAGTATTGCCTTTATCCTTAGTGCCATTTATGCCATTATGAGACTACAGATACTTCCTGTGTATTCATTTAGAACCGGGGTTCTTCTTTTTACTGTTAACAATGTTACATAATATGGGACAACGAAGGCTAAACAAAACATGAAGTCCACCACAATTCGCGCACTTAGCTTGTAACTGACAAGGGAGTCACGTGTAGACTCATTTGGACCTGCACATCGAGAGTATTTCTTCACTGGGCTTTTGCATGCAGCTTGAAGATGACTTGGTGATCGACAATTGTTGCACCATCTTGGGAGGTCATGGAATAATGTGACTCGAATGTTTTCGTACTCTACTCGAATACCATCTTTAAGAGCAAGTTCCGGCGACCATGGGTCGCCAAAACTGATTTTGATGGAGTTAGAGTTTCCCAGACGGGTGCCTTCAAGTACTCCTGGGCATTCTTTGAATAGGACAGGTCAAAATCGTTTTCAATACCTTTCACAAGTCCATAGTGCTTCTTAGTAACGACTTTCACAGTAGAAGACGGAAGCAGAGTTTGAACAGAAACACAGAAATCTGATGCCACAGTTCCATCTATAGACACAAACGTCTTGTCACCAACAGGTTTAAGAGCTATAATTGATTCGTGACCGCATACTTTCTCTAGGGCCAATCTACTTTTAGTAGGATTGTTAATTTCTGTTTAATTAAATTAAATACTGCCAAACTTTCCTATAAAACTTGTGTATCTGTACTCTTTTATTTCCTCCCTCCCTTTCTTTGTTATCAGTGTTTATTTAAGCTTTCAATCTTTATTTTACGGAATATCTAGGTTCTTCCTCAAGAAAGAATCCTCCCAGGAGAACAGGAGGGTACAGCATTACTCTTGATCACCATTTTTAGAGGTAATGAAAAGGATGATTTTTTTCCATAGCAGGGATGGTTCTGAAGCCTTCATAAAGTACAATTTTAGGACTAAATTTAAAACATTTCAAGAAGTCCTTACAAACAACCGCAAGAACCCCCTCCGTTTATGTAGCCACAGATATTAGACCATCTCACATATTTATGTACCAGTATTTATTAGGTCAAAGTAAGGCAGCCGTGTTGGAGCTAGTTATCTTAGTGATATGCAATACAAGGCAAGCCCTTGCGTTTTTCTTTTTTTTTCTTCTTCACTGCTAACAGACCACTGGAACCTCATAGAGAGCTATCTAAGGGCTCAATTTAAATGCTAATTTGTATATCTAATCACAATGACAACACCATCATAAAGTGTCATACAGCCCCTAAAAACTGCACTTTAGGTGCCATTTCTTGAATGGAAAGACCAGGAAGAATGAAAAGAGTACCTTAATGACGAAATTTATGATCTTCCCTCTTGTATGCTCTCCCTCCCATCCCCCTAGTAAGTTTCATAAATCACGCTGACTAGCAGAATTAGCAGGCTGTTTCAACATCGTAGAGATGTTTAATGACTCATTTTAAAGCTCTTGATCATAACAATGTGCTCTTTGTAAATTTGTCTCAATATCTCCATGATAAAATTCCATATTACACCAAAAATGGCATCTTTTTGTGCAATTTCTGGAGTGGAAATACTGGGAAGCCTGAAAGGGTACCATGCAAATCTACGGTGTCAAAACCATTAACAAGAGGTTTACAGTCCTAAATTTTTAGTGCTATCCCTCTCAGCCCCTTTAGCCATCTAGCAAAGAGCAAACCACAGCCCATAGTAACCAAAAGTTCTATAAGACCAAGTTCTATAACAACCAAATTTCTAAAAAAAAATTTAGATGTTGAATAGATTTAACAGAACAATATTTTTATCCATTAAAATACACTTTGAGAATTTAGATTAAATCGCTGTTGTAGATAAACATCGGATAATATCGAAAAAAATGTTTTGGCGCTTCACCAATGAATATACTCGAAGTTCCACTGGGTTTAATTGCCAAAACATTCAAAATAATGGGAGGCACAAACTTGCTTTCCACCTAATCCCCTATCTGTAAACTTCAAATATGAAGCCCCCCGCATCATCCCCCTAGATAACCTAGATAGATGCTTTCAATCAATTAGCCTCTTTACCTCCTCTAATTCAAATTTCAAGGTTCAATTGGCCCCCAACACTTCCTGAAAAATTTCAACCTAATCCCCCCAAGCCATTCCTGAAATAATGCATATTCGCAAATTTGATAACTTCGGTATATACTGTATCTTTCAGTCTACACTGCTACATAACCAGGGATACATTGTAGTCACACAAGGGCTAAAAGTAAAAAAAAAATAAGCCAAAAGCCTTAGATCCTTAAGACGAGAGCCTTTATGGCCCCTCTCCCATCTACCCCTCCCAACTTCCTGAGAGCTTCAACTTGATCCCTATGCTGTTCACAGAATATTGAAGATTTACTGCTTTTATCACACGGCAACCTATACTTTCTGTTGATTGGCATTGCTACTTAAGTATGAACATATTACAATTCCCATAGGGGCCTATAATACAAAAACGTTTAGGTTGATCAGAGAACGTTTTTAGACCCCCCCCCTCCCGCCCTCTTCACTCTCCCGATTCGAGATTCACTTTGCCCCCATAGTAGTTCCAAAAGTTTCAACTTGATACCCCAAGCCATTCCTGAGATATAGCAAATACTCAATTTCGTGCCATGGTACCACACAGCGTCATTTGATTTACCTTGCTATTTATGCGTGAATAGATTCTTATTTCCATAGGGGCTTATAGTGTTAAAAAGTCTTTAGTGGATCATAGGTTTAAAATTTTTAGGCACTCCCCTCGCCCCTCAACCCAAAATTTGATCTCCCTTTGCCCTCCCTCAAACTGCCTGCAAATTTCCACCGCGTTTCCCAAGCCATTGCTGAGTTATCACAGAAATGCTATCTTGATAGCCTGAATATGCATTTACCTCTGCCTTCTCCCTCAAATCACGATTTGATGTAAATGTGACCCCCAATGACCCCTGAAAGTTTCACATAGATCTCTCAAGCCATTCCTTCTAAATTGCTGATACCCTTGGTCCAATGCCTTCCAGATACATAGTTTCTAGTTTTCCAGCCAATCAAAAAGTGTGTTTTTTGTGCATTATTAGTGAGTCCACCCGTACAACCTAAATTGTTTTTGGGCATGAAACTTTGCTTGACTCAGGAACTTATTTCTGTGAGTTTCAAGTCATTTGAAGAAAAAAAATTGTGCCTTCTTGGCCCTATTTTAAGCCCCATTTTTTAACATTCCGTTTTTTTTTTGTTTTTTTTTTTCAATGCACACTAGGATCCCTTTGGCCCACAAACCTATGAGTGTAAGTTTCAAGCCAATTAAAAAAAAAAAATGGGCCCTTTGTTTGGCTGACTCTTCAGGGAAACCAATATTTTTTTTCATTTTTTCTTCTGCATTAGGTTCCCTTAGCCCAAGAACTGATGTAAAAAATTATTGTTAGCCTTCTTTGAGACCGTTTTTGGGTTCCCATGCTCCCACGCAACATTTGTTTTGTATATTAGGTTTCTCTTGGCCCAAAGATTATTGGCAGTATGTTTTAGACAGATCACAGACAAAAAGATTTTGGTCCACTTCCAGGCTCCCAAATACACTCCCAACAAATGGGTGTTCCTCTTTGTTCTAAGAATGATTCCCAAAAGTTCTGAGCCACGAATATATTCTAGATCAAACGTGCCCTTCTTTCATTTAAAATCTATGTTTAAGGTAGGAGCTGTCCCTTCATTTTTTAAACTAAATACACTGCCATAATACATTATTATATCTCTTTATGAGGAGGCACTAGGTTTGTTCTCTTTTTTTTGTGCTATTGTTTCACAATATTCACTTCAGTTTAAAAGGGGAGCTAGGCTTACTCCTCTAGTTAACTGATTTTCTTTTCACAAGTTAAGCCTCTGGACTGGCGTCATAGAGCAACCAGTATGGGTTATGTAGGGGTTATCATGGAGTTCTGTATGGGTCACGTGACTGGTGCTTGGTACAGGTATGGGCGTGTGAAATGTTGGGCTATGAACACAAGTAAGGGATTGCATACGGTTTTCATCTGCGTGTTCAAGGGAGGGGGTGGGCATTGTTTCTGATAAACTCAGTAGTGAGATTGGTGTTTCTGAATGGGGGATATCATCAGTTTCGGTGGCGTCTGGCGACTGAGGTTGCTGACAGAATATCTTTATGTGGCGCCTGTTCCTTTTGTAGGTTGCTCTGTCGTTTGTCTCGACTATGTAGGACCTTGGATTCACGTCTGTTCTCATGACGATGTCCGCCTGCCAGAGTTTGCTGTGGATTTGGGCCTGTACTGGTGGACCAATTTGTAAGGGTTTCAGTTGCTTTGACTGTCAATCATAGCAGTTGCTCTGGCGTGACTGTTACTTCATTCAATTCTGTCGAAACTGCTTGTGGTAAATGGTCTTTGGTGCAAGCAATTCTTTAGTGCATGAGACTACTGATCTGAAGTTTCCGCTCATTAGCAATTGGGATGGGGAGCTTGTTTTACTTTTACTTTTAGCGGGAACCAGACGATGATCCATCCTGCCCGGTACCAATGGATGATGGGATGACTGACGTAGTCCAACACAATCTGTCAGCAGCAGTCTCTTCTGCAATCTTTAGCCAGTCCTTATCCCAACGACGTCCGTGTCAGCAAAGCCATCCCAAGGATCCAGGTCATTTTTGAATGTCTGCCAGAGATTCTCCCCAGGGATGGGGAGGCCAGACCATCAACATGGGCGTTCCTGTACTCTAGCAGCACCAGCTCAAAATCGTTCCAGCAATGTCAGTTTTCCTCAGGATATCTTTGGCCGTCTGTTCGGGCTTTTTTGCCAATCCATTTGATTGGAGGAAATGTGGTGAGGATGTGTTCTGAGAAATTTCCCAATCTGATATGCATTTTTGGAAGACGGATGATGTGAATTGTGGGCTGTTGTCGGTAATGAGCACACGGGGAATTCCATAAAGTGCGAAGTGCTTTTTCAGACAGGGTATGATATGGTGTTCATATGCACTGCTCCCCACTCTATCAACTTCGAAAAATCGACTGTAATAGTCAATGGTAATGAGGAAGTATTCCCTGTTTTTGTAGAAGTTGTAACCGATTTTCTCCCATGGTAAGTGAGGGATGTCATGTGCCATCAAGGGCTCTTTCTGGTTGAAATTCTGGAGTCTCGTGCATACATAGCAGTGTTTGATATGTTCTTTGATATCTTTTGTCATCCCTGGCCAAAAAATGACTGAGTGAGCTTGCTGTTTAGTTTTTTTCAATACCCAGATGTGATGCGTGTACGCAGTTGAGGATGTCTTTGCAGGTGTTTTTGAATATGACCAGGTGATCTCTTTTCAGTATGATTTGGTCTATGACCATTAGGTCATGCCAGACATTCAAGAATGGGGTGAGGGTTGCTGGGAGATTTCTTCGGGATGCTGGCCAACCACTTTTGATTGTAGCCTATTAGCAAGCTAAACCAATTGAGTGTCAGCTGCTGTCTCTTGTTTGAGCCTTTCAAGTCTGTCATTGCTGATTGGTAAGATTGACATAACAGAATGCACGTATGATTTGATCTCTTTGTCCTCTTCAGGGAGATACATGCGTGACAGGGCATTGGCAACTGGAATTTCCTTGCCTGGGCGGAATGTTACAGTGAAGTGGTATGGTTGGATTCTCAGTAGCATCTGCTGGAGTCTTGGTTACAACTTTGACATTGGGCAATTCAGGATCACTTGGAGAGGTTTGTGATCAGATACAATTATGAATTTCTGGCCGTAGAGGTGCTGGTGGTATAGTATACAGCCAAAGAGGATCGCGTATAGTTCCTTTTCTATCTGCAAGTAGTTCGGGTTGGTGGCATTCAACAAGGGTGATGAAAAGGAGATTGGCTTCCAATTTTGAATAAGGGTGGCTACCAGGCCAAGCTTTGAAGCATCAACTTGTAGCTCAATGTTCCCTGCTTTTGGGTCAAAGAATGCCAATGAGCTGCAAATGGATTCTTTGATGTTGTTGAACAATGTATCATTTTGTGGCTCCCACTTGAGCTGTTGTTGTTTTGCCAGGTTACATAGTAGCTGATTTAGTGATGATAGATTGGGGATGTACCTTGCTAGATCCCCATGCTTGCTACATCTGTAGGTCATCATCTCCAGTAGTCATTATTTCATCCTTGGTAGATGGGACACTCATTTCTTTCAGGGTGTGGACCTTTTGTGGGTCTGGGTGGATGCCACCTTCCAATATTACGTGTCTGAAGTATGGTATGCTTTCGCACCCAGACACGCATGTTTTCAGGTTGAATTTCACAGCCTTTTCACGTGCTCTGATTAGTGCGGCACGAACGTTGTCGTCGTGCTCCTCTATGGTTTCCCCAGTTATAATGATGTCATCCACAATGACCGAAAAACCTTTGATTCCTTCAAATGCCTCTTACATGCAGCATCAAAATTCATCCTGTGCTGAAATCAACCCAAACAGCATGTGCTTGAACTCATATCAGCTGTATGGAGTGTTGAATGTTGTTAGCTGAGATAAGTTATTGTCAAGGACAAGAGACCAGTCTCCATGACGGGCGTCCAGCTTTGTGAAAAAATTAGCACTGGAGTGTTTCAGTATTGCTTTGTCAAATGTGGGTATTGGGTGGTGAGGTGTTTTGATGGCCTTCATCATGTCCCGTGGATTGATACAGTCCCAGAGGCTTTTGTCAGAGTTTTCGACCACAACTGCAGCATCTACCCAATCTGTGGTGTAGGCAACCTTTTCAATGACCCCAAGTGCTTCCATCCTATCTAGTTCCTTCTTGAACCTGTCCTGGAGGGATATTGGGGTGCTTCTGGCTGAACAGCCCTAGATTTGGTTTCTTCTTTGAGTGTTATGTGATACTCACCTTCAAGCTGTCCAATACCTTGGAATATGTCTTGGTATTCCTCTATGAATGGGGTTGATTTTGATATTTTTGAGTTTTTAACTGTCAGTATCTGCTTAATTCATTTCAGTTTTTGGCTGGTTTTGAAGCCTAGGATTGGGACAGGGTGTCTTTCACTATGAAGAAGGGCTGTGTTTTAGAGCAACCGTTGGTGTATGCACAGTTAAGGCTGCTAACACCACGCATTGGGATCTTCTGTCCCCCAAAACTAGTAGGGATCTGTAGCATCTTATTGATTTTGGGCCTTGGTTTGAAACTATTAAAAGGTCTTTCAGGTATGATGTTTGCTTGGGCACCAGCGTCAATTTTGAAAGTGATCAAGATGTGGTCATTGATCATGAGCTTCACATATGGCTGATCATCTCAGCTATATCAGGCTGAATATTACAAATATATCCTAAATTTGCAATAGCCAAGTTACAATTTTTTTACATCAATATTGCATTTACCAATCTTTTTGCTTACAATACAGACAATCATAATGCCAAAAATACAAATGATATAACTCATGAGTTTAGGAGTGCCCCTCAGACATCCTTTTTAATTTGCTACTCTGGTCTTCATGTATGGAACATATTCCCTAATTAACTGAAGAAGGCTCTTAGTCTTCTCACTTTCTAGTCACAAGAAACGAGGATTCTTTCATCTTGAGAGTAATTTCGGGGAATTTTCTGCTCCATAATCTAAATGTATTGAACATTCGTTGGCTGTTTTTTTTTCCTAGTGTTTGAGTAGTTTTGTGTGATTAATTGCCATTAGAACTGTCAGCTCATTTATGAGCCATTGGCTTTCCTGACACGCAAAATGTGTATATTGCTGGGGTTTTTTTTCCAGCAAATGTATCTCTTTCAGAAATAGATCAAGAGCATGAATGAGGTGCAAGAAAAATGTCATGAGCCTCATGCCTTTACTATATCACGGTCCTTCATATTTTAAAGATTTATAAAATGTGTCATATATATTCAAATGATAATTTTAATATGACTTACAATTTGGCAGGAATCATTGTTACTGTGTTTTCAACCTAGAGTCAAAGAACAGTAGATTCAAAGCCAAATTCAGGACCAATTTGTCTTTGACCTAAAGTTCATGCCTACCTTCAATGCAATGTTCCTAGCCTTGGAAGCTGTGGAATAGGGTAGAAATGGGAGCTTTGAAACACATTTATAGTGCATAATTCAGGCTCCGGATTTGTCCCTGACAGTTTAATTTGTCTCAATCAACTACTCTCCATGATAACAAAAAGCTCATTTTCTAGCTTACTAAACTATTTTTTATGTCGGCTTAGTTAAATTAAACAGTGATTTAATTGATGAGAAGAAGTTTGAGGCTGAAGCTGAATAATTTGGTGGATATTAGAAGCTATACTACTGAATTATGTAAATCCTTTCCTTAATACTTTTCCTTGACTAGCTATAGTAGTTTGACCATGATTGAAGCATTACTGATATTTACTAAAGAGTAAACCATGGCCCATAGTAATCAAAAGCTTAAAATACATTTTTTTTAAACTTCCTAGAAAAAAAATGTCATTTGAAGCTGATTCATGAATGGTAACTGTTATTTCAATGAATATGCATTGCATTAACGAATTTAAAGAAGTTTCGAAAGAGGACTGAAACCCCCCAATATGGCATCAGGTAAAAAATAAAGTGCTCCATCAGAATTTCCATGGTCATACACTTGGTCACTGTAGAGAGCTGTTTGGTGCAAAGAACATCATAGAGCTCATTTAAAACCTAATTTACATATCTATGGGCTTTTTATAAATTTGACTTGACTAGGCCAACATAAAGTACTATATGGTGCCCAAAAAGTGCAAGTTGGTGTCCTTTCTGGAATGGAAATGGTTGGGAAGAATGAAATGGGTACCATCACACTATCCATGGTCATAACTTCTAAACTTGAATTTACTCTTGCATACAATTCCTCCTAGCCTCCTTAATATTTTTCATTTGTCTACTGACTAGTGAAACTAACAGATAATTGCGACATCATATAGAGGTGTTTGATGGCTCAATGAAAAGCTCTTAGTCATATCAATGTGCTTTTTGTAGACCTGTGCTGCTAACACCATCATGAAGAGCCATATGACATTTTTTTGGCATTTCTGGAGTTGTAAGGTTGGGATACATAAAAAGGTACCATGATGATCTAATCTCTATGGTATTTAATATATTACTGTTTTTTTTTTGTTTTTTTTTTAAATTCATGATATTGTACAGATTAACAGTACAAAGTTTTTTAATAATTGAAACCCCTCAAGAAATAATAACAAGGTAGAAACATCATAGGTTCAGAGATCAAAGTCTGTGTGTAAATACCCATGAGGGAGTAAGTCAACAAATTGCAGCCTATGATATGGGCTATGTTTGAATTTTTCTTTATTTTGTTGTCTAGAAGCTATATACCAAATGCCTAAATGTGAGTCTCTTAAATTTGAATCTAAACTATATTAGCGAATATATATTTGTTAGTTTCGTGTACTTTTGGGCTACTATTAATATATGTGCATAAAGATGCGTCATAAAACTTGCTCATTTTATTTGCTTTGTAAAATTTTTTGGATTTATTGCTATTCAGCAGTTGGTTCATAATGTCAAATAACAGCTAGGGTGGTCACATGGGTCTGTACCCCTCCCCCCCCCCCAATTTTAAGAAAACCTTTTATCCATCAACAAATGAAATGACATCATTTTTTATGTCATTTCAATGACATTATTGATTTTGAATTAAAATTAGTTATTTTGCAGGCATAAAGACATGCTAATTGTAGAAAAAGCCAAGACAGATAGTCCGTATGATTGAGAGGCAAATCTGGGACAAGCCCTTTTTAGGATTGTATAAAAAATGATGTCATTTCATTTGTTGACAGATAAGTCTATCTATCATTTTTCCATGTCATTCCTAGGGCAGAACTAAGGTAGATAGTCATAGAATTAAGGGATCAAAGATTGGATTGATGGGTAAGAGACAATGTCCAATGGACTAGTATGCAAAATCTGGGACTGAATTTGCTTAGACTCAAATGCAGCAAACAAGTGAAACAAGAGCCTAATAGGCTTGGCCACTTGTAGTCTAAAGGTGGAATACTGTGGCATAGGATTGATACACAACCAACTAGTCCCCTGGAATATCAGATGAACAGTGAAACCCTATAGTTGTCCATGTGTTTGGTTAAATGGCATGGGTAAACAGCAGAAGTAAGTATGACTCTCTTATTGGACAAATACTTGTGTGTTAGCTTTTGAAAAGGCACACCTGCCTAGAGTCTCAGGCAGGTTGACCAAGAATTTAAAATTGACATAGGACTTCAGACTGCTTGGAATGAGAGGCAACAAGGCAAGCCCACCTATGGTCTTAGGCAGGTTGACCAAGAATTTAGAATTGCCACAGAACTGTTAATTTACTTGGAATGACAGGCAATTGTAATCGTAAACCAAAGATTTAGGGTTTTCAACCCTTTGAAGTAAGTTTTCTGAATGCAATCACCTTGTCATTTAAGAGCTTTAGGGTTATCTGTACCTTTAGTACTCTTGATTTGATGACTCCCAGTCAAACTTCCATTGCTTATTCCTAACTCCTTGTCAAGATGGTATTTGAAAGATTGAATGGAGGAAGTGTTAACTGTCGAATCCTTCAATTAGTTCCAGTAGCTTGTAACTCTTCTTGAAAAATGCATTTGACAGGTTCTCAATTGGGAGCTTAACCTAGACAGCTTCTTGGAGTGTCCTCTTCTGTGATGATGGCGGGTGCTGACTGCTGTTGAAAATAGTAGAGTTTACTTCCTGGAGTTTGTAAGTCAGCATTATATCACAATGCATGCGTCTGCAGACAAGGGTAGACAGCTATAGTTGCTTGAAGTGGTCCTCATATGAGTCGGATCTTAGGCCCTTCACATACTCTGTTGCTTGCCTTTGAACACTTTCTATCATGGTTGCACCAATAGCAATAGGTGCAACCTAGTAGAGAGTAAACCATGGCCCATAGTAACCATTTGCAGTTTATGAAACATATATTTGAAAAACTATTTCAAATGCCTTGTGATATTTCCCTATATACAGTGATCATGGTTGCAGCTGTGGCTGCAACCTAGTAAAGAGCAAACCATGGCACATAGTAACAAAAAATTGCCATTTCTTGTTAATTCAAAAACGGTAACTATTATTTTGATAAACTTTTAACAGTAAAATGTTATTAAGAAAACAAATTTATAGGAACTTCAAAAAAGAGCCTATATCTCCTAAAAAAATAGCATCAGATCAAGATACAAAATACACTATCGGAATTGCTCTGATTGAAAACTCTACATAGGACAATTATAGCCCCCCCTCCCCCCTACATGTTGTGTGATTGGCATTGACACAATTTTTACTCGGCTTAAACATAATCTGATGATCAAGACAAATGCAAAAGTAATATAGAGAAAAACCTTAAATATTGGTAAAATAGTGAGAAATTAATGCAATTTTTATTCTGGTGTTAGAAAATATTGTTAGCCATTTTTTTATAGAACATCACTGATTCCTTTATACAATCTAATTTCATTCCATATTGTAGTTTATCATAGGCAGCACAATAGCACTGCCTAAGTAAATAATGATGTTAGCACAATGTATTTTTTTCAGACCAGGGCACTTTCTGTAGAAGGGTTTGTTGTAGAAACTTTGAAAAGTGTTCATTCAATTGGAAATTGAAGGCTCTAGCACCCTTTTTAACAGCCAAAAGTAACTGGGGAGGGGGGCGACCCCCCATGCCCAATATTTCCCCAAACACATCAAATCAAAATTTTGAGATAGACATTTTCTTCAGCATAGTTGAAAGCTTTAGACATAATGTCTTTGAGGATAACAACCTCCCACAGCCCTCAGGGCAAGGGCTATAAGTTATACTACTGCCTATTTTTAACATATGAGGTTTTTATGGAAAACTTCAGAGGGGGTTCATTTGATTGGAATATCAGATATTCTAGTGCCTTTTTTAAGAGTAAAAAGTGATCAGAGGGCAAATAGCCCCCCCCCCCTGCATCCTATTTTCCCCAAACGTATCCACTAAAAATTTTGAGATAGCCACTTTACTCCAAAGCGGTTATTTAATTTTTATTCCAAAGTAGTCCAAAGATCATATAACAAGGCTTAAGAGATAAAACAAACACCCATAGCCTAGAAACATGGGTTGTAGGTTATGCCATGGAGGAATATAAGGTTTTTTTTATGGAACGGGTGGTTGAATAAACTTTAGAGGACGCTCATTTGGTTGGAAATTGGAAATTCTAGTTCCCTTTTAAGAGTCAAAAGTGATGGAGGGTAACTACCCCCCCCCCAACTACGCCTCTTTTCACCAAGCAAATCTGATTGAAATTGTGAGATTTTGTTCAAAATAGTCCAAAGAACAGAAAGCAATACTTCCAGGGTTGACACAACCCCCTAGAGCCCAGGGGCAAGGGTTGTAAGTTATGCCCTGGGCGCATATAAGGTTTTTACAGAATGTGTGGCAGTAAAAACTTCAGATGGGTTCCATTTGATTTGAAATTGGAAGTTATGGTGCCCTTTTTAAGAGTCAAAAGTGATTTGAGCGCAACCACTCCACCCCCCCCCCACATCCATCATTTCCCAAAAGAAATATCCAATCAAAATTTTGAGACATCTGTTTCTTCAGCACTGTCTAAAGGTCCAGCAATTATGGCTTTGGATATATCACCCACCCCAAAGCCCCCAGGGCAAGGGCTGTAAGTTAGGCAATTTGTTCATTGTTTACATATAGTTTATGTTATTGAGAACCTGATTAATTTTTATTCTAGCACCCAAGCGGTTTTTTAAATCTGGCATTCTAATGACAAATAAAATTATACTGATTTTTACTCAATTACAGTAAAACATTCAATAGTCCAACAAACAATATCAAAATTTTAGGTCAGATGATCCATTTTTCTATAGCCTATGAAGACTGAAAAAATTTAGTCAGTTTTTGAATTGAAATTAGGTAATCAATGTGACCTGTGAAGGGCTTATATCAGCTGAATTAGGGTTTAGGTAAATTTGCATTTATTTCTGGACCATTGAACTAAATACATTTTTCTCTTATTTTAGGCTATTTTAAAGGGTTCAAAACAACAATTCTTACTTGATTATATGCACAATATTTCTAGTTAACACATTTCAAATTCAGCTCCACTATACTCTCCCCTCAATGAATATATAGCCTAAATTATATATTTTTGTGTATTTTTGGGTTCTCAATTTTGTCACGGTCAATTCAAGTTATGGTTACAATGGTTCATAAACAAGAGTGATACTTTCAAAAGATTTATAAATAATTTATTCTTTTGGGTCATGATGAATAGATACCTGTGGATAATATAGCTTTAACAAAATGGAATTATAATCAAATAGTAAGTTCTGAACAGATTTCTTAACCCTATAGCCAAAAACTAGGTAAAATCTTTAAGGGTTTAAAATTGAATTTATGAGTAAAGCAATTATTATATTTGGAAACAGCATTAATAAAAGGCACCAAATGGCATGTTCACCTAATTCAGAGCTAGGTAATGGAAATATCTCCAGATTTACCACTACCAGGTTACCACTACCAGGGTACCACATACAAAGTGCCTGGGTATGGAGAAACAAACAAACAAAACAAAACAAAAAAAATACATTGCGCCAACATTGTTCTTTACTTAGGCAGCGCGATCGCGCTGCCTAAGTAAAGAACAATCTGGCGTAATGTATTTTTTTTTTTTTTTTTTTTTCGTTTGTTTCTCCATACCCAGGCACTTCGTATCGAAGGAGTTGTCTTAGAAACTTCAAAAAAGGGCTCATTCGATTGGAAATTGGTGTGGCTAGTGCCCTTTTTAATGGTCGAAAGTGACTGGAGGGCAACTAGCCCCCCCCCCACGCCCATCATTCCCCGAAACACATCCAATCAAAATTCTGAGATTGCCATTTTGTTCAGCGTAATTGATTTCCACATAGAAATTATGTTTTTTTGGAGAACACTCCCCCAGAGCCTTCAGGGCAAGGGTTGTAAGTTATGCCCTGGGGGCATATAAGGTTTTTATAGAAGGCGTTGTCTTAGAAACTGCAAAAAAGGCTCATTTGATTGGAAATTCAAAGGGCTAGTGCCCTTTTTAATAGTCGAAAGTGATCAGAGGGCAAATAGCCCCCCCACGCCCATCATTCCCCCTAACACATCCAATCAAAATTTTGAGATAGCCATTTTGTTCAGCATAGTTGATTTCCGGATAGAAATTATGTTTTTTTGGAGAACACTCCCCCAGAGCCTTCAGGGCAAGGGTTGTAAGTTATGCCCTGGGGGCATATAAGGTTTTTAAAGAAGGCATTGTCCTAGATACTTCAAAAAAGGTTCACTCGATTGGATATTCAAAGGGCTAGTGCCCTTTTTAATAGTCGAAAGTGATCAGAGTGCAAATACCCCCCCCCCCCCTGCCCATCATTCCACCAGAGCACTTTGAATAGAAGAAGTTGTTGTAGAAACTTCGAAAAGGGCTCATTCAATTGGAAATTGGTGTGGCTAGTGCCCTTTTTAATAGTCGAAAGTGATTGAAGGGCAACTAGCCCCCCCCCCCCCTACACCCATAATTCCCCCAAACACATCTAATAAAAATTTTGAGATAGCCATTTTGTTCAGCGTAGTTGATTTCCAGATAGAGAATATGTTTTTGAGGAGAACACTCCCCCACAACCCTCAGGGCAAGGGTTTTAAGTTATGCCCTGTGGGCATATAAGAACAATGTTGGCACAATGTATTATTTATTAATTTTTTTCCTTTAGAGCAGGGCACTTTGAATAGAAGAAGTTGTTGTAGAAACTTCGAAAAGGGCTCATTCAATTGGAAATTGGTGTGGCTAGTGCCCTTTTTAATAGTCGAAAGTGATTGGAGGGCAACTAGCCCCCCCCCCCCACGCCCATCATTCCCCCAAACACATCCAATCAAAATTTTGAGATTGCCATTTTGCTCAGCGCAATTGATTTCCACATAGAAATTATGTTTTTTAGGAGAACACTCCCCCACAGCCTTCAGGGCAAGGGTTGTAAGTTATGCCCTGGGGGCATATAAGGTTTTTATAGAAGGCGTTGTCTTAGAAACTTCAAAAAAGGCTCTTTCGATTGGAAATTCAAAGGGCTAGTGCCCTTTTTAATAGTCGAAAGTGATCAGAGGGCAAAAAGCCCCCCCACGCCCATCATTCCCCCTAACACATCCAATCAAAATTTTGAGATAGCCATTTTGTTCAGCATAAATGATTTCCAGATAGAAATTATGTTTTTTTGGAGGACACTCCCCCAGAGCCTTCAGGGCAAGGGTTGTAAGTTATGCTCTGGGGGCATATAAGGTTTTTAAAGAAGGTGTTGTCTTAGATACTTCAAAAAAGGCTCATTCGATTGGAAATTCAAAGGGCTAGTACCCTCTTTAATAGTCGAAAGTGATTAGAGTGCAAATAACCCCCCCCCCCCATGCCCATCATTCCACCAGAGCACTATGTATCGAAGAATTTGTTGTAGAAACTTCGAAATGGGCTCATTCGATTTGAAATTGGAGTCGCTAGTGCCCTGTTTAATAGTCGAAAGTGATTGAAGGGCAACTAGCCCCCCCCCCCCTACGCCCATAATTCCCCCAAACACATCCAATCAAAATTTTGAGATAGCCATTTTGTTCAGCATAGTTGAATTCCAGATAGAGAATATGTTTTTGAGGAGAACACTCCCCCAAAACCCTCAGGGCAAGGGTTTTAAGTTATGCCCTGTGGGCATATAAGAACAATGTTGGCAGAATGTATTATTTATTAATTTTTTCCTTTAGAGCAGGGCACTTTGAATAGAAGAAGTTGTTGTAGAAACTTCAAAAAGGGCTCATTCAATTGGAAATTGGAGTGGCTTGTGCCCTTTCTAATAGTCGAAAGTGATTGTAAGGCAACTAATACCCCTTCCACGCCCACCATTTCCCAAAACACATCCAATCAAAATGTTGAGATAGACATTTTGTTCAGCATAGTTGATTTCCAGATAGAAATTATGTTTTTGAGGAGGACAGTTCCCCAGAGCCCTTAGGGCAAGGGTTGTAAGTTATGTCCTGGGGGTATATAAGGTTTTTTATAGAAGGCATTGTTGTAGAAACTTCAAAAAAGGCTCATTCGATTGAAAATTCAAAGGATAATGCCCTTTTTAATAGTCAAAAGTGATTCGAGGGCAACTAACCTGCCTCTCATGCCCACCTTTTCCCCAGACACATCTAATCAAAACTTTGAGATACCCATTTTATTCAACATAGTTTTAAGTTCTGGAAATTAGGTCTTTAAGGATGACAACCCCCCCCCCCACAGCCCTCAGGGCAAGGGTTGTAAATTATGCCCAGGGGGCATATAAGGTTTTTATAGAACGCACTGTCATAGAAACTTCAAAAAGGGCTCATTTTGATTGGAAATTGAAATGGCTAGTGCCCTTTTTAATAGTTGAAAGTGATTGGAAAGCAACTAACACCCCTTCCACGCCCACCATTTCCCCAAACACATCCAATAAAGATTTTGAGATAGCCATTTTGTTCTACACAGTTCAAAGTTCAGGAAATCAGAGCAAGTCACAGTCTTCAGGGCAAACGTTATAAGTTATGCCCTAGGGCATATAAGGTTTTTATTGAAATCTTTGTCGTAGAAACTTGGAAAAGGACTCATTGGATTGGAAATTCAAAGGGCTAGTGCCCTTTTTAATAGTCGACAGTGATTTGAGGGCAACTAACCCCCCCTCTCACGCCCATCTTTTCCCCAAACACATCTAATCAATATTTTAGATAGCCATTTTATTCAACATAGTTGAAAGTTTTAGAAATTAGGTCTTTTAGGATGACAACCCCTCCCCCTCCCCCCACATCCCTCAGGGCAAGGGTTGTAAGTTATGCCCTGGGGGCATATAAGGTTTTTATTGAAAGCGTAGAAACTTCAAAAGGGCTCATTCAATTGGAAATTGAAAGAGCTAGTGCCTTTTTTAATAGTTGAAAGTGATTGGAGAGCAACTAACACCCCTCTCATGCCCACCATTTTCCCAAACACATCCAATCAAAATTTTGAGATATCCATTTTGTTCAACATAGTTGAAAGTTCTTGAAATTAGGTCTTTTAGGATGACAACCCCCCCATAGCCCTCAGTGTAAGGGTTTTAAGTTATGCCCTTTGGGCATATAAAGTTTATATAGAAAGTTGTTATAGAAACTTCAAAAATGGCTCATTTGACTGGAAATAGAAATTGCCCACTTTAATAGTCGAAAGTGAGGGGAGAGTAATTAACACCCCTCTTATACCCACCATTTCCCCAAAAACATTGAATCAAAGTTTAGGGATGGCCATTTTGTTGAACATAGTTGAAAGTTCTGGAAATTATGCATTTAAGGATGACAAACCCCCCAGAGCCCCAAGGGCAAAGGTTGTAAGTTCTGCCCTGGGGGCATATAAGGTTTTTATAGACAGAGCTGTCATAAAACTTCAAAAGGGGCTCGTTCAATTGGAAATTGAGAGGGCTAGTGCCCTTTGTAATAGTTGAAAGTGATTGGAGGGTAACTAACCCCCCTCTCACGCCCACCATTCCTCCAAACACATCCAATCAAAATTTTCAGATAGCCATTTTGTTCAACATAGTAGAAAGTTCTGGAAATTAGGTCTTTGAGAATGACACCCACCCCCCCCCCCCAGCACTCAGGGCAAGGGTTGTAAGTTATGCCCTGGGGGTATATAAGATTTTTTTGAAAGTTTTGTCCTAGAAAATTCAAAAGGGCTCATTTGATTGGAAATTGAAAGGGCTAGGGCCATTTTTAATAGTTCAAAGTGACTGGAGAGCAACTACTGCCCCTCTCACGCCCACCATTTCCCCAAACACATCCAATCAAAATGTTAAGATAGCCATTTTGTTTTAACATAGTTGAAAGTTCTGGAAATTTGGTCTTAGAGGATGACAACCACCCTAACAGACCTTAGGGAAAGGGTTGTAATTTATTCCCTGGGGGCATATAAGGTGTTTATTGAAAGTGTTGTTGTTTCAAAAAGAGTTCATTTGATTTTTAACAGTCAAAAGTGATTAGAGGGCAACTAACCCGCCTCTCACGCCCACCTTTTCCCCAGACACATCTAATCAAAACTTTGAGATAGCCATTTTATTCAACATAGTCTTAAGTTCTGGAAATTAGGTCTTTGAGGATGACAACCCCCTGACAGCCCTCAGGGCAAGGGTTGTAAATTATGAACAGGGGGCATATAAGGTTTTTATAGAATGCGTTGTCATAGAAAGTTCAAAAAGGGCTCATTTGATTGGAAATTGAAATGGCTAGTGCCCTTTTTTAATAGTCAAAAGTGATTGGAGCACCATTTCCACAAACATATCCAATAAAGATTTTGAGATAGCCATTTTGTTCCACACAGGTCAAAGTTCAGGAAATCAGGGCAAGTCAAAGTCTTCAGGGCAAGGGTTACAAGTTATGCCCTGGGGGCATATAAGGTTTTTATTGAAAGCATAGAAATTTCAAAAGGACTCATCCAATTGGAAATTGAAAGGGCTAAAAGGATGACGTCTTTAAGGATGACAACCCCTCTCCCCCTCACCACCCGTGGGACAAGGGTTGTAAGTTATGCCCTGGGGGCATATAAGGTTTTTATTGAAAGCATAGAAACTTCAAAAGGGGTCATTCAATGGGAAATTGAAAGGGCTAGTGCTTTTTTAATAGTTGAAAGTGATTGGAGAGCAACTAACACCCCTCTTATGCCATCCACTTTCCCAAACACATTCAGTCAAAATTTTGAGATATCCATTTTGTTCAACATAGTTGAAAGTTCTGGAAATTAGGTCTTTTAGGATGATAACCCCCTCAGAGCCCTCAGTGCAGGGGTTGTTAGTTATGCCCTGGGGGCATATAAAGTTTATATAGAAAGTTGTTATAGAAATTTTGAAAAGGGCTTGTTTGATTGGAAATTGCCCTTTTTAATAGTCAAAATGGAGTGGAGAGTAATTAACTCCCCTCTTACGCCCACCATTTCCCCAAAAACATTCAATTAAAGTTTAGAGATAGCCATTTTGTTCAACATAGTTGAAAGTTCTGGGAATTATGTATTTAATGATGACAAACCCCCAGAGCCCCAACGGCAAAGGTTGTAAGTTCTGCCTTGGGGGCATATAAGGTTTTTATAGATAGAGTTGTTGTAAAACTTCAAAAGGGACTCATTCAATTGGAAATTGAGAGGGTTAGTGCCCTTTGTAATAGTTGAAAGTGACTAGAGGCTAACTAACCCCCTCTCAAGCCCACCATTCCTCCAAACATATCCAATCAAAATTTTCAGATAGCCATTTTGTTCAATGTAGTAGAAAGTTCTGGAAATTAGGTCTTTGAGAATGACACCCCCCCCCCCCCAGCACTCAGGGCAAGGGTTGTAGGTTATGCCCTGGGGGCATATAAGATTTTTATTGAAAGTTTTGTTGTAGAAACTTCAAAAGGGCTCATTTGATTGGAAATTGAAAGGGCTAGGGCCATTTTTAATAGTTTAAAGTGATTGGAGAGCGACTACCACCCCTCTCATGCCCACCATTTCCCCAAACACATCCAATCAAAATTTTGAGATAGCCATTTTGTTTAACATAGTTGAAAGTCCTGGAAGTTTGGTCTTAGAGGATGACAACCATCCTAACAGACCTTACGGTAAGGGTTGTAATTTATGCCCTGGGGGCATATAAGGTGTTTATAGAAAGCCTTGTTGTTTCAAAAAGGGTTCATTTGATTGGAAATTGAAAGGCTTGGTGCCCTTTTTAATTGTTGAAAATGATTGGAAGGCTTGACGTTTTTATAGTAAAGATTGATGTGGGTATAATTTATTTTTTTTTTGTTGTTGTTTAGACCAGGGCACTTTGTATCAAAGAAGTTGGGCAATACAGTGTTTCAATTGCCAAGGTTTTGGCCACATGGCTTCTAATTTGTAGTGAACAACATAACCTTGATGAATGTCCCCAATCTAAAACAGTTAAGGAAGACCAGGTACTCAAGTGCCCAAACTGCAATGGTAACCATGCTGCTAATGCTAAGGAGTGCCCAGTATTCATGGAGAAGAAAGCAATTGTAACTTACTCTTTCACCAATAATGTTCCAATGAGGACTGCTGCTGAGGTCTTGAAGAAAGGACTTCCTAAACATACAGAACACAACCCCATAGTAAACACAGACTATTTCCCTCCACTGACTCCTAATCAACCTCCAGCTGAGGATCTCAACATGAGGTACATGGCCATGTTTGAAGGTGTTGCAAAGCAGATCTCTGATCTAACCCAGATTATAACTTCTCTTTGCAAGCTGGTTTCTCAAATAGCACTGCATACTTTCAAAGAAACAGTCCATGGCCTGAATAACTCAGTTGAAAACCTAAACATGGAAGGTTCAAGCCTTCCCACCATGTCAGCAGTTACCAGTAGCCCTGGCAAAGCAAAAAGGAAACGTAAAGGGAAAGGAGTATGTACCTAGCCCAGAAGGTGCTACAATGCAACCTAGGGCCAGACCTAGGTTGGCCCCTTCTCAGACAATTGACTTGCCATCTCTCCATTGTTTTCCCTTGGGTTTGGCATGGTTGACTAAGCACAAGCTTATTAAGTAATTTGGTTAAGACAACTGGTTTGGTTTGTTCCCTAATTTTTTTTTCCTGCATGTTTCCTTTTTTTAGAGTTGTCTTATTTGTTTATAATTTGATCTAGGTGACAGGTTAAATGTATTATTTATTATAATTGACTTGTATAAAAATTGTATTTGCTGTTTGAAATGGTATTTATATCATTCTGGTTCCTGTTTATATTTGTTGGCAGGTGCTGAAGGGGATTAACCCCTATAATAAGTAAGATAAATGGTAGATGGGTCCATATTATTTCAATTTTGGTGGCCATGAGGCCCCTCCCATATTATTTTAATTTAGAGTTATCCTTTTTCTATTTTATTTGTTTTATTATCCTTATCTATCTTTTCATATTTTAACTGATTAAATTTATATATATGGAGGTATGCAAAATGTTATAATGTAAAAATGTATCATCTATTATAATTGTGTTGTATATGTACTTTAATTGCTGTATGACAAAGCACAGTTGCATTATTTTGATTCCTGTTTTTCAATGCAGGCAGTTGCTGGAAGTGAATTACTCCCTACCAACAGCAAGATAAGTGATGCATGATCAGGTTCAGTGAATATTGACCAAAGTGACACCCAAGCAAGCTAGTGATTACAGAAGGCACAGAACAATCAAGTGATATGGACGCATATGACCTATTGGTTGAACATGTCAAACCCCAAACAACAACAAACAAAGGAGTTGTCATGGGAACTTTGAAAAGGGCTCATTTGATTGAAAATAGAAAGGGCTGATACACTTTTTAATAGTCAAAAGTGATTGTAGGGCAACTAATCCCCCTCCCACGCCCACCCTCCCATTTGCCCATTATGTTTAAAAACTAAATATTGCCTTAAGATTAAATCAAAATGCACTATGTTAATACTAATTCTCAATAAGGCATCTCAGCAGTATCCCAAGAACAACCGAGGGTATTTTGTTCAAACTTTTGGGGCTACTTCTGCTCTTAAATTTAACCAAATCAAAATAGTGTAAGTGTATCCAAGCTATCAAAGAAAGTAAACAGATGTTTTTTTGTAAATGGTATCAAGTTTTCCATTTCAAGTCAACTAAAGGAGGTATGAAACTAAATTAAACAGTACTATTTGTGTCCAGATTTTTAAAAGGGTGTATGTTGTTAAAAATTGCTGAAAATTTTTCTCCAGCATACACATAGCAGGCCAAACTATAAAGTCATAAAAAAAACAAAACGATTTAAAGTATTATTCTCTTTTTCCTTGAAAAGACTATGTCAATATAAAACGAACAGAAATTAATTAAAAAAAACTTTTTCCACAAAATAAGTTTTTCAAAGAAAAGTAAAGAACTCCATTAAACAAAAAATGAGCAAAAATAAAATCAAATGATCTACCAAGCATGAAACTAGCACAAATCAGCATCAATAAATAAATGAAACCCAATATGAACAGAAATTACAATAAATAACCAAGTCAAACTCAAAACAAGCAGAAATTAACATAAGTTGGGTGCAAAACCCTATGCCTTCCCAAAATCAGAACAAAATTTGCACTTTACCAAGGTAAATGAAGCTGCCCACCTGATCAATCTTTTCATTACCCAATGTCACCTTTTCATCCTCACTTATTCCTAGCCTTAGTGACTTAGTCTTCTTAACATTAATTTTGTAACCTATTCTAGTACACTGAACTTGCACAACCTTAAATTCCTTTCATTTTGCTCACACTTTCATCTAGGATGCTTAAATCATCAGCATAATCTAAGTCCAGGAGACTTTCCTCTCCATTTGATTCCATGGTCTCCCATTGCCTTTCCTGTGCTTCTTAAGACAAAGCCCATCAAAATAATCAATATAAAGGGGGATAGAACACAACCCTGACTGTCTTATTTTGTTGATTAGAAGTTAGTTATTTTTTTAGATATTTTATTGATAGCATGCAGGCCCAGATAGAATAGGTGTAGGGTCTGGTATATTTCATTGTGATTAACCTAACTTCACTCCTTGGGTATGGTTGATATAATGCATAAGTACCTACAAATGTTTTATATTCAGTGTTTTAAACATTTTCTTTTAAAAAGTATTCTTGCTTCTCAAGGAGGGGGGGGGGCATTTCTCCCTGTTCCTTCCTGCTTGTTTTCAGTGTTTAAATATAATATGGGCACTAGGATAGTTCAGCAATAATTTATCAATAAGTCTGTGATGTATGTATTTGTAAGCATCAAATTAGGACTCTTTATTTGATATTAAATAAAAAACTTCTTATACAAAACAAGTTTTTCAAAGAAGAGTAAAGAACTCCATTAAACAAAAAATGAGCAAAAATAAGATCAAACAATCTACCAAGCATGAAACTACCATAAATCAGCATTGATAAATGAATGAAACCCAAAACAAACAGAAATTACAATAAATAACCAAGTCAGACTCAAAACAAGCAGAAATTAACATAAGTTGGGTGCAAAACCCCCTATGCCTTCCCAAGGCCAGAACAAAATTTGCACTTTACTGAAAAAAATATAAATGTTTTTACTTCTATAACTTTAATAAATCAAACAATATTAACATTTTAATTACTAAATATCAGTACCAGGTATATGTATATTAAACTGACAATGCACATTCATTTGTATTGTTTCAGTAAAGTGCAAATTTTGTTCTGGCCTTGGGAAGGCATAGGGGTTTTGCACCCAACTTATGTTAATTTCTGCTTGTTTTGAGTTTGACTTGGTTATTTATTGTAATTTCTGTTCATTTTGGGTTTCATTTATTTATTGATGCTGATTTGTGCTAGTTTCATGCTTGGTAGATTGTTTGATCTTATTTTTGCTCATTTTTTGTTTAATGGAGTTCTTTACTTTTCTTTGAAAAACTTATTTTGTGGAAAAAGTTTTTTAATTAATTTCTGTTTGTTTTATATTGACATAGGTTTTTCAGGGAAAAAGAAAAAAAATACTTTAAATTGTTTTGTTTTTTTAAGACTTTATAGTTTGGCCTGCTATTTGTATGCTGGAGAAAAATTTTCAGCAATTTTTAACAACATACACCCTTTTAAAAATCTGGACACAAATAGTACTGTTTAATTTAGTTTCATACCTCCTCTAGTTGACCTGAAATGGAAAACTTGATACCATTTGCAAAAAAAACTGTTTACTTTCTTTGATAGCTTGGGTACACTTACACTATTTTTATTTGGTTAAATTTTAAGAGCAGAAGTAGCCCCAAAAATTTGAACAAAATACCCTTGGTTGTTCTTGGGATACTGCTGAGATGCCTTATTCGGAATTAGCATTAACATAGTGCATTTTGATTTAATCTTAAGGCAATATTTAGTTTTTAAACATAATGGTCAAATGGGAGGGTGGGCATTGGAGGGGGATAAGTTGCCCTCCAATCACTTTTGACTATTAAAAAGTGCATCAGCCCTTTCTATTTTCAATCAAATTAGCCCTTTTCAAAGTTCCCATGACAACTCCTTTGTCACTGATGGTGCTTAACTACAGATATAGATTATTGGAAACAGAAAATACATGTTTATTTTCCAGAATTTTGTTTAATAAAAGTTGTACAACAGTGAAAGAAGTCAACATAAATGTTCCCCCCCCCCCTGCAAAATGTGTTAACTAGGATTATTCTGTATATTATGAAGTAAGATTTGACTCCTTAACATGATCCTTATAGTACTGGACTAACCCTACATTTACACCCTAATTCTGAGCTAAACTTTATCATAAAACAATCGCTTGATAGGATTCAGATAATTTCAACCTATTTAATTTTTTAAGTTGCTTCCAGTATAATAGCCTACATGTTAAAATTCTAGTTTAGGGGCTTCTTGCTATCTTGAAAATTGGTTGAGTAAGGTCAATGAAATTTCAAGGAATGAATCCAGGCCTAAAACATTCTCTAGGAAGATATTGCTATGTTACTTGCCTATGTCCACCCTTTTCAACTGTTAGGATATAGCTTAGGGTTATATCCAGATACTTTGAGGAGGCTGGCAGGATCATCCATAGTAGCAGGGTTCATATAGTCTATTTTCAAAAATTGTATAAAAATAGGAAAATGAAAACAATTTCTAGACATAGGTCATTAAGCCTATGTCATTTCAAAATAAATATTGTGGTGGCACATACCCCCTGGTTCACTCCTGGTTAGGATGCAGCTGAACTGGTAGTAGCCCTGAAAATCCTGTTTGAGAGTACTGAAATGAGAGCAGGATTTTACTTATTCCTCTTTCTTTAAAATCAATCCTTTATTGTTTGTTTTTCTCTTCATATTTATGAAAATCCTTAAAAGACTGGTGAAAAATCCCTGAAAGTCACCGTTTTCAGTAATTAAATCCGTAAAGCCTCCCCCGCCCCCTCCCTTTTTTCGACTACTGAAGCTTTCAAGAGTTAGTATATTTCTAGTGGGCTATATAATCTAGCTAAGATGAAAGTGAAAACTTCATTTCATGCCTTTTATATTTGACTTACTTGACATAACGCTCTTGCTCAGCAGGGTCGTCAGCGCAGAAGGAACTGGTTGACAGCGCTGTCAGTCTTCTCCAAGCAGCCCCATCCAGGGCTAAGGATGGGGCCTCATTTGTGTTGACGTTGTGGTTGAAGAGGCCTTTATTTATAACATCAGCACATCTGGTGCGCGGCCTCCCTCGAGGACGTTTTCAGACAATCGAGGGATTGAAGTCCGATATGATCCTTGCAGGGGCAGTTGGTGGGAGGCAGAGTAAGTGGCCGTACCATCTTAGAGAAGGAGCTTCTACTTGGGCGGAGAGATTCGCTAACTTGAAGGTCCTCAGGATCTCAGTCTTGCGGATCTTGTCACACCATTTGAAGCCTTCAACTCAACGCAGGTGTCGAGTTTGGATGGCATTGGCCTTTCTTAGCCTTGTCTAGGTTATTAGCCTTGTATCAAAAGAGTACATCATGATGCTTGAGACTGTGGTGCAGTAGATACGGGCTTTTATAAGGCGACTAATTTGCGGTTTCTGGAAGACTGCTCTCAAGAGCGTCCGAATACAGAGTTTGCCTCGGCTGATCTGGCTGAGATTTCAGCGTCAAGTTTATCATTTGATGATATAATTGATCTGAGATAAGTGAACTGCCTTACCACGTCAACAGCTTGGCCGTTGATCGCAACAGTTAAGGGTGATGTCGATGCGGTCTTTTCTATGGGCATGATCTTCGTTTTCTTCCAGTTGATTTGCAGCCCAACTCCGGTGGCAGTGGAGGACAGCGCCTCGAGTGCAGACTTAAGTTGGTCAAGATTCTCGCTAAGGACGGATACATCGTCACCAAAGTCAACATTAGACAAAGTCCTCCGAGCATAAATTATGCCAAAAGGGTAGGCACGGCATGTCTCGTTCAAAATGTGGTCGATGACGCAGTTAAACAGTTCAGGTGCAGCAGCGCATCTTTGCCGTACATCATTTTGATGGAGAAGGAAGAAGAAAGCTTCCCGTTAACAAGGACAGCGCCCTCTTTGCTGCCGTAGACTTCTTTAAAGAGGCTGACTATCTTTGTTGGTAGGCCCGTAGCTTTCAGGATTAGCCAAAGGGACTGCCTGTCAACAGTGTCAGAGGCAGAACAAAGGTCAATGAAAGCTATGTAAGCTTTTTTGTTGAATTTCAGTCTCATCTCAACGATCTGTCTGATCTTATGAATCTGTTCGGTTGTCGATCTTCCTGGCATGACTTTTTTATGCTCTTTAATAATTCAATAAATGCTTCTGGGGCCAATTGAATCTTGATCCCTTAAAGGGGCCCCGAAGGTATTTAATATGAATAATGAAGGAGCATAAAAAAAACATAAAATGATGTTTTCACTTTCATCCTAGCTAAATTATATGGACAACTGCAAATTAAGCCTCATTCAAGTTTAATTTTGTTCAACATATTTCTGAACTGTATTATATGTCATGGAACTTCAATTAGGATTCACTTCAGCACACGCAAGGGAAGGAAGTATAACGTTACAAAATAAATGCGTTTATTATTTTAAAAAAAACGTAGGAGACTTACCACTTTACTTGACTTTATTCCCCTACAGAACAAAATTTACTTTTCTTGCTTCGCTGGGGCAAGTTTGTTTATTATTTTGTCATAGTCCAAGATAATTGTAGTGCCTTTTTCAATGGATAACAGAGCCACTCCACACGACCTATCATGCGACAATGTTGACCGCAAGTAATTTTTTATTATCTTTAACTAGGAAAATCTTCTCTCCACACTTGCAACTATGACAGGCACTGTCATCATAATTCTGAGGGCAACAGCAATGTCGGGAAAAGTGTCCAGAACAGACTAAACATATTGGAGACATTGACTGGATGTTTTTATGTCATCTTGAATAGTTTCACAAAAATCTTTATTCCTGTACACAAATCAGTCACATCCAAATTGTGCGTTTCCCCACTCGGTAAGGAGACGTCAAATTCATGCAGCACTTTAGCTAATCTTCACCATTCAGTTGTCGTGGAGTCTGCATGTCGTACAGAAATCCAAAGAGCTGGAAGTATTGTTGCAATTATTCAAAACGTCTCTGCATAGGCAGCAGTGCTTGATCTACTCTCAACAGAAATTATCCGCTTCTGAAGGTGTGTTCGGATGATAATAGAGTTCCTCCAGCGGCTTGATAGGCAAACTGAGTTTGTTTCCTCGTAGTCAAATGGTTTAATTCATTTTTGTAGCATGTTCGTTGTATGCTTCTTCGGCCAGTATATGTATTATTTCTGACTGGCGACTCCCCTTAATTTTGCTGGCATCTGAGGCGTGAGTTTGAATAGATTTTCGTGTGTTTTCGGCAAATAAATAGCTACTCTTATATTATTCATGAATTATAGCCTACGTGTAAGATGGGCCCCTACTTATCAGGGCTAAAATTTGGTAGCGTTTTATATCTGAGGCGTTGGTAAGATCGGTACTCAGAATCCAGTAATAACTGATATTTATTATAAAATAGAATAAAAGGAAAAATGTTCTATTTCGAATTATTCTGAGTTCATCTAATACCTTTTCTAGGTCAGCTGTTGATTATTATGATGTGGGTCTGTTGTTCAATCCACGAATGTTTACCGAAAAAAAAGGATTAAGTTAGTTCTAGGCTATCGATACTTCTAATCGCAAGTGTTGCTCTTAAATAATTAGACAAGACTTGGGTAACAAGGTAATTAAAATTTTTTGCTTCAAATTATTTTCTCTCGGAAACTAGGAATAACCCTTTTATTAGATCTGAAATTATTTGCTTAAACTAACCCAAGCTCTTATGTTTCTATCTTGAAAAAGAGGTTAATGCTCTTTGGAACTTTGAGAAACTCAAACTTTACCAGAGAAAATTGAATTTATCTGGACGGGAAGAGATTGAAGTTCTTAATGTGAGAACTTAATACCCCTTTTTCCCTGACCTATCTGTAAGACATCAAGGTTGTCTTTTATATAAATAGATGGCACGGGTTAACAAAATGCAAGAGTAGATAAAAAGAGAAATGGAGTCCCCCTTTCGTATAAACTTCAGAGAATACACAAGGGAGGACTACCGTTATTGTCCTATAGTTTCAATCTTCTTATATATAAGATTTTAATAAACGCCAGGCAAGTTCCAAGGGTGACTAAGCTGGAAGGAGGAGGCAAAAAGCTCTTTAATGTATTGTTTAAGGTTAAGGGGGTTTTCTTTTACCTAAACCTTAGGTTATTCACAAGTCTCAGTTTCTGGGACGAAACTAATTTTATTTCTATTTTAATCCTTAAGAATGCTGTACTTTGTCTAGAGTGCCCAAGCCTTGGTTAATTTGTATACTCTAACCGAATTATACATCCGAATCACCAAAATATAATAAAATTTCTAGAGTCCTAAGCTATTTGTGCGCGCATTTCTCTGCTGATAATCTATTTTAGTTACATTACACATCCTTTAATTAATAAACCCTTTAAAAGTCTATTGACAATCCTCCAATGGGAATTTCTGCCTTGACTCCAGTATCAGTTTACGTCTCCAATGTAAGCATTAAATTTATTTAGTATATGGCTTGATCTAGCCCAGGTGGCTGAAATCTTTCAGAAGTTATTTCTTATCTCAATTTTATTCTCAAAGGGGAATCTAGACAGATTTAGTGGTAGCTTTTTATCCTAATTATAAAGAAAACACTTACTCATATTTCTTGGCTCCGAGGCAAACTACCCCGATTTGTCCCTCATCCGTAATTTATATTCATTTTGCTACTTGATCTGTTTAGTGACCTTCCCCTGCTGTTTTAGACAATCAACAACTTTTTGTTAAAAAGTAGTTTTTTTCCAGTATTTCAGGGCCTTCCGTTCCTCTTTGTTTTATACAAAAACTGGTCTAAATTAGATCTTCAAATATTTATCACGGGTTCAAAAGTCGTTCGATACTTGAACAAAGAAACGTCACTACCAGATTTATGACTAGTTACACAAAGCAAAGTTATTTTCAAATTCAAGTTAATTTGAAATTGTCGCTTTATTTCTGATCTATTAGAAAAAGGGTATACGAAGTTTTACTGAAATTGAATTACCAAATTACACAAAATTAAGGCCTTCTTACATCCGTATCCTCTTGGTACTGTCTCATACTGCTTGCCAAACAAAGTTTGGTTTGCTATTTCCTAATTGTATTCTCTCTACTCCAAATTCTGTTTCTCTATTTGGGTATTCTCTATCTGGGAATAACTCTTGTTACGTGTGCTGTCTATTCTGGTCTTAACCTCCATTTTGGACTGGGGATCGTTCTATTCTTGAGCTTGTTGGAAAATTCCCTCCAACGTATAGATCAATTATTTTATGCACGGAGGCAGGCTCGTTAGATTTTTAATTAGCTTCCAGAAATGTATTTTCCCTCGCAATTCTTTATAGGCTACTATATGGGCTAAATCCACCCATACCTTCGGAAACAAGTATTTATTTCACTATCGGTGCTTCGACAGCTCCGCTAAGTAACTGCCAACAAATTCAGCTCTGGCAATGCCAGCGTATTTGGCACTATGCCCCACTGCCCCTACTGGCTTCCGCTAGAGTAAAGTATAGTAGCCGAGTGGTCCACAATCGCTCATAGACCATTCTGAAATTAATATTCGTAAGCCTAAGCGGGCAATCAGATGCTGGATTCTATTTCAGACTCTGTCCAAGTTTCCCGCTCAGAATGGTTGAAAGCTGAAAATAGGAACTATCAAGCAACATTTTCAGAACTGAAAACAGCTATTTAGGTGACAATTATGATTGTGAATTCCCTATTTCTGAAAATGCCTTGGACTTTCAACGGTTCTGGGCAGTAAACTTGGACAGAGTCTGAGACAGAATCCAGCGTCTGAACGCCCACTAATGGGCTGCCAGGGGCCATTCTGATGCCGCTAATGTAAATCTCCTGGTCATACAGTACGACAATCAACTATAACTCGCCACGGATTTCATGGGTTCTACTATTGCCGATTTCCGATAACCGGTAGGGATTTGACAAGTGTAATTCCGTGGTATGTATGTGCCACTCTAAATGGCCCGGAACGTCACTCTATTTCCCACAGGTACCAAGATCAACAATCTTCTGAAAACTGTTCTTTCTCCCCAGGAAAGATATCTATCACAGGACTCTTCCTGTAATGAAAATCTCCCTCTAGTTAGATAGCCTATCTCAATCTAAACTAACAAAAGAAGACAAATTAGAAAGAGTAAGCTTTCTTCTCATGAAATTAAAGTATACAAAAGGACACAACTAAAAACTATCATTTGCAGAAAAAGGGTAAAAAACACCCGCAACAGGGTCCATGTGACCAACTAATCCCAGCCTTCCCAAAATAGGACGTACAAGATTTCCATACAAACTAAATCATCCCTTCACCCCCGTCAAATCAGTCGTTTCAAAAATATGTTTAACTCAAGGAGAGTCATCGAACTGCATAATAGTCTATAGGCTAATGAATCCATCGGGGAGAAAAACATTACGTAAAGGAAAAACCAGAGATTATAAATTAGAAAAAAAGGGGGCTGGGGTGCCACAGGGTTTCTCAGAGTGAGGATACTTTAAATTAACTAAAGAAGCAAAATAAAAGGACATTTATCTGGCAACCCTGTCCAAAAGGCCCTACAAAAGGTGGATTTTGACAGTTTTAGGGAGTTTTGACTGTCTTACAACCGCTGACCCCAAGCCACATAAGGGGAGGCCACATATTTGGAAACCCCAGACTTACATTCTACAGCTTTTTCTCTGAGGCCCCAAGCGAAGTCACAGAATCACTCATGTGATTGTAATTCATAACATATTTGGCCATGATAGCGCAGGACCCCAATAGGTGCGGGGCCATGCATGATCATACCCCTTGGCTTCCCCAAAGGCCGACACTAGAAGTAGGATACAAGAGCTATTGTCCGTTTGATTAAATTTTACGAAGAAAAAGTTTAACTTCCATTAAGCTAAATTTAAATCATGCTAGACTGAGATAAGGCTGGAAAGAGAATGTATATAAGGGGTATGAGCAGAGGATTTAAACTACGGCATTAAATAACTAAAGATATGTATACTCACACTGACTTAAACTCAGTTTCCACCTTCCTTTTTTTAACAATTTTCAAAGGTTTGATATTCTGGTTTAAACAAAGTTTAATTTCCTTTATGTTAGACTAAAATCATTGCTCTGTGAAAATACGGTTGTATTATTTTTTGCCTTATCAATTCAAACAACAAGATCATGTTAATATAATTAAATGGTTTTGTTCTATACAGATTAACAGTTGGGTAACTAAAGTCACTTTCAGGTTGATGATAATAGGATGCAACATACAGAACCTATTGCCCGTTTGATAAGCTTATAGTAAGAAGCCAATTTTAACTTTCTTTATTTTAAACCTAGATCATTGTTATGTTTTGTTAATTCACCTTCACCTTCTTTTTTGTCAAGTTCTTCTTTTGTTGTTTCTTCTTCTTTATGTTGTGCCTAGTTTTCACCTTCTGTTTTTTAGTAATTTTTAAAAGATTCAAATATTCTGGTTTAAACCAAGCTCAATGTTCTTTATGCTAAACTAAAATCCTTGTTTTGCTTCTTTAATTTCCGTATTATTCAAAGACATAATAGTTTAAACTTTTTTACCAATACAAAACACCAAGAACAAGTTTTTATATTTAAATAGTTTTTCTTTCTTCAAACAACAGTTAGGTGGTTAGAGTGCACCTTCATGTTGATGTAAATGGGATGCAAAACCAGTTATAAGTATGACAAGCTGACAATTTGTGTCTATTTATAAATTAATAGACGCAGTTTGGCTAAGATAAAAAGTTTTGCGATTACCACGAAAACCAGAGCTAGAGGATGTGGAAGTTGAAATAAAAATTTGAGAAATGCCCACATACTTGCTGTAGCACACAATGTGTGGCTGGGCATATCAAATATAAGCAACGGTTGCCTTGGCTCTTGGACTCATTTTGCACTAAGATATTTTTGACCTCTGGTTATTGCCGGACTTAGATTGCTTTGATTTAACTTAAGTGTAGGTAATTATTATGGTTTAAAATTTTGCCTTGTATCTTTAATCTATTGGGACACTATTCCGTGTACCACATTGTACCATATATGTAATATATTGCCGGATTTTCTTTCAAGAAACGCAGAAGAAAACGACTAATTAAATGACTTAACAATACAAATATTCTGTCAAATAAAAAAATCCTTACATACAAACAAGAATGAACTTTTGGCAGCCATGAAACTCAATGAAGACTAAAGAAATAGTCAGAAAAAAAAAACATTTTTTATTTTACAAAACCTTTGAAATTTCAGCCTCTGAGAAGAAGAGGAGAAAAAAGTCACTATACATAAGATGAATCCCCTGTGAGACCAAGCAAATTCAGTCCCCCGTTATTTGCTTACAAGGCCAGTGGACATTGTTCGCCTTGAGTCAAGCCAAAAATCTCGATCATCCCTTAGTTCTATGACTTTCTACCTTAGTTCTGCCCAAGGATGGATGGATGCTAGACTATCCATCAACAAGCAAAAATGACATCATTTTTATACAAGCCTGAAAAAGGCTTATGCCAGCATTGCCTCTCACTCAGACTATCTTTCTTGGATTTTCTCTAGTTAGTTATGACTTAATGGTCACTTGATTTTAGTTCAAAAATCAACGAAAATAAACATAAGATATACATAATTTCTTATGTATATGCGTAAGGAAAACATGCCCATTTTAGACATCTTATATGACCAAAATAAATGGAAGGAACTAAAAGAATGTTTAGAGCACTAATGGTTAAACTCATTTCATCCACAATATGAGCGAGCAAATAAGATCAATTTACCAACTTACAGTAGTGATGAAAGTGACGAAGAGGAACAACTACCAAAACAATGCATGCTTTCGGGAAAAAAATTTACAATAAAAAAAATTATTTACAATAATTTTAAAAAGTTCAGCGAATCTATGTGAGTTCCGTCGGGACCTTAAAACCCTTTGTCTCCATAGGTATGAATTTGTATGAATTTTTTTAAAGGGTGGTATAGTTGAGTCACTCTCAGGTTTGCCCGGAACCCGTTTTTCCCGTTTTTCCTATATATTTTTATTTTTTTTTTGTTTCGTTTATTTATTATTTATGGGATGGCGGCGGGAAGTTTTGGAGTATGTGAATTATTGATTTTTGGTTATTGCGACCAGGAGCCGAGTGAGTGTAGGATTTTCATTTTTTCTTCTTTTTTTCTTTCTTTCCTCTTTTTCTCTTTTTTTCTCTTCTTTCTCTTTATTATGTTATTATAAGTGTTAATTTTAAGAGGGTAAATACTTCCGAACAAGCGTTAGCTTATGGAAGGTCATTTGTTTTTTTGCGTTGTGTTGTTTTTGGAATAAACCCTTATCTTATCTAATAAAGAAGGTACCCACTTTTCCAGAATGTGGCAAAGAGAAACTACTTGACTACGACAAACATAAAGAAGCAGAATCGATAAAATCACAAGAAACGGAAGAATTTTCAAAATTCCATACATTAGAGTCCCCTGCTGCCTTAGCGTAGAGATGCCTAGCGCGACAAACCCCTTGAACGCAACAAAGAGTGGAGGAGAGTAACGCTGAAAGCTCCTCTACAGATTCATGCGTGGCTTTTGGCTCGAGAAAGAGCAGCTTAAGAGATAAACTTTGGAGAAAAGCTAAATATTCGAAACCCGCAACAACTGTACCAACCTCTGCAGCTCTAATCGCTTAAGCTTTAATGCAAAAATCAAGGCGCCAAGAAACAGAGAGATTACAAAGATTTAATGAAGCCACGAGGCCTAGGTCGAATTCAGACCCGCACCCCAGAAAGACTTGCGAATTTTACCGGGAGGAGACCAAAAAATTCAGGAATTTCAAATCCTGATTAACCGCAACAGACAGAAAAAGGAAAAACAAGCAACGCGGCCAGTGGTCTAATTTTAGATTAAATTAATATAGCTAAAACAAATGTATAAGAAATAGGGAGAAAATTTAATAAAGATAAAAAGGATTAAGCAAGAGAAAAACAATAGTAGGGGGAGAGGTATTACTCCTGTACGTACAAGATCATTGACCTCCAACGAGGTAGAATACTGCGAGTACAAGATGACAGCCAATCAGAGGGCTACAATTCGTGTACACACAAGATCACGAGCCTCTTTCTAGGTCAATCACCGGTTGGAATACTGGGATAACAATGTGACGTCAGAGCAGACTTCTGGAAAATTCATTAGCATGGATTTACGTTATTTCTCTTACATTACAATTCCGCCTTGAGACTTTCTTACGCGCACATGGATAACTCAAAGAATATATATATATATATTCCGAATGTATTAAACGCGGGAATTTTAAATGTATGAGTGCATGGTTGCCATTACACAAAGGATCTTATAGAAATTACTTGGCATTTTAGGGGATTATTTGGGCAGGAAAAAGTTAGAACTTAATATGGCTAAAAGTGTAATGTTAGCATTCCGTAAATAGGTATAATAAATTACTATATTTATTTTTGCTACAAGTAACACCGCTTGTGACAGAAACTTTTTCGTTTACACAAAGGTGTAAGTAATATTTTAGATTGTATTTATTTATGTTACATGTAGAACAGTTTTTTGTTTCTTTTTTTACAGGTTTTTTATTTATTTATTTTCCTAATGTTCAAATCGTTCAATGGAATAAAATGTTAGTAAAGCGACAATCCGTTCAAAAGATCAAAGTACTTAAAAGGGTTTCAGAGCTAAAATCATAGGTGTAATAAAGGTTTAGAATCGCTTACCAACTGCATGTATATCTGGCCAACACTTTGTATTTTACTATATTTATTTTTGCTACAACTAACGGCGCTTATGGCAGAAACTTTTTCTAATTAGTTTACGGAAATATGAACATCCAGGTTAAAAATACATCTGATTTTATTAATAAAATTTTCTTAGCTAGGTTTCTTAACCTTTCGTAGGTGTATATCTGGTTTTATTAATAATATTTGTCATAAACCTGTTTTACATGTTAGTGTACTCATCTTTTTTCACTCCCAACATTACTTTACGACTTTTTGCAGGAGCCTTCTGATAATAACATTAGCTATTAACTCTCTATTAACGTTTTCTATAAAAAAATTTTAAAATTATTTCAAAACACTTTTTATTTTCAAAATACAACAATATTTATAACGTGTTTTTTTGCTATTTTTACATAATGATTCATGCCATTATCACTTTTATATTTCACTGTCTCCTTTAAAAGTTCTTGTAGTGTACGTATATTCGTACTCACACTATATACATGGTCAATATTATCCCTTATGTACGCATAGACATGAATGAAGTGAAAAGGGAAAGACAATCTCCTCTCTGTGTATGAAGGTTTACCATTTTCCAGCCAAAATACTGGACTGTTCTCTTCCTGAAATATAGATTAAACCATGATTTCCAATAACTCTATAAACATACTTCTAATGTTATATTTGTTAGTGGCAGAAACAAATATATCCTTATTTTCTGAGTCTCGTTGCTTTTAATGGGTAAGATAAAACTTAATGAAACGTATTTCGAAACAAAAAGTCCAATAAAAAAAGTTAAAAAAATTTTGAATCCTTAAACTACATCTCCTTTGAATAAATGTGTCCTTATTTTCTATATGGCAAACCTTATCGTTTATTGCAAGTTTTATAGGGAGTCTAAATTTAAAAAAGCTTTTTTCAACTGACGGTCAGGAGCAATATTAAAATCTAAGACAAACAGAAATTATTCCGTATATGAATGGGACCTACCCTTACTGAACCCATCGCATTTTAATTTTCGGGAATATGAACATCACAGTTTAAAAACGTCTGATTATATTAATAACATTGATTTTTTTTTAAAAAGTTGGGTTTGATCCAAACCCTAACTGGGCACATTTTTGCATATATTTTAATAAAGCTGGTTTTTATTTTTCATAAACTATATCTCCTTTGAATAAATGTATCCTTATTTTCTATATGGCAAACCTTATCGTTTATTGCAAGTTTTATAGGGAGTCTAAATTTAAAAAAGCTTTTTTCAACTGACGGTCAGGAGCAATATTAAAATCTAAAACAAACATAAATTATTCCATATATGAATGAGGCCTATCCCTTCCTGAACCCTAGCATTTTAATTTTCTGGAATATGAACATCACACTTTTAAAACATCTGAATATATTAATAACATTGATTTTTTTAAAATAAAGTTAGGTTTGATCCAAGCCCTCATTGGGTACATTTTTGCATATTTTCTGATTAAGCCGAATTTTAATTTTTAGGAATATGAACATCACAAACCCATCTTTAACAAATTTAACCTTAGCTAGTTGAAACTGTGCATAAATTTTTCAATTTTAGTTGTATTGCACAGCTAATAAAGGAACATTTAGCATTTTTTCTAATTTTGTGTGTTTTCTTAAGAAAATGACCCATCTTCAACAAACTTAACCTTAGCTAGTTGAAACTGTGCATAAATTCTTCATTTTTTGTCGCGTTACTTAGATAATAAAGGAACATTTAGTATACTTTCTTTATTTTTGTGTTTTTTAAGAAAATGTCCCATCTTTAACAAACTTAGCCTTAGCTAGTTGAAGCTGTGCATACACCGAAGAAGAAGAAATTCTAAAGTGAACAATAAAAAGACATTGTTGTTGTACACTTTTTTTTTATTAATAAACAAATTCACATACATTTTATAAGCACTTTACTCATAGGACACTAAAATCATTTTGTTTTATTTTCAAGGACAGCTCTTAGTGCAATGGTTATGCTCAATAATTCGAACACTGTAGACCGACATTTACGACAAAATGGGTTATTCCAAGCCTGAGGGGTATATTTGATAGGAAATTTCACAGATTTATCCTCATAGAAGATCAAACATGATTAGAAGCTATAGGTTCACACAAAACCATAGTATATAAACATTTGATTTTATTATAAACATTGATTTTTTTTAATAAAGTTGGGTTTGATCCAAGCCCTCATTGGGTATATTTTTGCATATTTTTTTTTTTTTTAATAAAGCTGAATTCTAATTTTCAGGAATATGAACATCACAGTTTAAAAACATCTGATTTTACTAATAATATTGATTTTTTTTTAATAAAGTTGGGTTTGATCCAAGCCCTCGTTGGGTACATTTTTTGCATATCTTTTAAATAAAGCTGAATTCTAATTTTCAGGAATATGAACATCACACTTTTAAAAACATCTGATTATATTGATAACATTGATTTTTTTAATAAAGTTGGTTTTGATCCAAGCCCTCATTGGGTACATTGTTGCATTTTTTTCTAATAAAGTGAGGTTTTAGTTTTCAGAATCATCAAAAACGGATTGTGCCCCCTGAAACTTAAAAATAAAATATGAGGATTATGTTAGTGAAGTTAAACGAATCTAAGTTGGGTATATTATTGTTTTTTTTAATAAAGCTGGATTTTAATTTTCAGAAATATGAACATCACAGTTTAAAAAACATCGATTTTTATTAATAACATTGATTTTTTTAATATCGTTGGAGATGGTTCAAGGGCTCATTGGGTACATTCCTATGCCATTCTTTTTCAATAAAGTGAGGTTTTAGTTTTCAGAATCGTCAAAAACGGATTGTGCCCCCTGAAACTTAAAAATAAAATATGAGAATTATGTTAGTGAAATTAAAAGAATCTAAGTCGGGTATATTTTTTTTTTTAATAAAGCTGGATTTTAATTTTCAGAAATATGAACATCACAGATTAAAAAACATCGGATTTTATTTATAACATTGATTTTTTTAATATCGTTGGGGATGATTCAAGGGCTCATTGGGTACATTTTTATGCCATTCTTTTTCAAAACTAGCTAGTGAGAATATTAAACAATGTAGGCGACTAATGAAAACTTTAATTTTTTTTAGGGAGATGGGGAATGATTCAAGGGTTCATTGGGTATAATTTTATGCCGGCGACTTATGAAAACTGTAATATTTTTTAGGGAGATGGGGGATTAATTCTTATGCCCTTCTTCTTCAAGATTTGCTAGTGAAAAGTTTAAACAATGTAGGCAACTAATAATTGACACCCATCAGCAAAAGACCTTAATACTTTAATATTATAAACTGAAAAAGTTCCCTTTTTAACCGTGATAATAAATATTGAGCCGGGTCGCTCCTTACTTACTTGTCGTAATCACGAACTGTTTGAAAATTAATAAAAAAGGACAATCAAGAATAGATGAGACTAGAAAAAAATATATCCTCATTTTCTGAGTCTCGTAGCTTTTAATGGGTAAGATTAAACTTAATGAAACGTATATATTTGGAATCATCATAATAAACAATTTCTTTTGATATATCTATTGGTATCAAAATTCTGTTTTTTACAGTTTCGGTTACTATTATTGAGCCGGGTCGCTCCTTATTTACAGTTCGTAACCACGAACCGTTTGAAAATTAATAAAAAAGGACAATCAAGAATAGGTGAGACTAGATAAAAATATATCCACATTTTGGTATTTTTTCTTTTTGTATGTTTTCTTAAGAAAGTGACCCATCATTGCCAAATTTAGCCTTATCTAATTGTTAGAGTGCATAAACTCTTAATTTTTTTGCCGTATTGCATGGATAATAACAGGAAATTTAATAATTTTTAGATTTTTTGTGTTTTCTGAAGAAAATGATCAATTATTAACAAACTTAGCCCATAGCTAGTTGAAACTGTGTATAAATTCTTCTTTTTAGTCGTAAAGCATAGGTAACAAGGGAACATTTAGTATTTGTTTCCATATTTGTGTGTTTTTTTTTCAGGAAATGGTCCATCTTCAACAAACTTAAACAAACTTCAAATTTTGTCGTGTTGCATAGCTAATAAAGAAACACTTAGTTTTAAAGGAAAAACTTGATATTTTTTCTTTTTTGTTTGTTTTTGTTTCAGAAAAAGCCCCATTATTAACAAATTTAGCCTTAGCTAGTTAAAACTGTGCATAAATTCTTCAGTTTTAGTTGTATTGCACAGCTAATAAAGGAACATTTAGTATTTTTTCTAATTTTGTGTGTTTTCTTAAGAAAATGGACCATCTTTATCAAACATAGCCTTAGCTAGTTGAAACTGTGCATTAATTCTGCATTTTTTTGTCGTGTTACTTAGGCAATAAAGGAATATTAAGAATTTTTCCTAATTTTGTGTGTTTTCTTAAGAAAATGGAACATCTTTAACAAACTTAGCCTTAGCTAGTTGAAACTGTGTATGAATTCTTAATTTTTTGTCGTGTTAGGTAACAAAGGGACATTTAGTATTTTTTCTAATTTTGTGTGTTTTCTTAAGAAAATGGCCCATCTTTAACAAACTACTGGAACTTTAAATCAAACATGAATTTCATTATTGAGATAGTATTAAACAAAAAAGTCTTACAACATTTCAGCTATTCATTGCTATTCTCTGATTAATGTATCTTTAGTTCAATGACGACTGCTCTATGAAACAACAAACACAGACTTATATCGTGAACGAAAGTAGCGGTTCAAAATCTAGATTAACCTATGTTATTAAAGAAATAGAAAAACAAGCAAATGTCTTCCATCACTTACAAACAGAACTTTTCATGATGAAACCGTTATACTAATCAGATAAAATATTATCTTTTAATTCCCAGCGCAGTTCAGTTTAACCCATCGAAAGCTAAGAGCCTGAGAAAATTTGTCTGATTTATATAGAAAATAAGGACACATTTATTCAAAGGAGATGTAGTTTAAGGAATAAAAAAATTTCTAACTTTTTTCCTGTTATTGGCCTTTTTTTATTAGACTTTTTGTTTCGAAATACGTTTCATTAAGTTTAATTTTACCCACTAAAAGCTACGAGACTCAGAAAATAAGGAAATATTTGTTTCTGCCGCTAACATATATAACATTAGAAGTATGTTTATAGAGTTAATGGAAGCCACGATTTAATCTATATTTCAGGAAGAAAACAGTCCAGTATTTTGGCTGGAAAGTGGTGAACCTTCATACACAGAGAGAAGATTGCCTTTTCCTCTTCACTTCATTCATTTCTATGCGTATATAAGGGATAATATTGACCATGTATATAGTGTGAGTACGAATATGCGTACACTACAAGAACTTTTAAAGGAGACAGTGAAATATAATAGTGATAATGACATGAATTATTATGTAAAAATAGTGAAAAAGGCACGTTATTAAAATTATTGTATTTTGAAAATAAAAAGTGTTTTTAAATAATTTTTTAAAATTTTATAGAAAACGTTAATAGAGAGTTAATAGCTAAAGTTATTATCAGAAGGCTCCTGCAAAAAGTCGCAAAGTAATGTTAGGAATGAAAAAAGATGAGTACTTTAACATGTAAAACAGGTTTATGACAAATATCATTAATAAAACCAAACATACACCTAAGAAAGGTTAAGAAACCTAGCTACGAAAATGTTATCAATAAAATCAGATGTATTTTTAACCTGGATGTTATATTTCTGAAAACTAATTAGAAAAAGTTTCTGCCATAAGCGCCGTTACTTGTAGCAAAAATAAATATGGTAAAATACAAAGTGTTGGCCAGATGTACATTTAGTTGGTAAGCGATCCTAAACCTTTATTACACCTAAGATTTTAGCTCTGAAACCCCTTTAAGTACTTTGATCTTTTTAACAGATTGTCCCTTTACTAACATTTTATTCTATTGAACGATTTGAACATTGGGAAAATAAATAAATAAAAAACCCGAAAAAAGAAACAAAAAACTGTTCTACATGTAACATAAATAAATACAATCTTAAATAGTATTTACACCTTTGTGTAAAAAAAAAAGTTTCTGTCAAAAGCGGTGTTACTTGTAGCAAAAATAAATATAGTAATTTATTACACCTATTTACGAAATCCTAACATTATACTTTTAGCCATATTAAGTTCTAACTTTTTGCTGCCCAAATAATCCCCTAATATGCCAAGTAATTTCTATAGGATCCTTTGTGTAATGGCAACCATGCACTCCTACATTCAAAATTCCCGCGTTTAATACATTCGGAATATATATATTCTTTGAGTTATCCATGTGCACGCAAGAAAGTCTCAAGGCGGAATTGTGATGTAAGAGGAATTGCGTAAATTCATGCTAATGAATTTTCTAGAAGTCTGCTCTGATGTCACATTGTTATCCCAATATTCCAGCCGATGATATATATAGATGTTTTTTAAACTGTGATGTTCATATTTCTGAAAATTAAAATCCAGCTTTATTTTTAAAAAATATTCAAAATGTACCCAACTTTATAAAAAAAATCATTGTTATTAATAAGATCAGATGTTTTTTAAACTGTGATGTACATATTTCTAAAAATTAAAATCCAGCTTTATTAAAAAAAAATTGCAAAATGTACCCAACTTTATAAAAAAAATCCTTGTTATTAATAAGATCAGATGTTTTTTAAACTGAGATGTACATATTTCTGAAAATTAAAATCCAGCTTTATTAAAAAAAAATCAAATGTTGTTAATAGAATTAGATGTATTTTAAACTTGGGATGTACATATTTCTGAAAACTGAAACCTCACTTTATTAAAAAAATATGCAAAAATGTCCCCAATTATTAAAAGAAACCAAATATCATTAATAAAATCAAATATACTTTAAACATGGTTGTTCTTATTTCTGAAAATTAAAACCAAACTTTATTAGAAAATCAAATATTATTAATAAAATCAGACATACACCTATTAAAGGTTAGGAAATCTAGCTTAAATGTGAATTTTTTATGCTTTAAGCATGTTTTATGTCATTCTAAGACATGTAAAAAAAGTTGAAGTAAAATTATCATGTTAAAATAATAAACTTCAAAAAAGTATAAAAAATTGTGGGGGTGGCCCCAAAACGTTGGGGGGGGGGGGGAGGCTTGGAGGTTGGGGAGAGGAGACCATGGAGGTTGAGGTCCTTGGTGGCTATGGTCATTGGTATTTGCGATACTTGATGGTTAGAATCCATAACCATTTCACTAATCCTATATTGTGTACTTCTTCATTCTAAGACACATAAAAAAAGTTGAAATAAAATTATCATGTTAAAAAAATAAACTTTAAAAAAGTATAAAAATGGGGGGAGGGGCCCAAAATTTGGGGGGGGGCCTTCTGTGTCTCAAGCGCGCAAATAAAAAGTATTAAAAAATGGGGGGGGGAAGTTGGGGTGGGCCATTCTGTGTCTCAAACGGGCAAAAAAAATTGTATTAAAACATGGGGGGCAAAAATTTGGGGGAGGGGGGCCCTTGGGGGTTGGGGTAGGGGACCTTACAACCCTGTTCAAATGGTACTTGTTTATTATACAGAACACAGTCCAGAACCACCCAAATAAAAATAATATGTATCTCTTACTAGGAGTTAGCATTCCCTGACATGCCTTACCTTTTTCGTTTCTACTTTAAAATTTATCTTGTCTCATGAAGAAATTGTGTCAAGACATATCATGCCCCTTCAGTATTTCCAAGTCCCTGATAAGAATGATCCAATGTTGAAATTTACTTATCTGATGTTGTCACCTTGTTATCCCAATATTTCTAACCGGTAATTGACAGCTGTCATCTTTTCCTTATCTGATGATGTCACATGTCCCGATCGTTGATCTTGTTCTCACACGGATTCTAGTCCTCTCTCTAAGTAGGTCACTTGTACGTACAGTACCTTCTGGGCTCCTCTTACTTCAGAATTTAATTTTATAAAAAAAATAGACGTAATTCAGCTTTAAAAAAAACAATTGGTTTTGTAATAGCCACAAAACCAGAGCTACAGGTTGTGGAGGTTGAAATATGAAGTTTAAAAAAATCCATGTCCTTGCCGTAACGCGAGACGCGTGGTTGGGCATATCAAATATAAGCAACAGTCGCCTTCGCTCTTGGACTTGTTTTGCTCTGAGATGTTTTTGACCTCTGGTCATTGCCAGATATGGATTGTTTTGAGCTTATGTAAGTGCAGGTAATTATTATGGTTTTAAGCTGTGTCTTGTTTCTTTAATATGCCGCGACACCATTCAATGTACCGTGTTGCCTAAAGTAAGTATCTTGCATCGTTGTTGTTTTGAGCCAATTAGCCTGTGCCGTCATAGTTTAGAATTAACTAGAGGTAAACAGTGGCTAATATATATCTCCTCATATTTTATGCAGCTTAGAAGGAACGTCTCCTTATAGTTGGATTCGGCTATCCATAGTTGGATTACTTACTGTAGCTTTCAATATTCTAATCTTGGCTTTCACTTTCAATATTCCAGTTGGTCATCAGTTTAGCTTTTAATATTCTAATCTTGGCTCGCAGATCTAACTTCCCATTCTTCAAAAAAAAAAATATATATATTGTAAAAAAAAACAGCTTGGGTGTTGTCTATTCTACTTTTAATATATTCACTGCACCCTCCATCTTTACTAATAATACTACTAAGGTAAGTGAAGCTGTCCGCTTGATCGATTTATTCGTTACCCAGTGTAACCTTTTCAATTGTACTTATTCCTAGCCTTAGCAACTTGAACTCTCGCACCCTAAACTCAAAAAACCTCTAAAAGTTCATTCATTTTGCCCACATAAATTAGAATGAGTAGGGCTCAAAACTCCTATGCCTTCCCAAGGCCAGAACATAACTTGTACTTTACTGAAAAAAATACAAATGAACGTGCATTGTCAGTTTAATATACACACACTGATATTTAGTAATCAAAATCTTAATATTATTTGATTTATTAAAGTTATAAAAGTAAAATATTTCAATTTTTTCAGTAGAGTTCAGATTATATTCTGGCCTTGGGATGGCATAGGGGTTTTGAGCCTTATTCATACTAATTTCTGCTCGTTTTGAGTTTTACTCGGTTATTTATTGTAATTTCTATTCGTTTTGGGTTTCCTTTACTGATTTATGCTGATTTGTGGTAGTTTCACACTTGGTAGATTATTTTATTTTTGCTCATTTATGGTTTAATGGAGTTCTTTACTTTTCTTTGAAAAACTTACTTTGTGGAAAAAGTCTTTTTTAATTAATTTACCATAAAGATCAGAACTTCACGCTGACGTTGGTTTAAGTTCGGGACAGATGACGCAGCTTCTAACATCGGCCACAACTGTGCATTTGCTTGACTGTGCGCAAATGCACTGATCGAAAATAGTGATACTGGGTGACTCCACAAATTAGACGTGTTGACCACGTTGGCCACCCTGAAACAATAAAAAATTCCAGTTTCAGTCATGTTTGTTGATACAGATAGCTGTTCTACTGCATCTTGTGGAATTTTTCAAATCTAAGGGAGGGTATTCTTGTCAAAATAAATGAAAATAAATAATCAAAAATAATATAGAAGCAGGGGTGCAAATGGAAAGGAAAATGAAAATGCATTCAATTGAAACCTACTGGGTATTATAAAGTAAGAATTTCCTTGCTTGTTTTTTCTTTAATTTTATGTATAGTCAAAGATTGTCCCGAAAAATGATTTTTACTAAAAATATTACTTTTGATTCTGCTTCATATAAAACTAAACTATCGAAAATTGTCCCTTAAAAAAAAGAATTTTAATGAGCATTGGCAATCTTTGAAGCAAGATGTTTAGTTTCTTAAACCAATACACTTTGAATTGACAACTCAATAAATGAATTAACAATTAATTTCCCAAACATGTATAAGAAATGTATTTAAAAAGAAGAAAATATCAATAAAGATCTGCTGCATATCAGGTTAATCAGATTAGATTGATAATTTAAAGGATAATTATAATAATTTAAATCCAAGCAGTTTTTGATTTTCCAATACTTTAATGATGAAGGATAAACTGTTTTGAATAAATCCTGCTTTCAGTAACTACAAATTACCTTTTGATAATTAGAAGTTCAAAGGGGCTGGCAGCCCGGCTATTGTTTGTGGTAATTGGTATTCATTTAAGAAAGTTGATTATTCATTTTATTTTCTGTTTCTTCTAGGATTCATCCATATCAGTATGTGTCATCTTGATGTCCTATATGATTATTCGTTTAAACTTATGTTCGCTTTAGGTTTCTTTAATACGTTAAGAGCAATTTCTTTTCATTTTCAAGTTTTTTATTATTACATTAATTTTTTTCTTCTCGTTTTAGGTTTTAATAAGGCTCTTTAATTTTCTTTGAAAAACTCATCTTTGGGAAATGTTCATTTTAAAACTAAATTCCGTTTGTTTTTCACTTGACTTATTTTTATTATTGGTTAATTTCAGGAATGTTTTTTTTCAGTTGTTTTTACTTAAGAGCTCAATGGGGGATTATAAACAACATTCTTATCAAAATTTGAATATTCAATGAAAGTTTTTTACTGATTTCTTGCTTTAAAGTGCTAGCGCTTAGGAATGTACCCGCGTCATATTCTTGATTTAAAGTGTAAATGCATTGGTGTGTACACGCGTCTTAAAGCACCATTTTGTTAAGAAAGAATTTTATTTTCTAATTTGTCGTAGCTATTTGTTTTATTTAAATAAATTTAGTTCAAGAATATTCATAAAAAAGGGTTCTGGTGTACCGTCTTTAAAAAATATCATTAACAAATTGTTCGTCACGACTCACTCCACACAGATTTTTTTCTTCAATTTATTTCTGGCTTTAATGTAGATGCACGGGGTCCAGTTTAAATGTTCTAAAATTTTCAAGTGAATCCGCATTGCAAGAATCGAATTGTTCTTAGTAATTGTAAATACGGTGAAAGTTTCTTCCGAAGCTTTTGGTCATCGCAACAGTTCACTTTGATCAATGAACTTCACCTAGAAAGTTTCAAGCTGAAATCAGAAGAAACCTTTCTTTGGGGTTTCAAAAATTGATAAAAAACAATCTTGTTCAAAATATTCTCTCCTACAGTTGATTTTGTCCAGTGCGTATGTCCAGTAAGGCGGAAGCGAATCCAATATAGAATAAATATGGGCTCCAATGAAGGCATAGTAATCTCGTTTATGATCAAATGTGACTTTCTTGAAATACACGCTTAATTCTCGGCTCTTATCCCTATTTTTAACTATTTGATTTGAACGAAACAAGGGTGACTTACAAAGAAAAAAAATGAACCTAATTTTGTGAATATCGATTCGTATCTTAAATTTCTTTCATGTCTCCTACTCTTGAGACTTGTACGGCATATAGACAGGCATAAATAGAACTCGATGAATTCTATGCATTCGGACGTTTAGTTTAATGAAATATACCTGTAAATTCACAAACAAGCATCATTTCGCTGATTGGCTTCAACTTAGAGGGACAAGAGGATCTCAGCGAAGACAAAAACGGTGAATACATGCTTTTACATTGATTCGTGATGCCCATGATAGGCCCATATTTATTCTTTCCTTTATTGCTCCATTGTTTTTCCATTGTAAGTGTTATAAATAAATCATCATCATCAAAATATGACCTATTGGTCAGACGCGTCAAACCCCAAACAACAAACAACAACGGGTATAAATAGATACAAATAAAAAGAAAATAAATAGTCAGCCAGAGATATCTGTGGTGAGAGGCCCCACTACTAAGCTCCTCATCATAGAGTACAATCACCTACAATGTATATCATAAAAGTTCTCTCATCATTGTTCTATGAGGCAGAAAGATAGCGTCCTTCAAACTTTTTGCTAACATCAGTGAGCTGTAATATTTTAGAAAAAAGATCCCCATAGAGCAAAGTTGTGAAGCTGAAAACACTTTTCTTGTACTTCATTTGAATATAAGATCTATTTTGTAAGGTTTCGCTTTTATAACCCAAAGGTTAAGGTCATTAAAGGACAGTGCTCGCTAAAAAGAAAAGAGAAGAGTTAGGTACTTCTAAATACCTTCTTGGGGCTTACTTTAGCCTGTGGATCCATTCCTGAATTTTTATTCTCCTAACGTAACCCCTTTCCAAGATAGCAACAAGTAGCTTGTTTGGAATTTTACCGCTTTCTTCAATTCAGTATTTCTTGAGGTATTTCTAATATGAGCCTTTGAAGTGCATTGAATCATTGTTGTCCTCCTGAAATTCTGTAACTTAGGCGGATTTGTTTTTTGCAAACTCAGCTTCATTTTGCCTTCAGCAAATGAAATTTGCACTGGTTTAGATTTTTCATCAAGAGGGCAGAATGCTTGAAAAAAGAGATCAAAGTGGTGTATGCTTTACAGAAAGGTGACTGTTACCAGGAAGAATTGCTATAGGGCAGAGGTTCCCCCCCCCAACCCTATTTTACTCCACCCTCAAAAGTGAGATTGAATTTGTCAAAGCTTGGAGTTTATCCCTCCTGTCTGTTTAAAGAAAACAGATGCATAATAGAAGCTTTGTTCATTTCTATCTTAGGGGTGACCTGCATTTTTAGTCCTACATTCAATGGGTGTAAAAGGGTAATTTTTTGTTTGTTTTCTACAAGAAAGTTTTAAGTCTAACTTTTATGTTTATATACATGTTTTACAAATCACTTATTTATACTAGAGGTTCATTTACAAGTTTGCGACCTACCTTGGAATCCCTAGTCTCAAAAGTACAATTGAGTATGTTAAAGCTAGGAGGCATACACCACCTGCATGTTGAAAGAAAAAGAGATGCATAATTGAAGTTTTGATCATATCTAACTTACATTTAATGTGTTTCAAAGACGGGTTGGGCGGCTAATGCAATGTTTAAATATATTGTTTCACATTTTTGCACAACCTAATATTGTTAAAATAGGTGAGATTGTCAAAGTTTTGAATGACCACAATGTACTTCAATTATTGCTAAGGGGAATAGAGGGACAACCACTGGTAAAGGCTCTACAGAAAATTCTTCCGGTAATTAAAAAGTTTATTGCCCAAAAATTTTTAAAACTGGAGAAGGGGCGCTTCTCAATAATTAATGACTTTAAAAATTAAACATTACTCGGTATTCGTTTAGTCTCCAGAGTGATAACATCTTTTTGGATTTATTGAACTTTAAAACATGCTTTGAAATCGTATTAATTCATTGCCTCGAAATTTAATAAATTCAGTGACCTAGAGTGATTACAGAAGTTTCACAATATTCTGCTACGGGTTAAAATCTAAAGTGAACTTATTGTTATGGACTAATTATGGATAGCTTTATTTGGATTTAATACTACGGTAGCACCAACAGGTACGGCATTTCTGAGTCTTCAACAACTTGCTAGTTCGAATTCTAGAAAATAATTTATTAGCCAAATTCATTCAATTTTTCGCTAATTCAGTAAGAGTCTGTGCAGAAATGGGCGGGAACAAACACAGCAGCCGTATGGCTACCGGCCAGACATTGATCCTTAAACTGCTGGGGAAAGGTGATTTGGGTACTGGCACTTCCCACAGGTTTTGCTAACTGTTTCATAGCAGATATCAGTAGTCGAATATACGATTGATTAATTCAGTAACTGATTGATTCATTGAATATACTATTGATTGATTGACTGATTCACCGCCTGATATTTCATTCCGTACTGTTATGGCATCGAAGACACTAATGTTGAATGCAGTTCTGAACTATGAGGTTCGAGCAAGAAAGGCTGGGAACACGGATGCGGATATTGTCAAAGTAGAATGCGGATTTTTTGCTGGCGATCAAATAGCGCAAGCCAAGCAGTTAATCTGGTCCGAAGCGAAAATGTCGGTCAGCCCAACTGACAGACAGAAGGTTTAGGACACTTTTACAGACATCCTTAAAGCGCTTGATTATAGTGCTAAGAATTCGGTGCCACTGCCAAAGTTTGTAATTTTCCAGCCAGATGAGGTTCCCGTTGCTCCGGGTGATGCAAGCGTAACGCTGACGAGGAGATAAATGAACTTTGTCCCGAGTTCAAGAGTTTTGTTTCCTCATTCGGTCAGCCAATTTCGTCTACATCCGCGCCGGACACTAAGGACATTGCAAAAGTAGGTGCTAAACCATCGTATTCAGTTCTCCTCAATCTCCCAAAAACGCTCGATAATCCGGACGCTCGCAAGCGTTTTGTCGATAGTGTGTGCCCGAACTCTGATGAGATTAATGAACTTCGTAAAACCAAGGGTGACTGGAAGCTGATAGTAAGATCCAAATCGTCCACAAGAACCATCGTTCAGAACGAGAAATCAAATGCTCTCGACGTAACTGCAAAACTAACAGAGCGACTCTTCATTCCAGTTCTCAAGCGTGTCCCTTCTAGTATGACAGAGCAGGTTATCAATAGGCTTGTTCCTACTGCCACTAAAGTGGCTGAAATCGGCAGTTTTGAACGCGCGAAAGTCTTCAAGATTTACTTTGATAATAAAAATGATCTGGATCAGTTTCATAGAGACTCAATCAGGGTTGGCTATGAAAAGCTGCCTGCTGAACATTTTAAATTTATGCACCAACGATATTACTCCTGTCACTGTGTCAGGCATATCGCAGCTGATTGTTCTCAGTCTCCCCGTTTTGGACGCTGTGGTGCCGAAGACCATACCTTAAGTAAGGATCTTCCTTGCAAAAGCAATTTCTGAGTATTGTGCAACAGAAAAGGCCACACTTGTTATAGCGTGAGGTGTCCAGCCAATAACTCACCATCAAAATGAACACTACACACAGCAATGTTTCATATACTGTTGCATCATGGAATTTGAATATTAGTTTTCTGAATCATTCTGTGTTCTTAGAGAAACTAATGCCTGAATATGACCTTGTTTGTGTTCAAGAACATTTTGTGATATCTCTTAGTCTGGGCTTATTAGATATATCCCCAAGTCATACAGTGTTCTCTGTCCCTGCGTGCTGACCACGAACTCACGGTTGCCCTTCCGGTGGGTTGGCCAGTTTTGTGAAATCTTTCCTCCCGTGCTCGAGCTTTGACTCTGGAAGTGATTTTCTTGTAGTGAGGATTAATAATGTGGTTTTAATTAATGTTTATCTTACAACGGATTATCAAGGCGAGAAATTGGAGAGACTGTTTGCAATTAGTGTGGCTCAGCTAGCTAAATGTCGCAAAAACGTGAAAAACTGGGCCTTTCTTGTGTTATAGCGGATGATTTCAACTGTGACTTGACATAGGAAAATGAAACTATATCTAGTCGTGTGACTCTACTTTATGGTTTGCTTGACAGTGAATATATACTCGCATTAAAAAATAAGGACTTTTCTTATATCCACAATAGTGGAAGCACATCTAATATCTACCATGTTGTTCATACCCCGTCGGTCTCTGTTTCTGAAGTAACCCTGTCGGACTCTTGTTTTACGTCGGATCATTTTCCGCTTTCTTTTGTATTTAATGTGAATGTTAGCCCTGCAAGTTCGTTTCCTAATCAGGAGGCGAAACGATTTTATTTTGTTTATGATTGGTAGCGTACTTCTAAGGATAGTTTTCAGAGTGTTAGTGATAGCATACTAGATAAAATTCCCCGTTTGATCTGCTTACGAATAGTTCTAAAATGAATCTACTTGAGACTCGACTTCGATTCAACACGTATTGCAGTGAGCTTACTCATGCATTGCTTGTTGCTGAAAAGCCAGCTATACCTGCTAGAAAAGTAAAGACTGATATAGAAATTCCTGGCTGGTTGTCTAATATCGGTTTACTGAATGCTTGTAATTCTGCTAAGTTGTTTCTTCTATCTGGTGGGAAGTCAGTTCACTGCGTGATGGTTGGCTGAATAAGATTCAGATTCTTACGAAACGGCGATTTGCAAAGGAGCTTTCTTTGCATCATGGTTCTTTAATTGCGGTAAATTCTGAAGCGGTTCGTTTGAATCCGAATAAGCTTTGGCTGGCATTATCTAAGGATTCAAGCGGAGATCCACCTTCGCAAATTCCTCTACTACGATGGATTGAACATTACCTAACTCGCTACCAGACCCACAGCATCAGGATGGTTTTAAAACTCGTCTTGATGTTTTTTTTTTTCGTTTGCAAGAAGTCCTGGTGCTACTGTTAAGAAGGTTATGATATATTCGGCTATTAGAAAGCCGAAGAAAAAGAAATCGGGTGGCTTTGATCAGATTGCGTCTCAGCATTTATTTTTGTGCAACGATTTATTTCTTGAGCACCTTGTTCTACTTTTTCAAATGGTTTTTAACCTAGGAATGTTACTTGATTCTTTCTGTATAGGATCTCTGACACTAAATTTGAAAAAGGGTAAAGCATCGTCAGAGTGCTTTTCATACTGCCCAATTACCGTTGCATCTACTTTTTGCAAGCTTCTTGATTTGTTGATTATAGATGAGTTACAATAAAAGCGCAATGTCCATGACCACCAGTTTGGCTTTCAAACTGGCCTTGGATGCGGACATGCACCTAGCGTACTTATTTCGGTCTAATTGATGCAGAAAACCGTGGTGAAATCCTAGCACTAGCATCCTATGACGTCAGACGTGCTTTCAATTCATTGATACATGAAGGTATAATACTTGATATGGGTCTTAAAGGTGTTGACCCTGTTTTTTTGGCGCCACTGTATGATATGTATGTTCATTTAAAAGCTGAGCTTTTCCTTCCTGCGGCCATCAGCACAGGACAGATCCCATTCATTGACTGTGCCATTGAGTTTTCACCACGTGACAACCCTATGTTGCCAGTGAAAAAAGGAGTAAGGCAGGGTGCTATTACCTCACCAACTGCACTTGACAATAGCATTGTTAATCCTCAGTCTAATGGCCTGACTACATGTATTCTTTTAGGGGTTAACGTCTGCCTGATTGGTTATGCAGATGACGTCTTTAATCTGAGTCGTTTTCTGTGTGGCCTGGAAGAAAATTTTCTGAAAATCCAGTGCGCGTATCATTAAATAGGCCTCCAGTTTAACGCTGATAAATCGTCTGTGTTGTTGTTTAATTCAAAAGAAAGTGAGTACTCGCTAGTTCGATTAGGTAATGCCAAAGTTGAGCTAGTTAATTCCAATGTGTATTTAGGTCTTCCGTTTGGGTGTTCAATTACTGAAACTAGTCGGCTTCTTATGGCTCACTTCCACAAACGCGAGTCGTACACCTACAGCCGTATTGTTGCAAATAAGCGGAAATTTGATTGCCGAACTCTATCACTACTTTATAACGCTATGGTGCTCCCTCATTTGCTGTAATTGAGCCCGTGCTGGGAAATATTTACTCTGAGTGATAGGCGTAATCTTTGAGCTACATATTATAAGTTGGCAAACTTTTAATATAACTTACAACCCTTTCCCCGCTGGCTCTGAGGGGGTTATTATCCTCAAAGATCTAATGTCTAAAACTAGTATCTATGTTGAACAAAATGACTATCTAGAATTTTGACTGGATGTGTTTGGGGAAAAAATGGGCGTGAGACGGGGTTAGTTGCCCTCAAATCACTTTCGACTATAAAAAAGGGCACTAGCCCTTTGAATTTCTGATCGAATGAGCCCTTTTTCAATTTTCTACGACAAAGCTTTCAATAAAAACCTTATATGCATCCATGGCATAACTTACAACCCTTACCCTGAAAGCTGTGGCGGGAGTGTTATCCTCTTAGATATAATTTTCAGACCTTTCAACTACCTTGAACAAAATGGCTATCTCAAAATTTTGATTGGGTAACTTGGATAAATGGTGGGCGTGGAAGGGGTGTTAGTTACCTTCCAATCAGTATCGACTATCAAAAAGGGCACTAGCCATGTCAATTTCCAATCAAATGAACCCTTTTTAAAGTTTCTACGACAACGCTTTCTATAAAAAACCTTATATGCCCCCATGGCATAACTTACAGCCCTTGCCCTGAGGGCTATGGGGGGTTGCCATCCTCAAAGACCTAATTGCCACAACTTTCAACTACTTTGAACAAAATAGCTGTCTCAAAATTTTGATTGAATGTGTTTGGTTAAATGGTGGGCATGGAAGGTGTTAGTTGCCCTCTCATCACTTTTGACTATTAAAAAGGGCACTAGCCATTTCAATTTCTAATCAAATGAGCCCTTTTTGAAGTTTCTACTAAAATGCTTTCTATAAGAACCTTATACGCCCTAAGGGCATAACTTACAACCCTTGCCCTGATGGCTGTGGGGGAATGTCCTCCTCAAAAAGATAATTTCTATTTGTAAATCAACTATGCTGAACAAAATGACAATCTCAAAATTTTGATTGGATGTGTTTGGGGAAATGGTGGGCGTGGAAGGGGTGTTAATTAGCTTCTCTTGACTATCAAAAAGGGCATAAGCCACTCCAATATCCAATTGAATGAGCCTTTTCTAAAGTTTCTATGACAACTCCTTTGATAGGAAGTGTCCTGGTCTAAAGGAAAAAAATAATACATTGTGCCAACATTGTTCTTTGCTTAGGCAGCGTGATTGCACTGCCTATGATTATTGAATTATGAAAGAGCATAAAAAAGCACTAAATGATACATTCACATTTATCCTAGCTAAATTATGTTGTAAACTGTAAATTTATTTATCCTAGTTTGTGGTAGCCTGCAAAATTCTGTAGATTGTTTGTAGCCTATATAGATTCAAAAAATTTATATTCACTCCTAGCTACAATTTAAGACTGACAATCCAAGATGGCCTAACCCAAGCTCTCTTCTTTGGTGGAGGTCTTTTGTCAGCCACTTGAATCCTCAACTATTTCCTTCTCTTCAGGAGGAAAATTTAAAGAAGTAAGTTGAGATACTTCTTCATGATGTTTAGTTTTGAAAATCTTGCACAATAGGCGTTTTTTATATGAGTATCGTTTACCCACTGAGCTCCTGAAATTGGTTTCCAAGAAAACTACATGTGCGCAGCTCTTAAGAGACAAGACTGGCAGACTGACTTGCTTGATTACTTATTTTGAAGTTATTTGGTTTTGTTTTTAGGTATAGGCATAAAAAGTGACTTTCTGCAGTAATTTATAAAGACTATACGTAGGCCTAGGCCATTTCTAAGAAAGAAGTACTGAAAATTAGAGTGGATGACTCAAAATCTAGTTTCTCTTTAGAGCAATTACTATAGCATGAAAGAGCATAAAAAAAGCACCAAGCGGTACATTCACTTTTATCCTAGATATTTTATGTTGCAAACTGTAGGTTTACTTATCATAGTTTGTGGTAGCCTACAAACATTCTGTAGATTTCCTATAGCTCATATATATTTTAAAATCCTTAGATTCACTCCTAGCTGCAATTTAAGATAATAGCCAATACTGACAATCCAAGATGGCCTAACCCAAGCTCTTTTCTTTGGTGAATGTCCTTTGTCAGCCACTTCAGTCCTCAACTATTTCCTTCAATTCAGCAGGAAAATTTGAAGAAAAAGTTGAGATATTTCTCCTCGATGTTTAGTTTTGAGAATGTCGCGCAATAGGCGTTTTTTATACGGCTATCGTTTCCTTTGCCCACTGAGCTGTTGTTATCAGTTCCCGAAAAAAGCTGCGTGTGCCCAGCCCTTAAAGCGTGATTTAGAAGGTCGACTCGTCAAAATGTGAACTTATTAAAAGCAAGAAAAAGAAGAAAGTTCGATTTTATTGATTCAAAATTTTGGCTTGGCACAATAAAAGGAATGCCATCAGATCCTTCAAGAGAAATCCATCCACTGGAAAATATATTGCAAAGCTACAAGCAGAGGCAAAACTTAAGAGAACAATTAAACTTGCAAAAGAAGAGGCTTGCAAAAACTTTCTCTTATCAGTGTCCCACAAAACGCAAGAGTCAAAGATTCATAAATTCCTAGACAAGATGTGTGGCAAATTCTCCACACAGAACCCCTTCCATTACCAGCTAACTCTAAATGGTCAGCAGCTGGAAACCAACGAAGAAAAGGCTAAATTTTTAGCAGATTTTTATGAGAAGAAATTCAAAAACACCTCTCATAATCCACCTCAGATCAGCCTAACACCCCATTTTGACTTGCCTGGGTCCCAGTATCTACTCCAAGATTTTACAATGATTGAGCTGAATAAAGCAATCAATTCAATCAAACCCAAAACAACTTGCAGCCACGACCAGATCCATCCATCTTTACTCCAACACCTTCCAATAGAGTTTAAAAAAGTACTCTTATCTCTCTTCAACAATGCCTGGAGCAATTCCTTCTTCCCATCTGCTTGGAAAACATCACTCATCATCCCCATATTAAAACAAAATAAACCCAAAGAGGACCCCAACTCCTTCAGACCCATTATGATTACCCCAGTTCTGGGAAAATTATATGAGAAGATAATCCACTCCCGATTGTATTGGTTTGCTGAGTCTAACCACCTCATCCCACATACCCAAACAGCATTTAGGAAATATCATTCTTCCATTGATGCATTTGTTCGCCTAACCAACGCCATATCTGAGTGTCTGAAAGACAACCAAATCCTAGTTGCAGCCTTCTTGGACTTCCAGAACGCATATGATAATATCCAACATCCACTCCTACTGCAAAAATTATCAAAAATGGGTTTTCCAATACCTGTAGTGAATTTCTTTAAAAGTTACCTATCTGAACGCTCTTTTGTTCTCCAAGTAAATTCCTACATCACTTCTAAAAAGTCTGTCTCCAAAGGCCTTCCCCAAGGTGCTGTCCTCAGCTGTCTCCTGTTTTCACTATATTTATGGGATCTCAACCTACCCCAAACAAATATTCAGTTTGCAGATGATATAGTCCTATGGTCTACCTCAAATGATTTTGAACTAGCCCAATCCAAGTTACAAAAGTCGCTTTATGCCTTTGAATGTTTCTCCAACAATTCATGCCTACCCACCTTCCCATCAAAATCAGCTATAGTACAGTTTCATAACAGGAGAAATCCCCAATCTGCCCTACTAACCCTAAATGGTGTTGTCATCCAAGAGCAACAACACATCAAATATCTTGGCCTCACTCTAGACCAAAAACTAACCTTCAGGCTCCACATTGAAAATGTGAGAATAAAATGCCTCAGGAAAATGCGTATCTTACAAAGGCTACTCAATACGCCTTGGGGTTGCCATGAAAAAACTCTAATAAATTTCTATAAGACTTATATTAGATCTCAGATTGATTATGGACTAATTGTATATGGCTCATGCTCAAATACCCTACTATGCAGTCTGGAGACTGTCCAGAATACTATGATCCGTGCTATACTTGGCCTCAGGAATCACACCAAAACCAACTTCCTCCTCAGTGAAAGTGGTCTCACCTCTATTGCCATGCGTAGAGACATTCTACTTGCCCGCTACTTTACAAAAATTGAAGGTAACAGTTCCCATAGATTACATGACTGGCTAAGAAACCCTGGAGCTTTTAGGGGCCTTGCACGGGAATTTGCAACCACCCAAATGACCTACCCCATACCTTCATCTTCTTTATTTCAAATTTACCCCCGGATACCTTCCTGGGCTAACCTCCACCCAGAAGTGAACCTTTTGTTTGCGCCAGCTATTAAAACAGACCTTTCCCTTGCCTATGTAAAATCATTATTTCATGAATTTGAGTCTCAGAGATATATCCACCACCTCCCAATTTTTGTGGATGGCTCAAAAACAGATTCCAGGACTGCTTGTGGAGTCCACTTCCCATCTTTAGGTATAGCAGCTGCTGAAAGGCTCCAAAATGATGTGAGTATCATGACAGCTGAAATAGCTGCCATCAACATTGCATTGGAAACCATTATAAAGATGCCAAACCCCCCAAGAAACACCCCGCTTATAATTTATTCAGACTCAAAATCAGCCCTTGCCTCAATATCACCAGAACATTCAGACTACCCAGACAATGATACCTCCACCACTCTTGTACTATTGAACCAACTACTTAAACAAGGTATATCCACAAAATTCCAGTACATCCCAAGTCACATGGGTATAAAAGGGAACCACAAGGCAGATGAAATAGCTAAATCTGCCCTTCAGCTTGAAATAATTTCTGGAAGACCTATCCCAGTAAGAGATGTAAACCATTGGCGCCTAAAAATTTATCTAGCAAACCAATGTCCACCAAACCTTTCTCCATTTACATCCCGGAAAGACTCAAAGATGTACCACAGAATACGATCAAATGCTACTGGCCTTAACAGCCAAACTTATCTCTATCAAAACACAACCATTCCAACAGTAATGAGCCCTCTTTGCCGCCTATGTCAAACCTATGATGAGACCATCAACCATGTTCTTTTTGGTTGCCCTGTGGCAACTCTCAACCATAAAAAAGAATGGCTAACTTTATCTGCTATACTCAAGCGGCTCAAGCTAACCCCTAATATTGACCAACTAACACAAAGGAGACACTCTTCAACTGATGATGCTGAATTGTTCAAAGCTGTCTTTAACTGCCTAAATATAGGTGGTTTCATCAATGATGTATAAAGCCTATTATTGAATAATAATAGTCTAATCTCTATATTTGATTTCCCAGGACACCCCTGACATAATCATACAATACGAAAAAGGTTAAATGGATTCATCCGAAGCCTATAATTGAAGAAGAAGAAGAAAAATTTGTTCAAGTGGTACGTAGTCCAGCATTCTTTGCCTCTTGTCACTAAATAGCTTGCAGATTTTGAGCATAGGCTATGTTTCTTGAACTTAGGGACCTTCTCTGCTCTTGCAGATCTAACTTTTTTATTTGTCCTTCGTGATCCTGTTGAGGGTTGTTCTGATGCTGAAAATTGTGCTAGGCCTAGTCTAGCTGTATATGTTTTTATAGGATCAAGTAAACATTTAGAGGTTAATTATTTCTATGAAACTGAAGAGGTTGTACCATTAAATTCATTATTTTGTGCTGTTTTCAGATAGGCCTAGGCTAGCATGGTGGCTTTTATGACAATGCACCACTTCCCCTCTAATGGTCTCAGATTTAGCCCTAATGACACATTCATTATTTGATTTTTCCCATTATTGTTTTGATCCTTATGATGATGTCATGGTAATTTTATGCATAGTCATAATCATATAGGCTAGGCCTAATTTAATTAGGAAAAAAGTAAATACTGCACTCAATGGCCTTTTTATGCTCTTTCTAAATTCAAGAATCAATTTAGGGGCAAATTCCATTTCAAGTCCTTTAGGGGGATCAAAGCAGGCAAAATAATTAAGAGCCTAAGTACATATATATATATATATATATATATATATATATATATATATATATATATATATATATATATATATATATATATATATATATATATATATATAGGTCAATATATACGAAATCATATTATTGAGTTAGGACTAAAGTGAATACACCATTCGATGCCTTTTTTTATGCTGATTACGAATATAATAATCATTCCTATCGGAAATTCAAATTTAAGCCATTTTGAGCTATTGAAAATGACAAAAAATAGGGTGTAAAAAGGCTAATATAGCGTGGAAAAAGGCTTAAAACCTTTGTTTTAAACTTACTGTTTCATAATAAATCCTTATTTTAATCCACAAGCACTGACTTTCCATGAGTAACAAGTATATAAGTTCCAAAAATTCATTTTCCAAATATTATGTATTTTTTTCTTCCTTAACGCCAAATGTTCAAGAATGCATTTTGACGAAACTTCGAAAATATTAAACCTAACCAAACCTAACCAAACCTAACCTAATCCTTTAATATTTTCGACGGTTTGTCAAAAACGCATTCTTGAACATTCAGCGTTAAAGAATTCAGCGTTTAAGCCTTTTTCCACGCTATATTAGCCTTTTTACACCCTATTTTTTGTCATTTTCAAGAGCTCAAAAATGGCTTAAATTTTAATTTCCGATAGGAATGATTATTATATTCGTAATCAGCATAAAAAAAGGCATCGAATGGTGTATTCACTTTAGTCCTAACTCAATAATATGATTTCGTATATATTGACCTATATATATATATATATATATATATATATATATATATATATATATATATATATATATATATATATATATATATATATATATATATATATATTATATATATATATATTATATATATATATATTTATATATATATATATATTATATATATATATATATATATATATATATATATATATATATATATATATATATATATATAAATATATATATATATATATAATATATATATATATATATATATATATATATATATATATATATATATATATATATATATAATATATATATATATATATATATATATATATATATATATATATATATATATATATATATATATATATATATATATATATATATATATATATATATATAATATATATATATATATATATATATATATATATATATATATATATATATATATATAATATATATATATATATATATATATATATATATATATATATATATAATATATATATATATATATATATATATATATATATATATATATATATATATATATATATATATATATATATATATATATATATATATATATATATATATATATATATATATATATATATATATATATATATATATATATATATATATATATATATATATGTAGGCTATATATATTTAAAATAACTGTCTAGGGAAAAAATTGCCATTTGCAGCTGATTTAAGAATGGTAGCCTAAATAATACTAGTCTTAGGCATAATAGACCTAGTACCTAAAATTCTATTTGAAAACAAATTCACATAAACTTTTTTAAAAAGAGCTGGAAACTCAAGAAACACATAAGAACAAAAAAAAAAAGAATAGGCCTACCATCAGAATCTTCATTATTAACCCTTTCTGACCTGATTTTTTCTCAACCATTAGAAAAAATAAGATTTTTGAGTTTCTAAATGTATGAGATCTCAAGGTATACTCAGTATTTTTCCAAGAACTTACCATGACCAGAAAATGGAAATCTAGAATTTTATCATTTGACAGCAGGGTAATAAAAAATGCTAATTATTTGAACACATTTATTATCAAGATAACTGTTACAAAAACAGTCACATAGCATTTTACCAAACATGAGATTTAAAAAAATTATCAAAATAAATCCAAAAGTTCATCATTTTTGGGATATGTCTCAAAAGATGAAGAATTCCAGCTCCTCCAAGACCTCTATCTTCTTGTAGTTTGTTGTCAATTTATGTAGAGGCTCCCTGATATATTTTGAAGTTTAACTATTTGTGATGATCTATAGAGCACAAAGTTCTTGAGCCCCCAGGGCTGTGGCTCAGACTTATTGCATTGTTTAATAGTAGTATTTCCTTTTGGTGAAATCATCTCTTCATCCACCATCAAATTTCCTTTGAGTTCTAGACTCTGACAACATTGTTGAACAGCTTCAATACATGGTTTTAGTTTCCACAGTGCATCCCCCTCAATTCTGTCTTCCTTGATGGTAAATTGTAGGCTGTTCTGTAACCTCTGCCATCTGTCACAGGACATACTTTGGGAAATGATAGGAACTGCCTACCTCTTATTCTAGCACAATATTGTCTGTGGTAACATGTATGTAGGGGTGTCCTGAGGCCCATTTTATTTGGGGGGGGGGGTGATCTGTGTAAATTTTACCAATTCATTACCTGATTTATGCCAAATTTTCTGCAAAAATCAAGAATTTTGCTAAATTTCAGCTTATTTTGCAAAATTGTTGCCTTCAGCAAAAATTTTACTGAATGCCAAAAAATTGGGGGGGGGGGCTCTGTGCCCATCCCTTCCTCTTGGGATGCCCCTGCCTGTATGATCCCAACAAGATAGAGATACCCACCTTGCACTTTATTTCTTTGGAATGATGATTACCATTGCTGATGAGACCTTTGTTGCAAGTTGCCTCAATGGCTGTTCAGTTTTCTCAATGGCTAAATCAAAAATGGAATTCAGCAGATACTTCTTGAAGTACTGAAGGGGAGTTCTATCTTGCCTTGGGTTTTGACTGATAAACACAAATGCTACTTCCTCTTTAGTGGTTTGTCATCATCACTCTCATATTCATCAAAATCATGATTGAACTCAGCTTCTGTCTCAACTAGCAGACTAGGGTGGTGAGGTACCTCCTCCCTGGCTTCAGAAGCAGCTGTCACATTCATAATAGACAGGTCAGTTGCATTGTAACTTGAGTTCCCTTCATCACTCAACTGGTAAGTCCCTTAGATTGGAATCATCTTCAAGACTGAAAAAAATCAATGGCTTCATTGGAGTCAAGGTTCTGATAGCTGTGTGGATGCACAGAACATCAAGGCTCTGGCAGCTTACCTGTCTGTTAAACTAGCTAAATAAAATGATATATAAGAGGGAGAGAGAGAGAAAGGGAGAGCTCATAGCAGTTTTTAAACCTGCAGCAAGTACCAAACCTAGGAGAATAATATTAATTATTACATTAAACTTCTTATTTAAGTAATATAACCTCAAATTTACACCATAAATCACAAGAAAAAATATTTACAAACAATTTTTTGAAATGCAATGGACCTCCTTTCCTGCCTGAGGTTGTCAATTGACAATATAAGTTGTCATTTGACTTTGAAAAACTCCTGCTAGCATTCCATGAAAAATAAAAAAATAATTTCACCAGCTTCATCTAGATCTGATTAAGCTAATCAATGTTTGTCACTTCCATTTGATTTACTGAAAGTATTTAATTCTTCCTTATTAGAATAATTTACCTTTTACAAAAATTCAACAGCCTAGACCCTCTCAGCTTCCAGCTTACACTAGACTGGATGTCTACAAATAACTAAAATGGATTTGTGCTTGTTTGATTGCTGGAGTTACAAGCTATTGCATAGTTTTGGTTTCAAGCCAAAATATCAACATAGAATGAAACCACATAGCTTTGAAATGGACAGGGTCAATTGACAATATGGGTCAGAAAGGGTTAAAACCCTATTTAGGAAATAGAGAGCCCTGCCTTCAACAACAAGGAAAACCACATTTTTGCATGGGTAGCACATATGCATCCTCTTTTTGGCTTTATTCTCTCTTTTTTTTTCTTTGTTGCCTTGTTTAAAAGCTAATTTTGAATGAATGAATGAATTTTATTTCCCACTAAATACAGACAAAACATCACTAGTGGATTAAAAAATGGAAAGAAAAGAAAACATAGCAATAACAAATAAGAAACGCACAGGTATATATATATATATATACAGGACAACAAATAAACACTAATATTGCAGAGCATCATAAAGTTCATTTCCCATTAAGCTTGTATATAACCTCTCTACTCTTTTCTGAACAACCCTCCACAGGTCAAGTATATTGTAATGGCTACTAATTGCTGTCTTACACTTCCGAGGATGTATTGCAAGAGAAATTTACAAAACCAGAAGAACCAAGAATACACTGTATGTTTATCCTTATCAGATAAAAGAGCCCAGAATTGAGAGAGCACTAGCACATGTGGTGTAACCGTTGCTGAAAACAGCTGGGCCAGAATCTGTTGACTACATGAAGCTTTTGAAAATACAAGCATATTGTAAGCTCTTTAGACTTTGCTAGCAAAATCATCAATTAACACAGAACATGTTAACTTAACATCCCAACCAATAGGGAGACCAAAGTCTCCCTATATACCTGCTTGATGATGGTTTTACTACTTTGTTGCTGGGTTTTACTTTAGGGGCTGAATCACCCCCTTTACAATTAAACAAAATAAACTCAGTTTTATTCTAATTGAAAGACAGACCATTTTTCTCATATGAACTTTTCAGCACTGCAAAATTCTCTTCAAAATGGGAAAAAGAATTACTTAAATTCAGAATATCATCAGCATAATTCAATAATGACAGATCTAGACCAAGATACAGAAAACTATGCTTAACTGCTTGCTGAGCTTCAACTATACTGCTATTGTAAAAAGTTGGCAAAGAAATAGCTCCTTGATAGGTCCTTTTTTGGATTGCAATAGTATTAGAGGAAATTTTAATTCCATCCAGTAGACTAATCTTGACCTTCACTTTAAGTTTTTGATACACATTAAAGAAAGTGAGGACTACTGACTTGTCAAGACTAGTCTAATTAGTCTAGCTAATTTTGTAACTTAACATCATAGTTTAAAACTATAGGTATTAAATTGCCTTTACAGGGCCCAAAAAGGAATTTGCCTAGAAGCAATTATTATATTTAGAAAGAGCATGAAAAAAGCATGAAGTGATGTATTAACTTTCTCTCTAGCTAAAATGTATGAATATATATAATTTTACTGTTGTCATTCTTCTTGTTTCTATGTTGTGAACTGTGATAGAATTTAGTTCTGCCTAAATAAGAACTGTACAGTTGTGAATTATCTGTAATGATTTTTAAAAGTAGATAAAAAGAAGAAAACAATAGATTATTAGAAATGTTTTGTATGCTATCCAGTAAGAATATCATTGTTTCAATGTTTTCTTTTAGTTGGGTTTCTAGCCACTAGATATTTATTTAGCCTAGGAGTACATCCTCTCAGTAAAGGTATTACTCCTTGTATTCAATATGCTTGTTGCAATATATATATATTTTTTTTTTTAGTTTTAGTGTTTAGCTTGTAATTGCAATTATTGAATTATCATACAATTAATAACCCTTATTGAAACCTGTTAAATTAATTCTTTGTTTATTGTGTTAGAGCTCAATAAGCTACAATCAGTTCTTTTTACAATAGAACTTGTTGGTGTATTTCTCATCAGGATAAATTAAAAATCTTCCTGTTAGAACCTTTCTCAAAAGGTGCTCTGGAGCTACAGATTTCTAAGTCTAATGTTTTTTTTTCATTTCTACCACAATTTTTGCTTGGGTTATACCCCTAGTACTTTGGAAACTCCTACTCTCAAGCAAATACTTCAATCAAAATATATCTATCAGTAATTTTTATTGGTTTTTGTCAGTGAAATTAATTTTAAAAACTTTTTCCACAGAACAAGTTTTTCAAAGAAAAGTAAAGAGCTCCGAAAATGAGCAGAAATAAAGTCAAATAATCTTCCAAGCATAAAACTACCAAAAATCACCATTAATAAACAAATAAAACCCAAAACAAGCAGAAATTATAATAAGTAACCAAGTCAAACTCAAAAGGAGGAAGAACTAAGATGAGTAGGGCTGCCAACCTTCATGCCTTCTCAAGACCAGAACAAAATTTGCTATTTACTGAAAACAAAAAGATTTTACATGTTTAAAGTTTTTTGACTTTAATAAATACGAAATTATTAAAACTTTAAGGAATAAATATCAATATATGTGTATTAAACCAAGAATCCATGGTCATTTGTTTTTTGTTTTTTTGTTTTTTTTTTTCAGTAAAGTGCAAATTATGTTCTGGTCTTGATAATTTTTAATTATTTTATGATTTTTATTCATTTATATTAGTACCTTTTGTGTGTTTGTTTGCTATGATTGTTTATTTAATTTCTGTTCATTTTTTCTTTAATAGTAGTTTCTGGTTGTTTGAGTTTGAATTACGGTATGTGATGAATTTATTTCTGTGGGTCTTAAGTTTAATATGACTCTTTACTTTTCTTTTGCTCTTTACTTCACCATTTCAACATCAATTTTGTTTAAACATCAAAGTGGGTGTTTTTCAACATTAAAGTTTCAAAGCTCAACAAACCCCTCAGCATTCCCTGAAAGTAATTACAAATCAATGTAATTGCAGCTGGAAGCAGTTGCAGTCGAAGTTGCAAGTTGTTGCAGTGGAAAGTAGTCACATTTGCAGTCACAACCAGTCTCATTTGCAGGGTCAATAGTAGTTATAGTAGTAGTCGCTCTGACTGTTTCAAATTAGTACCCTTACCTGTTCCTAAGATATTGCAGATAGGTCTTTTTGATAACTTTGATAGACATAGTTTCTTTTGATTTAGCTAAAAAAAAAACCTCAGCATTTCCCTTAATTTTTCCTAAATACCCTTAGCCTTTTTTGGACACATGCATAATCAAGTGTTCTCCCTTTCCTAAATATATATTCTGCATTTAAAAAATGGACTAATTGTGGCATCCCAGAGGCTTAGCTATTAGACGTTGTTACTATTTTGAATAAAATAGCTGTTTAAGATCTCTATCACAGTAAAGAAGAGAATCTTAAAGGACAAGAGGGGGAGAGCTCGCTACCCTTCAATCATTTTTTAACATACCTTTGAAGTTTCAACTTAACACCCTTAGTTGTTTTTTACATATTGTTGTTGTGTCCTTTTGGATACCCTCTTGTATATAGTATGCTTTGATTTTGTTTGAAATCCACTTCAACATTTTTTTAAAGTTTTACCTTAATATTTTTAGCCTTTGTGGAGATTCAGAATCAAACATACCACCTTTCCCTAATAACCAACCTTGTACATAAATGATGAGCAACTTATATAACTCAGTTATTTTACTCTATTGACTAGCGTGAACCAGGGTAATTCTGGACACTTTGACCTTTTTTTTGGATTCAAAAAATTCCTTCTGCCAGCAGACTTAAAATCTCGCCATAAAATCAGATTTGTATGAAAGTTCAGACTGTTAGCTTTCATACAAGAGCTAGAAACTTCTGAAATTTGAACTATAAAGGGGGTTGGTGACCTCATTTGAAATTTTCCCATGGTGTCTGGAATTAGCCACCAAAAAAGGGGTAATTCTGGACGAGGTCAATATCTTTGTACCTGAAGGAGTAAAAAATCTTAGCTTTGGTTGGTGGTATAAGCACCCCAGAATCTATGTTTATTCGAAATTTCATGCGTGTACCTTCCGAACTAGCAGAGTTATTCAGCTTTGCAGTCGTGATTTTGTTTTTCTGAAAATCAAATCTTGTTTTTCCAATGTGTCAAACCATGGATTCTCACAATAATTTGATAATAAAGTAATTATACCACCACGAGCCAGCATTTAAATAGTCTTCTGAAGGACTGGGGGACCTGAAAGCCTGGGCCTTTATCTCCTGTAACTACAGAATCCATCTGCTAACTTCCTTGAAATTCGTATATTAAAAATAAGGTAAAAATTTTCTTGCTAGGGCCAGGCTGATCGAGGTCATCAAGAACACACGTCTCTTCAAGAGAAATGTCATCATTGGTGTCAGTGTACAATATCTTGGACTCGCTTACAGTGTCAGAAAAGGGAACTGGGGAGTTCGCTTCTCGTGAGAGCTTCATCTTTTTGCTTTTGGCACCAGAGGTCTGGGTATCACCAGTTTCTTTTGCTTTGGTTTTCTTTCCCACACCCTTTTTCCTGTCTGCCTTTTCCTTTTCCTCCTGCTGCTTCTTAAGTTGCTCTAAATACACCTTAGAAGTGATCACTTCAGCAGCTTTCTGAGTGATCTTTTTCCTCTGCCCTGGTTCACTTCTCGGTTCTCTTCTTACACTCTGTAACAGGAGCTCTTCAAAGGTCTTCTTTATTGGAGTTGGTGGTTTCTTCTCAGGGGAAGAAATGTTGATGTTGACGGTCAGATTGTCACTTTCTCTCTGGACTCTAACACTAATCCTATCGGCTGTTGAATTCTCTGCTGGTTTCTTTGCTTGTTCTCTTTTCTTTTCTTCAAGAAAGGCATTGTAAGCCCTGAGTTTCTGCAGGTCAAACTGCTCTCTGTTGATTTCACACGGTTGGCTCTCTGGTATGCTAGGATCATAAACTCCAGTTGATGCAAACGCTTTCTGGATTAGAACTGGATCTGCTTGTTTCCAAATTTCACTTATCATGAAGACAAAATCTGCTTTCTGTAGCTTCTCTCCAACATTTTTCTTTGCCCATTTGGTTAGCCTTTGGTCATACGTGGTTTTGAAAGCCTTGAAAACGCCAACGTCTAAAGCTTGAACCATGTGTGTCGTATGGGGTGGCAGCTTCAGAATCGTGATGTTTTCGTTCATTGCAAGCTGCACAACTTTCAGCGACAAATGAGAGCCATGACCGTCAACAAGAAGCAGAACTGGACGTTCTTGCCCAATGCTAGGAATGAACTGGTCTTTGAACCAGTTGTAGAACACGTCAGCCGTCATCCAACCCCTTTCTGTGGCACCATATGAAGTGTCAGACAAAGCGTCATCGCGTGTCCAAGAGGACCACACAGATTTGCCTTTGAATATGATCAGGGGGGGGGGGAAGAATTACCCCTGCAGTGTTGATGCAACTGAGAACATTTGGGTTTTCTCTCCCTGTTCCAGCAGTTCGGCGGAAACTTGGCGAGTTCTTCTGTCCCACAACTTTGGTTCTCGAAGGGTCAGTACAGAAGCTTGTCTTGTCCAGGTTGTACACCAAGTGGGGCTTATCGAGGAGTTCAAGTTCATTCAACGTCTCTGAGAGAAGATAAAAAAAAATCCGTAGATCAAGAACGGATTTGTGGCTTTGTATCTTGAATTCTCTTTGGTTTCAGGCTTCTTGACACTAAGGTTGTGTTGTTGTTTGAAGTTTTTCCACCAGTCCCAACCAGGAACACCGTCTTTGAAAGTAGTTTTCATATTGTTCACCTTCACATATTCGCCTACAAGAGCGACTATATCGGTTCGGGATAGTCCAACACCTCACTTGTCCATGGTTTTGATGCACTTTGCGAGTGTTACTTCTTCATCTAAATCCAGTTGTGTAGGTCTACCTGCTCCCACTTTCAACGATGTCGCAGTCAAATGGTCCGAAATCGTCGACTTTGGAATCTCATACTTCGCTGCTGCGAGTCTGATTGTCAGCAAACCCAATTTCACCTCTGCCAACGCCTTGTCCATATCTTCTGGGCTGTGCTGTTTCCTTGGCATCTGAAAGTTAAAGCAAGGGTAAGTAAAAGGTATAAGAAGAAAAGTTGTTTGCACTGAAAGAAACAAAAACTAATGAAAATTGCAGATAATCAGCCCTGAAAAAACTATTTTTCCTGAAAATAGTTCAGTAAAACTCATGCTACATTGCTAGAAACTCGAGAATCTCTGATAGAACACAGTTCCAGGAGGCAGAGGTCAAAATTCGATGAAAAGGAATTGATTGCATCACATTTTCCCATGTCTGGAAATACCCCTCTGTTTCCGGAATTATGGCCTCACCATCTGTCAGGAATTACCCTGTTTGGGGTCAGAAAATGGGCAATTCCGGACACCCACCCTACGGCTAAAGCAAAAAATCACACTAATGCCCTAATTAAAACCCTTTTGAATGGTAAAACAACAAAACCCGTAAGTTACACCGTTCACCAGTAGTAGGGAGACCCCAATAGATACGAGACGAACACCATGCTGCCATCTATAATCGAGTCTAAAGCTGACAGGACATAATTTATTCATGGATTTTTGATCCACAGATTTCTGAGAACTTGATTTACATAAACGAAGGGGAGAGATTTCCGAGAAATTTATTTACATAAACGAAGGGGAGAGGATTTCTGAGAAATTGATTTGCATAATCGACTGGGACAAGAAACATGAGGGGATTTCATTTTTAAATATGGCTTCTCAGGTCTTTAGGTCTGAGAGATAAAATTAATATTCTATCGAAGCCATAATAGTGTAAGTAGGAACACCTTAGATATTTTTCAGAAATTCAAGACAGATTGAATATATTTTACGCGGGAAATGGTTTCCTGGGAATTTCAATTGTGACAGCGCAGGGATGCCAAAACAAAGGAACACGTAGAAATTACTTTTAGGGGATTATTTGGGCGAAAAAATTTGAGACATTTTAGAAGATGATTTGGGATGAAACTCTGTGGTCGTTATAATACACAAGTTCCATTTGGACAGTGTTGTAAAGTCCCCTACCCAACCCCAAAGGGCCCCCCGGGGCCCCAATGAGCCCTCTCCCCTCTCTCCTCTTCCTCCCCCTCCCCTCCTCTCCTCTCCTCCCCCTCCTCTCCTCCCCTTCTCTCCTCCCCTTCTCCCCTCCCCTCCCCTCCTCCCCCTCCCCTCCTCCCCCTCTCCTCCTCCCCTCCCCCCATTTTTAAAATACTTTTTTGATTTTTTTAACATAGTATTTTTTAAACCCCCTCCCTAGTTTAGAGGTTTAGTCTGATACTAGCTTACAGTTTTAGTTAGAGTTATGGTTTAGTTTAGTTGTAGTTCAGAGTCTAGAGTTTCAAGTTAGACTCTCAGCACTTACAGTTTTAGTTAGAGTTATATTTTGTTTTAGTTTTAGTTAAGTGTTTTTGGACTTGTAGTTTAGTTTTAGCTAAACTTTTTAGTTTAGAATTTTAGCCTAGAGTCTTAGCTTAGAGTTTTTCGTTACACTTTTAGTTTAGTTTAGTATTAGTTAAGAGTTTTAGTTTAGAGTTGTAGTTTAGTTTTAGTTTAGAGTTGTAGTTTAGTTTAAGTTAAGAGTTTTAGTTTAGAGTTTTAGTTTAGAGTCTTAGCTTAGAGTTTTAGTTAGAGTTATAGTTTAGTTTAATTTTAGTTAAGAGTTTTAGTTTAGACTTTAGTTTTAGTTTAGAGTTTAGAGTTTTAGTTAGTTATAGTTTAGTTTAATTTTAGTTAAGAATTTTAGTTTAGAGTTTTAGTTTGGTATTAGCTCACAGTTTTAGTTAGAGTTATAGTAGTTAAGAGTTTTAGTTTAGAGTTTAGAGTTTTAGCTTAGAGTTTAGAGTCTTAGCTTGGAGTTTTAGTTAGAATTTAGAGTTTTAGTAGAGTCTTAGCTTAGAGTTTTAGTTCTATTTATAGTTTAGTTTAGTTTTAGTTGAGAATTTAGAGTCTTAGCTTAGAGTTTTTGTTAGAGTTATAGTTTAGTTTAGATCTCTAGTTTAGTTTTAGTTTAGAGTTTTAGTTTAGAGTTGTAGTTTAGTTTTAGTTAAGAATTTTAGTTTAGAGTTTTAGCTTTGAGTCTTAGCTTAGAGTCTTAGTTAGAGTTATAGTTTAGTTTAATTTTTCTTAATAGTTTTAGTTTAGAGTTATAGTTTAGTTTTAGTTAAGAGTTTTAGTTTAGTGTTTCAGTTTGGTATTAGCTTACAGTTTTAGTTAGAGTTATAGTAGTTAAGAGTTTTAGTTTAGAGTTTAGAGTCTTAGCTTAGAGTTTTAGTTAAGAGTTTTTGTTTAGAGTTTAGAGTCTTAGCTTAGAGTTTTAGTTAGAGTTTAGAGTCTTAGCTTAGAGTTTTAGTTCTATATATAGTTTAGTTTAGTTTTTTTTTGAGAATTTAGAGTTTTAGTTTAGAGTCTTAGCTTAGAGTTTTAGTTAGCTTAGTTTAGTTTTAGTTAGGAGCTATAGTTTAGATCTCTAGTTTATTTTTACTTAAGAGTTTAGTTTAGAGTTTATAGTTTTAGTTTACAGTTTTACTTTAGAGTTTTAGTTAGAGTTATAGTTTTAGTTTAGTTTTAGTTAAGAGTTTTAGTTTAGATGTTTGAGTTTTAGTTTTGAGTCTTAGCTTAGAGTTTTAGTTAGAGTTATAGTTTAGTTTAGTTTTAATTCAGAGTTTTAGTTTAGAGTCTTAGCTTAGAGTTTTAGTTAGAGTTATAGTTTAGTTTAGTTTTAGTTAATAATTTTAGTTTAGAGGTGTTGTTTAGTTTTAAATAAGAGTTTTAGTTTAGAGTTTAGAGTTTTCGTTGCATTTTTAGTTTAGTTTAGTTTTAGATAAGAGTTTTAGTTTAGAGTTTCAATTTGGTATTAGCTTACAGTTTATGTTAGAGTTTAGAGTCTTAGCTTAGAGTTTTAGTTAGAATTTAGAGTTTTAGTTTAGAGTCATAGCTTAGAGTTTTAGTTCTATTTATAGTTTAGTTTAGTTTTAGTTGAGAATTTAGAGTTTTAGTTTAGAGTCTTAGCTTAGAGTTTTTGTTAGAGTTATAGTTTAGTTTAGTTTTAGTTAGGACATTTAGTTTAGATCTCTAGTTTAGTTTTACTTAAGAGTTTTAGTTTAGAGTTTATAGTTCTAGTTTACAGTTTTAGTTAGAGTTTTAGTTAGAGTTATAGTTTTAGTTTAGTTTTAGTTAAGAGTTTTAGTTTAGATATTGAAGTTTTAGTTTTGAGTCTTAGCTTAGAGTTTTAGTTAGAGTTATAGTTTAGTTTAGTTTTAATTCAGAATTTTAGTTTAGAGCCTTAGCTTAGAGTTTTACTTAGAGTTATAGTTTAGATATTGAAGTTTTAGTTTTGAGTCTTAGCTTAGAGTTTTACTTAGAGTTATAGTTTAGTTTAGTTTTAGTTATGAGTTTTAGTTTAGAGGTGTTGTTTAGCTTTAGATAAGAGTTTTAGTTTAGAGTTTAGACTTTTAGTTAGAGTTATAGTTTAGTTTTAGTTTAGAGTCTAGAGTTTTAATTTAGAGTGTTAGCTTAGAGTTTTAGTTAGAGTTATAGTTTACTTTAGTTTTAGTTAAGAGTTTTAGTTTAGACTTATAGTTTAGTTTTAGTTAAGAGTTTTAGTTTAGAGTTGTAGCTTAGTTTTAGTTAAGAGTTTTAGTTTAGAGTTGTTGTTTAGTTTTAGTTCAGAGTTTTATTTTAGAGTTGTAGTTTAGTCTAGTTTTAGTTTTAGTTAAGAGTTTTAGTGTAGAGTTGTTGTTTAGTTTTAGATATGAGTTTTAGTTTAGAGTTTTAGTTTGATATTAGCTTACAGTTTTAGTTAGAGTTTTAGTTTAGTTTAGTTGTAGTTCAGAGTGTAGAGTTTCAAGTTAGACTCTCAGCACTTAGAGTTTTAGTTAGAGTTATAATGTATTTTAGTTTTATTTAAGTGTTTTTGGACTTTTAGTTTAGTTTTAACTAAACGTTTTAGTTTAGAGTTTTAGCCTAGAGTCATAGCTTAGAGTTTTTCCTTGCACTTTTAGTTTAGTTTAGGTTTAGAGAAGAGTTTTAGTTTAGAGTTTCAGTTTGGTATTAGCTTACAGTTTTAGTTAGAGTTATAGTAGTTAAGAGTTTTGGTTTAGAGTTTAGAGTTTTAGTTAGAGTAATAGTTTAGTTTAGTTTTAGTTAAGAGTTTTGGTTTAGAGGTTAGAGTCTTAGCTTAGAGTTTTAGTTAGAGTTTAGAGTTTTAGTTTAGAGTCTTAGCTTAGAGTTTTAGTTCTATTTATAGTTTACTTTAGTTTTAGTTGAGAATTTAGAGTTTTAGTTTAGAGTCTTAGCTTAGAATTTTTGTTATAGTTATAGTTTAGTTTAGTTTAGATATTGAAGTTTTAGTTTTGAGTCTTAGCTTATATTTTTAGTTAGAGTTATAGTTTAGTTTAGTTTTAATTCAGAGTTTTAGTATAGAGTCTTAGCTTAGAGTTTTAGTTAGAGTTATAGTTTAGTTTAGTTTTAGTTAAGAATTTTAGTTTAGAGGTGTTGTTTAGTTTTAGATAAGAGTTTTAGTTTAGAGTTTTAGTTAGAGTTATAGTTTAGTTTAATTTTTGTTAAGAGTTTTAGTTTAGAGTTGTAGTTTAGTTTTAGTTAAGAGTTTTAGTTTAGAGTTGTAGTTTATTTTAATTTTAGTTAAGAGTTTTAGTTTAGAGTTTTAGTTTGATATTAGCTTACAGTTGTAGTTAGAGTTATAGTTTAGTTTAATTGTAGTTCAGAGTCTAGAGTTTCAAGTTAGACTCTCAGCACTTAGAGTTTTAGTTAGAGTTATATTTTATTTTAGTTTTAGTTAAGTGTTTTTGGACTTGTAGTTTAGCTTTAGCTAAACGTTTTAGTTCAGAGTTTTAGCCTAGAGTCATAGCTTAGAGTTTTTCATTGCACTTTTTGTTTAGTTTAGTTTTAGATAAGAGTTTTAGTTTAGAGTTTCAGTTTGGTATTAGCTTACAGTTTTAGTTAGAGTTATAGTAGTTAAGAGTTTTAGTTTATAGTTTAGAGTTTTAGTTTAGAGTCTTAGATTAGAGTTTTAGGTAGAGTTATAGTTTAGTTTAGTTTTAATTCAGAGTTTTAGTTTAGAGTCTTAGCTTAGAGTTTTAGTTAGAGTTATAGTTTAGTTTAGTTTTAGTTAAGAATTTTAGTTTAGAGATGTTGTTTAGTTTTAGATAAGAGTTTTAGTTTAGAGTTTAGAGTTTTAGAGTTATAGTTTAGTTTTAGTTAAGAGTCTAGAGTTTTAATTTAGAGTGTTAGCTTTAAGTTTTAGTTAGAGTTATAGTTTAATTTAGTTTTAGTTTAGAGTTATAGTTTAGTTTAGTTTTAGTTAGGAGCATTAGTTTAGATCTCTAGTTTAGTTTTACCTAAAAGTTTTAGTTTAGAGTTTATAGTTTTAGTTTACAGTTTTACTTTAGAGTTTTAGTTAGAGTTTTAGTTTTAGTTTAGTTTTAGTTAAGAGTTTTAGTTTAGATATTGGAGTTTTAGTTTTGAGTCTTAGCTTAGAGTTTTAGTTAGAGTTATAGTTTAGTTTAGTTTTAATTCAGAGTTTTAGTTTAGAGTCTTAGCTCAAAGTTTTAGTTAGAGTTATAGTTTAGTTTAGTTTTAGTTAAGAATTTTAGTTTAGAGGTGTTGTTTAGTTTTAGATAAGAGTTTTAGTTTAGAGTTGTAGTTTAGTTTAGTTTTATTTTAGAGTCTAGAGTTTTAATTTAGAGTGTTAGCTTAGAGTTTTAGTTAGAGTTATAGTTTAGTTTAGTTTTAGTTAAGTGTTTTAGTTTAGACTTATAGTTTAGTTTTAGTTAAGAGTTTTAGTTTAGAGTTGTAGTTTAGTTTTAGTAAAGAGTTTTAGTTTAGAGTTGTAGTTTAGTTTTAGTTAAGAGTTTTAGTTTAGAGTTTAGAGTCTTAGCTTAGAGTTTTAGTTAGAGTTATAGTTTAGTTTAATTTTAGTTAAGAGTTTTAGTTTAGACTTCAGAGTTTTAGTTTAGAGTTTAGAGTTATAGTTTAGTTTAGTTGTAGTTCAGAGTCTAGAGTTTCAAGTTAGACTTTCAGCACTTAGAGTTTTAGTTAGAGTTATATTTTATTTTAGTTTTAGTTAAGTGTTTTTGGACTTACAGTTTAGTTTTAGCTAAACGTTTTAGTTTAGAGTTTTAGCCTAGAGTCATAGCTTAGAGTTTTTCCTTGCACTTTTAGTTTATTTTAGTTTTAGATAAGAGTTTTAGTTTAGAGTTTCAGTTTGATATTAGCTTACAGATTTAGTTAGAGTTATAGTAGTTAAGAGTTTTAGTTAGTTTATAGTCTTAGCTTAGAGTTTTACTTAGAGGTATAGTTTAGTATAGTTCTAGTTAAGAGTTTTAGTTTATGGTTTTAGCTTAGAGTTTAGAGTTTTAGTTTAGAGTCTTAGCTTAGAGTTTTAGTTAGAGTTATAGTTTTTGTTTAGTTTTAGTTAAGAGTTTTAGTTTGGAGTTATAGTTTAGTTAAGAGTTTTAGTTTAGAGTTTAGAATTTTAGTTTAGCGTCTTAACTTAGAGTTTTAGTTAGAAATATAGTTTAGTTTTATTTTAGTTAAGAGTTTTAGTTTAGAGTCTTAGCTTAGAGTTTTAGTCAGAGTTGTAGTTTTAGTTAAGAGTTTTAGTTTCGAGTCCTAACTTAGAGTTTTAGTTAGAGTTATAGTTTAGTTTAGTTTTAATTCAGAGTTGTAGTTTAGTTTAGTTTTCGTTAAGAGTTTTAATTTAGACTTGTAGTTTAGTTTCTAGTTAAGAGTTTTAGTTTAGAGTTGTAGTTTAGTTTTAGTTAAGATTTTTAGTTTAGAGTTGTAAACTCTCTGTGTTCACTTCTCTGTGAATTATCTACTTCTCTGTAAAGTGAGACTTCTTCTCTTTGGGGCCTTATGGTAGCGTTGGCCTATTATCTGGGTTCTACCGGGGGAGGATGTCTAGAACCTCTAACCATCACATAGTTTATGTTTAGAGTATAAAATGTTTATTTATACATATAATACAATGAATGTACATATGGCGAGGACAGATACAGAATTCGAACTGACTCAAGTAATCTAAATTGGTAACTTATATTCAGCACAATATGCAGATACACATCCGGGCATTTGACAGAACTGTTCTATTTTAATCTGTCAACTTCCAGGAATTACAGCAAATATTCAGAATTAATTTAGTTATCAAGGAAATGGGATTTTAACTAGGAAGTGAACCTTTTGACATATACTTAGAATTTTAATTATTGGTTTTAACCCAGAAAAACCCCCTTCCAAAGTTTACAGATTTTCCCCGGGGTTTTCAAAATCTTTTTTTCCAAAAAAAACGATTTTCTATCCTCAAACAAAGGTACACCTAACAAGAACATAAAATAAAATACTGAAACTAAAACTGAATCAACAGGACACAAGATATTATATTTTTCCCAATTGGCACTTTCATTTCACTTTATATTGTCATGCTAAGTTCGCATAAAAGTTGCATAGCTACACCTGATAGGAAAATTTGCACATCGTCAGAATATCTTTTAAAAGAACTTAAATTTGAACAGAACACTTAAACAAAAATGATAATCTTCAACTGAAACACAATGAGATTTTCCTTTACTTTCCTTTTACCCAAAGCTTTAATTCTTTCTTTTTCCAAATTATTCGGTTCTTTTACTATTTATAAGATATCAAAAGGAAGTAAATACATCATTTGGTTGGTCAGGTTGGTCACACATCTTTCGCTTGTCATTTTTATCTTTCTATTTTTCCTATTTCAAAGAAAGCATTTCTCCAGTCCAGTTAATCAGCATAAAAACTAGCTACATCCTCATTTTGACTTAATATCAATTTCCAATACCGTTTGTACTGCAATAACATACTAATCTCTACAATCATTTTACTCTACTTATCTCTATACTTGTTTCAGTACTCTCTATAATAACCTGGAGGTTTATTTCTTGTTTTCCTATTGCTTCTCCTAAGACTACTTGATTCTCCAGTCGAGCCTGCCTTAACCTCTCTTTCCCCTTTATCTACTTCTACACTAACTAGACTAGGCTCCATTTGAACATCATGTTCCAGTTTTATTGCCGAATCTACTAGGACACTTGGCAAGACTATTTTAGCTGTTCTAGGGACCCCTTTGTCCTTGCCAACGCCTCCTAGCGGATAAAAATAAAGAACACCTTCCTTCAGAAACAGGCCGTCAAAAATTTTCAACAGCCAAGGCACAAAATTGTTATCTGTCACTCCCCATGTACATATGGCGAGGACAGATACAGAATTCGAACTGACTCAAATAATCTAAATTGGTATCTTATATTCAGCACAATATGCAGATACACATCCGGGCATTTGACAGAACTGTTCTATTTTAATCTGTCAACTTCCAGGAATTACAGCAAATATTCAGAATCAATTTAGTTATCAAGGAAATGGGATTTTAACTAGGAAGTGAACCTTTTGACATATACTTAGAATTTTAACTATTGGTTTTAATCCAGGAAAACCCCCTTCCAAAGTTTACAGAGTTTTAGCTTAGAGTTATAGTTCTACTTTAGTTTTAGTTAGGAGTTTTAGTTTAGAGTTATAGTTTAGTTAAGAGTTTTAGTTTAGCTTAAAGAGCTAGGTGTTGAACACATTTTTTCTTTGTAATGCTAGACTTGGAATATTTTATTGTGGTTTACATACAAAAAAGTTAGGTATCTCCACGTCTAAGTTAGGTTAGGTTATCATGAGCGCTCATGATAACTTAACCTAACTTAAACGTGGAGAAACCTAACTTTTTTGTATGTAAACCGCAATAAAAATATTCCAAGTCTAGCATTTCAAAGAAAAGATGTGTTCAACACCTAGCTCTTCACGCTAAACTAAAACTCTTAACTAAACTATAACTCTAAACTAAAACTAAAGTAAAACTATAACTCTAACTAAAACTCTAAACTAAAAATCTTAACTAAAACTAAACTACAACTCTAAACTGAAACTCTTAACGAAAACTAAACTAAACTATAACTCTGAATTAAAACTAAACTAAACTATAACTCTAACTAAAACTCTAAGTTAGAACTCGAAACTAAAACTCCAATCTCTAAACTAAAACTCTTAACTAAAACTACAACTCTGACTAAAACTCTAAGCTACGACTCTAAACTAAAACTCTTAACTAAAATTAAACAACATCTCTAAACTAAAATTCTTAACTAAAACTAAACTAAACTATAACTCTAACTAAAACTCTAAGCTAAGACTAAACTAAAACTCTAACTAAAACTCTAAGCTAAGACTCTAAACTCTAAACTAAAACTCTTAACTACTAAAACTCTAAGCAACATCTCTAAACTAAAATTCTTAACTAAAACTAAACTAAACTATAACTCTAACTAAAACTCTAAGCTAAGACTAAACTAAAACTCTGAATTAAAACTAAACTAAAACTCTAAGCTAAGACTCTAAACTAAAACTCTTTACTACTAAAACTCTTAACTAAAATTAAACAACATCTCTAAACTAAAATTCTTAACTAAAACTAAACTAAACTATAACTCTAACTAAAACTCTAAGCTAAGACTAAGCTAAAACTCTGAATTAAAACTAAACTAAAAATCTAACTAAAACTCTAAGCTAAGATTCTAAACTCTAAACTAAAACTCTTAACTACTAAAACTCTAAGCTAAGACTCTAAACTAAAACTAAACTAAAACTCTTAACTACTATAACTCTAACTAAAACTGTAAGCTAATACCAAACTGAAACTCTAAACTAAAACTCTTATCTAAAACTAAACTAAACTAAAAGTGCAAGGAAAAACTCTAAGCTATGACTCTAGGCTAAAACTCTAAACTAAAACGTTTAGCTAAAACTAAACTACAAGTCCAAAAACACTTAACTAAAACTAAAATAAAATATAACTCTAACTAAAACTCCAAGTGCTGAGAGTCTAACTTGAAACTCTAGACTCTGAACTACAACTAAACTAAACTATAACTCTAGCTAAAACTGTAAGCTAATATCAAACTAAAACTAAACTAAAACTCATATCTAAAACTAAACGACACCTCTAAACTAAAATTCTTAACTAAAACTAAACTAAACTACAACTCTAAACTAAAACTCTTAACTAAAACTAAACTACAACTCTAAACTAAAACTCTTAACAAAAATTAAACTAAACTATAACTCTAACTAAAACTCTAAGCTAAGACTCTAAGGTAAAACTCTAAACTAAAACTCTTAACTAAAACTAAACTACAACTATAAAACTAAAACTTTACTAAAACTTAACTACATCTCACAAGAGAGAGAGAGAGATTTATTCTAAACAAACAAACAATTTAACATAAGTTTAGTGGCCACCCCAAGAAGTAAAAACTTGTCCAAGGGGGTGGCAAAAATACACTAACATAACAAAACAATAAAAAAAAAACGAAAAAAATAATAACCTATCTATATCACAGTCCCCAAACAGCACCACAAACCTTAAACCTTAACATTTTCATTAAATTTGCAATCATATTCATAATCATCACCCCCAGGAGCCATAAAAATTTACCAATATCATTATTAAAAAAAAAAAAAAACCTAAAATTCATACTTACTAAAAAGCATCCCTTTAATTACTATCTTAAACGAAGAAATATCACCTATATTTTTTGCATTTTGATCAAGATGGTTCCAACTTCTGATCCCCCTGTGAAGCAAAGAAAACATCAATCGGGCCGAAACTACCAGTGGAATATTAATCTCCGCAGATGACCTAGTATCATAATCATGGACAGAAGATCTCAGGTTAGCCAAGTTATCAAAACACGGGAGGTTTATACCCCCCTGAATCCTAAAAATGAATAGAAGTGTATACAACTCCCTTAATCCGGAAGCTGGCAGTATCTTTACACGCTCATACACGTTTCGTACTGAATCCCGGGGTTGTAGGCCATCTAACAGCCGAACAGCGTTGTTTTGTAGAACTCGTATTGGCCGAGCAATAGAAGGAAATGTTCCAAGCCAAACGCTACTACAATACAATATATATGGATGGATAAGGGAATAATAAAGAAGGCGCATAACAAAAGGAGGAAAAAAATGCTTAAGTTTTCTCATTATACCCAGGTTACGAGACACGGTTTTACAAACATAATGTACATGGCGCTTGAATGATAAAACATCATCAATATAAACCCCCAGGTACTTATAAGAACACACCCGCTTTAAAGCTCCATACTGTGTTGCAATATCCTGAAACCATGGATAAAAATCTGGTGAACGGGAAAAAATAACAAAATTAGTCTTACCCAGATTAATCTTTAATCTATTTACCCTCAACCAGGAATATAACCTTTCAATAGCATCTTTCATCGATGTCTGAAGTAATTCTTCTGTCTTCGCGGTACTAACAGCAACTGTGTCATCAGCAAATAATGACACCGTCTCATTCCTGGGATTTTTGGCCATATCACTAACATTAAAACAACAACTTGGGATACAATCAGGCATATCATTAATATACAATAAAAAAAGAATCGGACCAAGAACTGACCCCTGCGGGACACCACTAGTCACTGGGCGGGCGCCTGATTGTATACAAGTCATCTCTACAAACTGGTACCGGTTACTAAGGAAACTCCGTATAAAGTCAAGAGCTTTACCTCGGATCCCATAGACCTCGCATTTTTCCAGGAGTAGGCCATGGTCAACTGTATCAAAAGCCTTCTGTAAGTCTAGAAACACTGCACCAACCCTAAATCCTTCATCTAAAGCTATGTTAATTATACTAGTCAAAAATATCAATGCATCCTCTGTCTTCCTATCTTTTCTGAAACCGAACTGATTATTATTCAACAATTTAAACTTCTCTAAAAAATAGGTCAACCGATTACTAAAACACTTTTCAATAAGACGAGAAATAACTGGCAAGACTGATATTGGGCGATAATTACCCAAATCACCATCACCACCTTTATAAACCGGTGTCACTCTTGCATTTTTTAAACAATCTGGAAACCTTCCTTGACGGAAGCAATCATTAATCAGTGATGTCAGAACACCAGATATACAAGGGAAAATGTATTTTAGAATTTTTAGGCTAACTAGGTCACTACCGGACGAACTATTTTTCATACTATAGATAATATCCCTTAACTCATCTAATGTAATCATCTTTAGATTTAGCGATACATTTGCAGGAGATGGTAGAGTAGATCCAAAGGGTGGGTCATCTGGAGACGAGGAAATCATCTCGGCTATTTGTAGGCCTACTGAACAAAAATGATTTAAAAACTCATTACATATCCCAGTACCATCTGCAATTATAACCTCATAAACAGTCACTTCTGTTGGTAGAATATTAGACCGCTGACCTATAACATTACGGATTATTTGCCAAGTTTTCAACGGGTTACCTTTAACATCATTGAACTTCATACTAAAATATTTTTGTTTAGCCTCACGGAGGAGATTATTCAAACAATTACGAAAAACACGGTATCGCTCTTTATTCTCATCCGTCGGTCTTAAAGCTTGTGACTTAAACAGTCTATCTCTTACATTTATTTTTCGAAGAAGGTCATGCGTTATCCATGGCTTCCTCCCATTATGTTTTCGACCATTCGAATTCTTCACTGCTCCCACTTCCTTAACCATTTCTAAAAGCTTACTATAAAAGAGTGAAAATTTAGTATTTACATCACTCTCATTTCCAAACAGAGATACCCAATCAATATGAACCATATTATTTTTTAGTTTCAATAGGGCACTACGATCAAAAACTACAACTCTTTTACTCCGTTCAGGAGTTTCTCGCTTAGGGATAGATACCTCAAAATCTGCAAAAACACCAAAGTGGTCAGATTCCACATTTACAAGAACTCTTGGCGATCTAAAAGGTGAATTGGAAAAAATATTATCCAAAAGTTTTGCAGACGTCCTAGAAACTCTAGTTGGGATGTTAATCGTTGGGAACAGCCCATAAGACATACACAAATTTAATAACTGAGAAGTCACAGAAGACTCCACATCCAGCATGTTAATATTAAAGTCACCTAGAACAAAACAAGAGTTATTACTAATTTGTACTTTTGCCAGCTGTTCATGAAGATTCTCAAAAAATTCTTGAATAGAACCAGAAGGAGGCCTATATACAATTACTAAATATGTATCAACATTATTCAATTTAGCTTGTAATACTAGTGTTTCACACACCATTTCCTTATATTCACTTAGATCATCTCGGACTCTAACACGGAGATCTTCACGAACATAAGCCGCAAGACCCCCGTGTTGACGTAACTCCCGGTTCCGAGTAAACAAAGTATATCCAGGTATATCTAAAAGAGCAGAATTGTGGTCCTTCAACCAGGTCTCCGTCAAAGCAAACACATGGAAAAGATTAAGTTTACCTAGATTCGCTAAAAAATCAAATGTCGTATTTAGGCCCTGACAATTCAAAAGAAAAATCCCAAAATCTTCCGATCCACCATGCCGATACTCAACATCATGAAAATCATAACTAAAAACAAATTTAGAATCCTCAGGGGGGTTAAAAGCTGGAACCACAAATTCCAAATTTCTATTAATACATTCATTAAAATAATTATAAAAATTAACCTTCTTATTTTCCAAATCAATTATACTACGAGCCCCCAGGGGTAGAACAAGATCTCTAACCACTATCTATTAAAGATCCAAATGGCCTGTGGTGACGAATAGGGCATGTACCAATCACAATTAAAGATACTCTCTCAATACTCACAACAAAAAATGAAACAAAAATAATCAAAAGAAAAAATGAAAAGATAAAACACCAAAAGAAATAAGATATAAATTCTAAATAAAGGCAAGCGAAGAAAACAATCATTATTAATCACCAAAGAGCACAACATAATCACACAGAGGGTATCCAATCTAAACTCTAACAGCCAATTAAATTACTTAACCTTACATCACAAACTATAAAAACAAATATAATTTTCCTTGATTAACAACAAACAAGCAAACATTCACTTCTGCTTTCCGAATCGACCTTTTTGACTACGCCCTCCATAGTCATGGCTAATAACCGGTCTAGCAAGTTCAGTAATTACATCATTCTGAAAATACTTAGCGATCGATCCATCAGGGCGTTTAAATTGAACACAAGGTGGGAAAGATTTAGAAACCCATGCATCAAAACCTGCATCTCGTAACTGGGCTCGCTTATTAAATAAAATTTTTCTAGCCCGACGTAACTCAGGGGTAGCATCATCACTAAGAAACAATTCCTTGAATGGGCCAATATTCTTATTCTTTAGTTTTTTTGCACTGCGTAATAGACCAATCTTTGTTTCCTTGTCACTTAGTTCAACTTTGAAAAATTTGGCATCCTTCTTACACTGAATAACTTTGAATGGTGGTACTGTAGGCTGTTCTAAACCCACTTTAACAATATCCTGGAACAAAGCAACAGCAACATTTTCACTTTCGCAACCTGCATTCCAAACAATTATGTTTTTACCCCTCTGTTCAATTTCCAGTTTAACAAGCCTATCCGACATTTCCAAAACTGCATTTCCCTGGGCCTTAGCCTCATCAACAAGAACTGATAATTGTGATTTCAAGGATGAGTTCTCATTTGTTAGAACTTCAATTCTACTATCATGAATAGCAACTTGAGAACACTGGTCAGACTGGGTCACCTCTAATTTGGAAACACGATCGTCTAGTGTTTTTAACTTATCGTTCACCATGTCTAGTTTTCTACCATTTTCTTGGACAGCTTCAAGTACTTTATTAAAATTCTGTGATAAAGTTTCCACGGTAATTTGGGTGATAGAACTTCCGGTACTAGTAGATGTAGAATTCAACGGGTTTTCTGAGTCCTCAGTGGGACGATTACGTTTGCGATTACGACCCATACCAATTAAAGTAAAGAGACTTCGCCCACTTCAAATAGATCAATTATTTGTTTACTCACTCTAATTTTAACGTACTGTTGGCTTTGGCCGTTAATTACTAGCACGGCTAAAAATATAACCAGGACAGGTACGCCTCAATAATGGCTAAATATCAAACTTGGGTGATAGAAGCGGCAACAGGGGAATATGGGCTTCGAAAATCCGTGAAGTAATCCAAATCTGCCACTGAACACTGATAACAAGCACCCTCGTGTGAACTATGCTGTTACTCGGGCAAGAGCATAATGATAATTCAAAACATTAAACGAAACTTACTCGCAAGGGGGGAGTTTGACTACCCCCCGAAAATCCAAAAAACGTGCTGTTTATAATCCTTTATATTCCAAGTTTTATAATCCAAACGTTGCGCAATTATAATCCTTTTTCACTCAAATGTAATTACTATAGCTATTTACTGCATATATTGATCTTCACAGTACCACAGTAAATTAGATTGCAAAACTTACTAATCTGATGGTGCTCGTAAAACGTTCCAATTTCGTTATGAAATAAATGTTCTTTTACTTCACTGAGATTAGATTGCGAAACTTACTAATTTGATTATGTTCGAAAAAATATCTGTTTTTAGATAGGTGTTATCGCTTTGAACTCTGAATCTCTAAACTAAAACTCTTAACTAAAACTAAACTATAAGTCTAAACTAAAACTCTTAACTAAAACTAAAGTACACTATAACTCTAACTAAAACTCTAAACTAAAACTCTTATCTAAAACTAAACAACACCTCTAAACTAAAATTCTTCACTAAAACTAAACTACACTATAACTCTAACTAAAACTCCAAGCTAAGACTCTAAATTAAAACTCTGAATTTAAGCTAAACTATACCTCTAACTAAAACTCTAAGCTAAGACTCAAAACTAAAACTTCAATATCTAAAGGAAACTAAATTATAACTCTAACAAAAACTCTAAGCTAAGACTCTAAACTAAAACTCTAAATTCTCAACTAAAACTAAAGTAAACTATAAATAGAACTAAAACTCTAAGCTAAGACTCTAAACTAAAACTCTAAATAAAAGTCTAAGCTAAGACTCTAAACTAAAACTCTAAACTAGAACTCTTAACTACTATAACTCTAACTAAAACTGTAAGCTAATACCAAACTGAAACTCTAAACTAAAACTCTTATCTAAAACTAAACTAAACTGAAAGTGCAAGGAAAAACTCTAAGCTATGACTCTAGGCTAAAACTCTAAACTAAAACGTTTAGTTAAAACTAAACTACAAGTCCAAAAACACTTAACTAAAGCTGAAATAAAATATAACTCTAACTAAAACTCTAATTGCTGAGAGTCTAACTTGAAACTCTAGACTTTGAACTACAACTAAACTAAACTATAACTCTAACTAAAACTGTAAGCTAATATCAAACTGAAACTCTAAACTAAAACTCATATCTAAAACTATACAACAACTGTAAACTAAAACTCTTAACTAAAACTAAACTAAACTACAACTCTAGACTAAAACTCTTAACAAAAATTAAACAACAACTCTAAACTAAAACTCTTAACTAAAACTAAACTACAACTCTAAACTAAAACCCTTAACTAAAACTAAACTATGAGTCTAAACTAAAACTCTTAACTAAAACTAAACTAAACTATAATTCTAACTAAATCTCTAAGCTAACACTCTAAATTAAATCTCTAGACTCTAAACTAAACTAAACTATAACTCTAACTAAAACTCAAAACTAAAACTCTTATCTAAAACTAAACAACACCTCTAAACTAAAATTCTTAACTAAAACTAAACTATAACTCTAACTAAAAATCTAAGCTAAGACTCTAAACTAAAACTCTGAATTGAAACTAAGCTACACTATAACTCTAACTAAAACTCTAAGCTAAGACTCAAAACTAAAACTCCAATATCTAAACTAAAACTAAACTAAAACTATAACTCTAACTAAAACTCTAAAGTAAAACTGTAAACTAAAACTATAAACTCTAAGCTAAACTCTTAAGTAAAACTAAACTAGAGATCTAAACTAAAGCTCCTAATAAAACTAAACTAAGCTAACTATAACTCTAACAAAAACTCTAAGCTAAGAGTCTAAACTAAAACTCTAAATTCTCAACTAAAACTAAACTAAACTATAGATAGAACTAAAACTCTAAGCTAAGACTCTAAACTAAAACTCTAAACTAAAACTCTTAACTAAAACTAAACTATAACTCTAAACAAAAACTCTAAAGTCTAAACTAAAACTCTTAAGTAAAATTAAACTAAACTATAACTCTAACTAAAACTCTAAGCTAAAACTCTAAACTCTAACTAAAACTCTAAGCTAAGACTCTAAACTCTTAACTAAAACTAAACTAAACTAAAAATGCAAGGAAAAACTCTAAGCTATGACTCTAGGCTAAAACTCTAAACTAAAACGTTTAGTTAAAACTAAACTGCAAGTCCAAAAACACTTAACTAAAACTAAAATAAGATATAACTCTAACTAAAACTCTTAAGTGCTGAGAGTCTAACTTGAAACTCTAGACTCTGAACTACAACTAAACTAAACTATAACTCTAACTAAAACTGTAAGCTAATATCAAACTAAAACTCTAAACTAAAACTCATATCTAAAACTAAACAACAACTCTAAACTAAAACTCTTAACTAAAACTATACTAAACTACAACTCTAAACTAAGATTCTTAACTAAAACTAAACAACAACTCTAAACTAAAACTCTTAACTAAAACTAAACTACAACTCTAAACTAAAACTCTTAACTAAAACTAAACTATAAGTCTAAACTAAAACTCTTAACTAAAACTAAAGTAAACTATAATTCTAACTAAAACTCTAAGCTAACACTCTAAATTAAAACTCTAGACTCTAAACTAAACTATAACTCTAACTAAAACTCTAAACTAAAACTCTTATCTAAAACTAAACAACACCTCTAAACTAAAATTCTTAACTAAAACTAAACTAAACTATAACTCTAACTAAAAATCCAAGCTAAGACTCTAAACTAAAACTCTGAATTGAAACTAAACTACACTATAACTCTAACTAAAACTCTAAGCTAAGACTCAAAACTAAAACTCGAATATCTAAACTAAAACTCTTAACTAAAACTAAACTAAAACTATAACTCTAACTAAAACTCTAAAGTAAAACTGTAAACTAAAACTATAAACTCTAAACTACACTCTTAAGCAAAACTAAACTAGAGATCTAGACTAAAGCTCCTAACTAAAACTAAACTAAGCTAACTATAACTCTAACAAAAACTCTAAGCTAAGACTCTAAACTAAAACTCTAAATTCTCAACTAAAACTAAACTAAACTATAGATAGAACTAAAACTCTAAGCTAAGACTCTAAAAAAAAAACTCTAAACTCTAAGCTAAGACTCTAAACTCTAAACAAAAACTCTTAACTAAAACTCTAAGCTAAGACTCTAAACTAAAGTTCTAAACTCTAAACTAAAACTCTTAACTACTATAACTCTAACTAAAACTAAACTATAACTCTAATCTAAAACTCTAAATTATAAACTAAAACTCTTAAGTCTAAACTAAAACTCTTAAGTAAAATTAAACTAAACTATAACTATAACTAAAACTCTGAGCTAAGACTCTAAATTCTCAACTAAAACTAAATTAAACTATAAATAGAACTCAAACCCTAAGCTAAGATTCTAAACTAAAACTCTAAACTCTAACTAAAACTCTAAGCTAAGACTCTAAACTCTAAACAAAAACTCGTAACTAAAACTAAACTAAACTATAACTGTAACTAAAACTCTAAGCTAAGACTCTAAACTAAACTAAAACTCTAACTAAAACTGTAAGCTAATACCAAACTGAAACTCTAAACTAAAACTCTTAACTAAAACTAAACTATAACTCTAAACTGAAACTCTTAACAAAAATTAAACTAAACTATAATTCTAACTAAAACTCTAAACTGAAACTCTAAAGTCTAAACTTAAACTCTTAACTAAAATTAAACTAAACTGTAACTCTAACTAAAAATCTAAGCTAAAACTCTAAACTAAAACTAAACTACAACTCTAAACTAAAACTCTTTACTAAAACTAAACTACAACTCTAAACTAAAACTCTTAACTAATACTAAACTAAAAGTTTAAAGAAAAACTCTAAGCTAAGACTCTAGGCTAAAATTCTAAACTAAAACGTTTAGCTAAAACTAAACTACAAGTCCAAAAACACTTAACTAAAACTAAAATAAAATATAACTCTAACTAAAACTCTAAGTGCTGAGAGTCTAACTTGAAACTCTAGACTCTGAACTACAACTAAACTAAACTATAACTCTAACTAAAACTGTAAGCTAATATCAAACTAAAGCTCTAAACTAGGGAGGGGGTTAAAAAAATACTATGTTAAAAAAACATTAAAAAAAGTATTTAAAAAATTGGAGGAGGGGGAGGAGGGGAGGGGAGGGGGTGTTCTTTGGGGCCCGGGGGCCCTTTGGGGTTGGTTAGGGGACCTTACAATACTGTTCAAATGGAACTTGTGTGTTATAACGACCACAGAGTTTCACCCCGAATCATCTTCTAAAATGTCTCAAACTGTTTCGCCCAAATCATCTTCTAAAATGTCTCAAACTGTTTCGCCCAAATAATCCCCTAAAAGTAATTTCTACATGTTCCTTTGTTTTGGCATCCCTGCGCTGTCACAATTGAAATTCCCAGGAAACCATTTCCCGCGTAAAATATATTCAATCTGTCTTGAATTTCTAAAAAATATCTAAGGTGTTCCTACTTACATTATTATGGCTTCGATAGAATATTAGTTTTATCTCTCAGACCTAAAGACCTGAGAAGCCATGTTTAAAAATTAAATCCCCTCATGTTTCTTGTCCCAGTCGATTATGTGAATCAATTTCTCAGAAATCCTCTCCCCTTCGTTTATGTAAATCAATATCTCGGAAATCCTCTCCCCTTCGTTTATGTAAATCAAGTTCTCAGAAATCTGTCCCCTCAAGTGGATCAATAATCCATGAATAAATTATGACCTGTCATCGTTAGACTCGATTATAGATGGCAGCACGGTGTTCGTCTCGTATCTATTGGGGCCTCCCTACTACTACCGGCAAATGCAAAAAAAACTGACACCATACGTACTTTCTCATCGAAGTTTCTCCGACCGACTCCGGTTCAAGACTGACTGTCTCTCCCACGTGCTGGCTTTTGTCAATCGGATATAGTGAGTCATAAACTAGAGTCTTGGCACTACCTCTGTGATTTTTTCAAAACAAATCTAACGAGGGGTTAGCAAGATAAAGGGGGGTGTCTGGAATTACCCACTGTCCGGAATTGCCCTGGTTCACCCTAGTTGGAACAAAATTACTATTCCAAATTTTGATCAGATGTCCTTGGAGGTAAGGTAGCTAAAAAGAGAATGGGATGGGGACTGATTGCCCTCCCCCCATCCACTCTTTAACATCTTTTTCAACATGCTCAGAAAGTTTAAACCTATTACTATCACCTGTTTTTGTGATAATACAGATATGCCTTTTTGATAATCAGGATGCACATAGTATCTTTAGATTTAGTTTAACATTCCTCAAAGTTTCACCTTGATACCCTTGGCCTGTTTGAACACACCAAGAATAAAAAATTTCTCCTTTTCGTTTGTGATAAATCTTGCACATAAAAAAGGGCAAATTACATAATGTACAGTCCTTACCATGGAGGCTGTGGAGGATATTCCATCCCTGGAGGCATAGGTACTAGACCTTTTGATTATTTTTAACAAAAACTGCTTTTTCAAAATCTTGATCAGTGATGAGGAGGGGGGGCATCTAAAAGGGCAATGGGAGGCTGGTCTCCCTCCAATAGCACTTCAACATCACCTGAAATTTTCAATCTAGTACCCTCAGCCATTAATTAGATATCAATGATAGGTCATTCTGATAGTCAACAAACATACACAGTGTGTTTTATTGTGTTCAGCATCCCTTTCCAGAGAAATCTGGGATTATGTCATCCTCATAGGCATAGTTAAGCTATTTACTGTTTTTTGGAGAGATTATAATTAAAAAAGGCACGGGAGGGGCGGGGGTTCTCCAACCACTTTTCAACATTCCCTGAATGTTTCAACTCAATACCCTCAGCTGTCCTTTAAATATTGTAGATCTTTTTTTTTGATAAAGTGGATGCACATAGTGCCTTATGGTTTAGTATAACATACCCCTCAACATTCTCCAAGGTTTCACCTTAATGCCCTTAGGCTTTTCAGATGCACCTCTAATCAAATATTTGCCCTTTTCCTAATGATAAATCCTTCATGTAAAGTAAATATTGGATAAATTGCATAATTTACAGTCCTTACCCTGAGGATATGGGGGCATGGCGTTCCTGGAAGCATAGCTATTAGACCTTTTGACTAGTTTAAACAAAACGGCTATCTCAAAATTTTGATTGGAAGCATTTGGGAAAAAAGGGTGTTTGGAGGGAGGGTGGCTGGCTGCCCTCCAAACACTTTCGACTCTTAAAAAGGGAACTATAGCTTTTGATTTTAAGTCAAATGAACCTCCTCTGAAGTTTATACAACACCTCTTCCATAAAAATTCTTATATGTTAATAGTGGGTAGCTTGCATAACTTACAGCCCTTGCTCTGGGGGTTGTGTTTTTTTTTAATCTTAGAGGCATAATTATTTGAACTTTGGACAATTTTGAAAAAAATGGCTATCTCAAATTTTGATCAGATGCATTGGGGGAAAGAGGGTGTGGAAGGGGCTAGTTGCCCTCTGATCGCTTGTGACTCTTTAAAAGGGTACCAGAACTTCCGATTTCCAATCAAACTCGGTTTATTTTCATAAGTTCTTTCCAGTCATCTTGATTATTATTCTAATTTTTTCCTCGATTAAAAGCATAGTGTTCAAGATAGATAGGCTATAATTTCCAATAACACGCAAATGACGCATCAAGCTTAACTTTTACGACTTGGGAAGGGGGACATAGGTAGTAGTTAAATCCTGCTTATAGTGACTTTTGTTCGTTTTAAGCTTGACTTGAGCATTCAGTTTAATTTAATTCGTTTTAAGATTTATTTATTCATCTGTATTAGTACCTGTTTATTTCTAAGTTTTTTATAACCGCTTATTTTAATTTCTGTTCGTTTTGGGTTTTGTTTATTCTCTAATAATCTTATTTAATCTCGTTTAATCTGGTCGTTTTGTGTGTGAATTGTTATACGAATATATTTCTACTGGTCTTAAGGTTAATACGTCTATTTACTTTTCTTTGAAAAACTTCTTTTTCGAAGTTTTTTTTTTTTTAATTGATAACAAATAATAATACATTGAAGCCCTATGGCTCTTTACTATAGGCAACGGCCGCAACGCTATACCGATGCCTCTGATAAACAAAAAGTAACAAGTATTATCACATGAAAGTAAATAGTAACATTAAACCCTAAAGCGAGTAGAATTTATTCCGAATATAATTTATTCCGTAAATATGGAATAAATTCTGTCCGTTTTAAGGTTTAATGTTCTGTTTACTTTCATATGATGATACGTTTTCTGTGGCTGCTCAATTTTAATTGTTGGTGAAATTATACACAAGGAGAGATTCTCCAGGGAGAGAATATGCCAGCCTCCTTCTATGAATGTCTACTGCTCAATGACCCTTATATATTTACTACTCCTTTCCTTTTGCCAAATAAATCAACGACAGAATCCTTATATACAATTGTGAATATTCTCCTGGTGAGTCTTAGTGTCCAGTCTTCTATATTTTGTTTAAAGTTAAATTGAACCGTTGAGATTTTCCTAAATATTTTTATCAAATGAACCTTTGTTCTCTATGTTCCAAAATGCCCATTTCTGCTTGATCTGGGCCTCGTCTATTAATCCCTTTGTCAAAATGTGAGAGGTCAAGATTTCCAGTGCGGTATACGGTTCCTTTGATTTGGTCGAAATTTGTTGCATCTGTAGATATAACGTTGTCACTTACTGCCATTAGATCTCGGCTCCGAACGTTGCTCATTCAATGCTTTGAAAATTAAAAACTCATGTTGGTCAAGGACAGTGTCTGTATTTATTATTATTTTTTGTGATTGTTTGGATCCGATCTTTTTGCACTCCATGCCCACTGTGGCCTGTTAATTGGTATTATTATGTTAGAATTGTCTCGAATGGACGTGTGATGGCGGTAGGTTGGAGTGGAATGTCAACTTTATTCCTTTAATAAGAAATACAAGCAAGAATAGTTGCGTTTGTTTCAGTGATAGGATGTATTGTTTTTTGTTTTTGTTTTCCTTGCTGGTCTACAAGCTCTGCTCCCAGGAAATGGAAAAATATATATAATTCTGTAATTTATTGCTATTGTAATTAAGAACCTTAAAACCTTGAAAAAAAAATGACGTTGACTTACCAGTGCAACACTCCTCAAAAAGCATTTTTAACTGCAGCTACCAAAGATACAAAAATCAGAAAAATCTTCAGAATGTGGTTTCCCCCGTCAAATCCCTCCTCTAGAAATTGCTCATGATTAGTGGTAAGGCCAACTCAATGGATCGTATATATTTAGGACTAGTAGAAAAACAAATTTTTTTGCTACTTAAAAAGAAAGGAGTCAGAGTTTTTTTTTTAGTGAAATTTTAGAACTGTAGGTCTAGAAACAGGCAAGCAGAAAAGTTCTTTTTTCTTTCCAAACTGACCTAAACACAAAAAGATTTGTTCGAATACATTAATCACGATCAAACACACACTCAATCAACACTCCTCAAAAAGCATTTTTAACTGCAGCTACCAAAGATACAAACATCAGAAAAATCTTCAGAATGTGGTTTCCCCCGTCAAATCCCTCCTCTAGAAATTGCTCATGATTAGTGGTAAGGCCAACTCAATGGATCGTATATATTTAGGACTAGTAGAAAAACAAATTTTTTTGCTACTTAAAAAGAAAGGAGTCAGAGTTTTTTTTTTAGTGAAATTTTAGAACTGTAGGTCTAGAAACAGGCAAGCAGAAAAGTTCTTTTTTCTTTCCAAACTGACCTAAACACAAAAAGATTTGTTCGAATACATTAATCACGATCAAACACACACTCAATCAACACTCCTCAAAAAGCATTTTTAACTGCAGCTACCAAAGATACAAACATCAGAAAAATCTTCAGAATGTGGTTTCCCCCGTCAAATCCCTCCTCTAGAAATTGCTCATGATTAGTGGTAAGGCCAACTCAATGGATCGTATATATTTAGGACTAGTAGAAAAACAAATTTTTTTGCTACTTAAAAAGAAAGGAGTCAGAGTTTTTTTTTTAGTGAAATTTTAGAACTGTAGGTCTAGAAACAGGCAAGCAGAAAAGTTCTTTTTTCTTTCCAAACTGACCTAAACACAAAAAGATTTGTTCGAATACATTAATCACGATCAAACACACACTCAATCAATTCCCACAATTATAGTGATCCACTCGGCTTTTCGTACTTTCAGTGCGTACAAATTAGCTTGGCAAACCAATACGCCAACGCTGCGTGCTGACAAAATTCAAGTACGTACCACTGGGGCTAGGTTAGAAATGCACTTTCTCAGTGGGATTGATAATCACTCAAATATTCAACTTAAACTGGCCATAAACTGAGAAAACGCAAACGTCAAAACCTTCTTCATTCCACTCGAATTTAGTACACTAACAAAGGTAAATTTCGATACGTCGACCAGACAAGGTTGCCACTGCAAGACTTCTGTGGCAGGCCTTTTTAAGCTTAGAGTGCTCGAACTGCAGATTCTGGTACTCAGTATATTTTTTTTAACCCCTACTCCAAACTTCTAAAGATTTATGCATATCGTATGTACCTGCTCAGAATAACGGTATAGCTACTACTACTAACAACTCACCGCAGCACCAAGCCGCCTGAGGCCAACACAGCTACGCACGCTCCTCCTCCACCCCAATCTATTCAAAGCCTCCCTTTTTACACCCGCCCACGAAGTTCCCATTTCCTTTAAATCTTTCTTTATGACGTCCTCCCACCCCAGACGGGGACGACCTGCTTTCCGTTTAGCCCTAGGTGGTTGGCCGAAAAGAACAATCTTCGGCAATCTGTCATCCTTCATCCGCACAACGTGCCCTAGCCACCTCAACCTTTCTTTCATTATAGCCCTAGAAAGCGGTATTGAACCGCATTTTTCGTATAGCCTATTGTTTGAAATACGGTCAGTCAGCCGGGTACCCAGAACAATCCTTAAGCAATTTCTCTGGAAAACATCTAGCAAATCTTCATCCGCTTTTTCGGAGCGTCCATGCTTCAGAGCCATATTTGACCACTGTCATCACTGTAGCTTCTAATATTGTAATCTTGGTTTGCAGACTTATCTTCCTATTCTTCCAGACTATTTTTAACTGGGAAAAAACACCCTGAGCCTTGGCTATCCTATATTTAACATCTTCACTGCTCCCACCATCTTTACTAATAATACTACCAAGGTAAGTGAAGCTGCCCACCTGATGAATCTTTTCATTACCCAACGTCACCTTTTCATCTTCACTTATTCCTAGCCTTAGCGATTTAGTCTTCCTAACATTAATTTTCAAACCAATTCTAGCACCCTGAACTCGCAAAACCTCTAAAACTTCATTCATTTTGCTCCCACTTACATCTAGGATGCTTAAATCATCAGCATAATCCAAGTCCATGAGACTTTTTCCTCCCATTTGATTCCGTGGTCTCCCATTACCTTTCCTGTGCTCCTTAAAACAAAGTCCATCAAAATAATCCATACAAAGGGGGATAGAACACAACCCTGCTTAACTCCTGATTTAATACAAAACCAGCTGCTAACCTCATTTCCTACCTTAACCGCAGCAGTGTTATTCTCGTACATAGCACTAATCACTTTAATGTATTTGTCTGGTATACCATACAAGGATAAAACCTTTACTAAAGCTCTTCTATCAACAGAATCGAACGCTTGCTCATAATCTATAAAACTGAGGACAAAAGGTGTTTGAAAACTCAGGCACTTCTCAATTATAAGCCTAAGAGTGAAAATTTGGTCGACACATCCTCTACCTTTTCTAAAACCGCACTGCTCTTCTCTTAAAACTTTGTCTACGGCATCTCTCAGTCTAAAAAGTATCATATTACTAAGTAATTTACTACCTACAGAGACCAGACTAATGCCTCGATAATTACCAAACTCACTTTTATCACCTTTCATATAAAGTGGCTTAATTAAGGTTTTCCTAAAATCGTTAGGTACTTCCCCTTTTTCAAAAATCATATTCATAATCTTCAGTAACTTATTTCTAACCTCAGAGCCACCATATTTAAGAAACTCATTTACCACCCTATCAGCACCTGGAGCCTTATTATTCTTTAATCCTTTTAGTACTGTTGCTAGTTCCTCCTCACAAAACAAAACTTCCTTAACATCCAAGGTATCACAAACTTTTTCATTTTCCTCTATATTTTTTCCTGCAACTCTATCTCGGTTAAGCAAATTCTCAAAATGTTCGGCCCATCTCTCTTTAGTTTTTTCCTTATCGCTAATTGCGACCCCATTCCTATCTTTAACTTGGCCAAGTCCGGATTGACTACTCCCTCTCAATTTGTTAACGTGCCAGTACAATATTTTACTATTATGCCGTCTAGCTGCATGTTCCAGATCCTCGGAAATTTTATTCATGGCCTCCACTTCACACCTGCTTAGTTCATATTTTAATGCTTTCTCCACTTTCTTTATATTTCTTTTGTTTTCATACGATCTATCACTCAGATAATTCTTGTACAAGTCCTTTCTCCTTTCTATTAAACTTAAAGCTTTTTCACTAATATTCTTAGCTGCAGTTCTAGCTTTCTTCCCTAATACACCTTCAGCAACTTCACAAATTATTTTTCTAAAATTATTCCAACCATCTTCCACATTATCAAATTAACGGTATAGCATATTAGGATAATAAGATAAGAGATTACTATAAATTGAGCTTCATGTGTAGGTAAGCTACTGGTAATAGACAAGAAACATTGTAATAAACCGTGTAATATCAAAAGTCGATCAAATCAAATTATAAAAATATATTGTTTTTCAGTAAAAAAAATCTAAAACGCAATATTTTATTATCTTCCAAATCCAATTGGACGGTACCCGAACCCACCGCCGTAAGGACTGTATCCACCTCCGAATCCAGGTCTGTAGCCATAACCTCCAAATCCAGGTCGGTATCCGCCTCCGAATCCCGGTCTGTAGCCTCCTCCAAGTAAGCCTCCCCCAAGGCCACCAAGCAGACCTCCTAAGCCGAGTATTCTCGAGCTGGCCTCTTCGTCTGCTAGGGCTTCCACTTGGTCTGTATCATTTTCTTGGAATTCTATTTGATCGGCAGCACCTTGTTGGCTTTCTATTTGAGGTAAAGCTCCTTGTTGGTCTTCCAGTTGAGGTATAGCTCCTTGTTGGGCTTTCGGTTCAGCTGCAGTATCTTGTTGGCTTTTTATTTGAGTTTTAGCTCCTTGTTGGGCTTCTGGTTGAACTGCAGCTACTCTTGGGCCATCTAGTTGGGCTGTAGCAACAGTTATAATTGTGAAAGAAAGGAGCACCTGTAAAACAAATAAAGTTACTCATTTGATTTATTATCAAATAGTTGGTGGTGACGAACTGTAACTAAGGAATGATGCGGCTCAATAGTAACCGAAAGTCTAAATAGCAGAGTCTTGATAACAATTTGATAAGAATCAAGAGAATCAAATTTATATGTTGATTCAAAATTTATAAGTTCATTAAGTTTAATGCTACCCATCAAAAGTTACGAGCCTGAGGAAATTTGCCTAATTTGGAAAAGGGGGTTAACACCCGCAAAGCATCAATCAACCTTAATGAAAATTACACCGTCAGATTCAGCATATTGGAAAACCCTACTGTAGAGATTTTAAGCTCCTATATATAAAAATGTAGAATTTTCCCAGAAGAAAGATCACGGATGCGTGTCTATTGGTTATTGTTTGTTTGATTTTTCCCTAGGAGTGATCGTACCGAACCAGTGATCCTAGAAGCTCGACAGAGGGCTAATTTGATCAGAAATAAAACGTTCTACTGCGTTATTTTAGTGTCCAAAGCGATTGGAGGGCAGCTAGCCCTCTTCACGCCCCCTTTTCCCCAAAGTTGTCTGATTAAAATTTTGAGTTAGCCATTTTGTTCAGCATAATTGAAAAGTCCATTATGCCTTTTGGGATTATTTGACCCCTCCCCCCCCCAGTCCCCAAGAAAAGGGCTGTAAGTTACGAAATTTACCGATTGTTTACGTATAGTATTTTTTTATGGCTTACTTTGTCTTTGCCGACTAAATTTAACATATAGAGATGTATCAGGAGAAATTTTCAACGGGGTTGGAATCGTCTGGAGGATTTTTTTATTGGGGACAATTTTCACGCGAGAAATTCTCCATTGCGGAATTTTCCGCAGGAGCAACTTTCCACCGGGGGTAGGGGTATTTCTGAGAAAAATTTTCCACGGAGGATAGATTTCTGACATGATTTGAAAAACGATCAGAAATTAAACTTTTTCATATGAATGTATCATAAGGAGAATTTATCTGGCGGAATTGTCCGCAAGAAATTTTCCTGGGGGACTTTCAGTGAGGATGGAATAGTCCGGGGAATTCTCCGGGAAGGTGTAAAGATCGATCTGAAATTAAATTAAAGAAATATGTTTTTTCAGCTGAAAGTAAGGAGCGACATTAAAACTTAAAAACGAACAGAAATTGTTCTGTATATGAGAGGGTCGCTCTCTCCTCAATACCTCGCTCTTTGCACTAAAGTTTGACTTTTGTACCAACTCTTTAAGAACGACCGTTGATTTTGAATTGAAGTTATCAAGTATTTTGCAGTAGGTTGCATAGGTAGCATCAAGACATGGCTAATTGTAGACAGAGAAAAGCCAAGACAGATAGTCCAAGTAATTGAGAGGCAAATGTTTAAATGGCTGGGGCACGGGTAAATGGCAGGAGTATGCATGACTCTCTTATTGGACACATACTTGTGTGTTAGTTTTTGGAAAGGCATGCCTGCCTAGTGTTTCAGGCATGTTGACCAAGAAATTAAAATTGACATAAGACCGTTAGATTGCCTGTAATGAGAGGCAAACAAGGCACGCCCACCTATGGTCTTAAGAAGGTTGACCAAGAATTTAGAATTGACAAAGGACCATTAATTTGCTTGAAATAACAGGCAAACCATCGTTTAAAGCCATCTTTATCTTTCAAATAGTACCTATTCGTTGCCTAAGCTCAGCCCCACATTCTGAGAAAATTTCAATTTTTCATAATTTTTTCAAATTTTTGGGTCACTTGCCCGAGACTCTGGGCGATTGGGCGCCCCCAAATATTGTCCCAAATTCCTCTCTCAATTTAGCACTTGTTCACGGATGCCCAGCGTTTCCAATAACTTTCCCAATAGTATCTATTCATTGCCTCAGCTCAGTTCAGCAATCTGAGCAAATTTCCACTTTTTCAAGTTTAGGGTCACTTGCCTGAGACTCTGGGCAGGTGAGGTGGGCGCCTCCAAAAATTATCCTAACTTCCTCTCTCGCCTTAGAACTTATTCACGGATGCCTAAAGCCGTGAACGGTTAGACTGTTTCCCTAGCGGTAACCATGCATGCGCTACACACATACCAACAATATTTTTTTCATTTTCACATGGGGTCCCAATCTAGCCCATGTCCATCGCTTAGCATTCAGGCCTTGACAAATAAAGCCCAGATAGTCAGACCCCAACGCTCCAATTTGAACACAAGGGCCGTTTAATTAGAGTAAGAAGTTTTTTTTTATAAGTTCTAAAGTACTGCAGCGTGAAGAGTGAGGTAATGAAAAGGGGGTGACCCTCTTTTATACGGAATAAGTTCTGTTTGTTTTGAGTTCTAATATAATAATGAGTTGAAAAAACCTTGTTTTTTTAATTTTAATTCTCTCTTTTATGTCCAAGAGAACATTCAGAATTTCTGTAGAGTAATTTTTGAATTTGGTTAATATTTGGAGGTAGAGGAGAGAACTTCTTTGGAAGCCGCTATTTCTGAAGTACTATAATAAGGGATTATCAAGCTCAAATCCAATACATACATTTTTGCGGAAGTACCTCATGTTGGTGGCAAAATTGACTGGAGTCTGAAAAATAACTAAAAAACTGAAGGGTGAAAAAGATATTCTAGAGATCAGCTTCCAATCCAGAATTTTTTTTTTGAAGCATGTTAAGTACAATATAAAGATTGTTTCTTATAATTGTATTTCTTTCCCTTCAGTATGAGATCATATTGCTGCATACAATAAAAATATTCTCATTAGTTCTGCTTCTACGTCTTTTTAAAACTGACATTTGCCCTTTTATTTGGAAATAGCTCCTCCTTGTTTTCTTAGGCGTGCTATTCACTTCTTTACTTGTATTGTGAAAAAAAAAACGTCAGATGACGACAGTTTTGTTTTTTTATTGGTTGTTTTTTACTTTAGAAATATCTTGTTGTAGCACAGCTTGTTAGAATTGCATTTATGTAGGAACCTCCCGTAAAGAATGTCTTAAGTCGTTTGCAAAAAAAGACTAGCTTCAACGGTGAAGGCCCCTTGCTCAGGTGTTACCTATAGAACCCCCATTAAACCCTTTCCAGAAATTGAGCAATTAATTATTCACTCTGTAGTAAAAAACAGCAGCAGGTCTGATAGCGATACTGCCAAACAGTGCCCACTTGGGAACTTTTTTGATTTAGTTGCGAATAAATTCTTAGCATAGATCTATTTCAAAAGAGAATCTTACTTTTAAAAACAGTATCTTAGGTGCATTTTCAATTTATGCTTTTTTATTTATTTTTGCTTTTATGGAGGCTTTATCTTATACCAGATATCTCGTAACATTGACTGCAGTGGTCTGCTAGGGGTCTGAATCCTTCTGGTACGGAACTACCTAGGCTCCGATAAAAAAAAAAAAGCTTAAATTTATATACTAACTATTAAATACTAACACAATTAAATTCCGATGAAAGTTGGAAAATTATTGATGTAGAAGGAAAATTCAGCCAGACAAATTAAAAAATAGGTATTTTCAGAAAGTGTCGCAGATGTTTCGCCCGTATAAAACAAGACGTCTTCAACAACTAGAATAACCTAAAATCAAATAAAATTCAAAACCGAAAAATTATAATTAACTAAGAAATGATTTTAAGTTATTTTAGTTTTTATCTTCGTTTCTTAGTGTTGAAGACGCCTTGTGTTATACACGCGAAATATCGCGTGTGAACGTCGCTTGATTTTTGTCTCCTCCTTCTACTGGCGATAGTCCCATTTGTTTTCTTCATCTTGATATTTCTCTCTCTATTTGTTTTTTATACGAAATTAATGAAACTGTTAAATACCAAATTCAGAGAATTTACTGACAAGGAAATTTTATGATTTTGAAAGTGTTTTAAACACAGAATTCAGAAAATAGCTAGTCCGTTAATTGAATGTCCAGAAAATGTGAAAAGGTTAACGGAAGGGACTGTCAAGTCAAGTATTTGTATTGAGGAGTCTCTAGTTTCAATCAGTACGAAAAGTATTCAGAGGGTCTTGACAGGGAAAGATTTAATGCTTAAAATCTTCGCAAAAGTGTATTCAACAACTTCCTATTTTTCTTGGTGATCCGATGAGCGGTGTAGTAATGCATATGTTACGGTGAAAGACCGAAATCTGGTGAATGTCCGAAACTCCTTTTCCTCTGCTTGGATTCAATCAGCTTTGCCAGTCAGCTTTGTCAGTCTTATGCGAGGTTTGATGGTAAAAGTTAGGTTAGGTTGGGTTTGGTTAAAAATCTAACAAATGAGTTAGTAACCTAACCTAACCTGTCACCATCAAACCTTGCACAAAGCTGAATAAATCCAAGAAGAAAAAAAGAGTAATTTTGGACATTCACCGATGAATGTGTACATTCTCCAATTTCGATCTTTCTCAGTAACACATAAATGACACGACATACATTCGAGTGTATATTCATTATTTTGACTGCAACATTTTGTTGCGACTTAGAAAAAGATTGTCTAAGATAAGAGAGGCGCTATCCCCCCAACACCTATTTTAAGGGCGTTGTCTAAAATATTCCTAGTACTGTTGTATTAGCTGGAACCCACGCAAGAATTGAAGTTTGGTTAATGCTAATGAAATAAAACAAAACAGGATGAAAATAAAATACTTTAAATACAAATTTCGGCTATATATTTGCACATTAGTGGGGGGGGGGGTAAAGCATAGCATATATTAAACATGTAACCTAACCTAGGTACCTTTTTCCCCCTAAACCCCCAAAACAAGTTTAAATATTGTAAACGTAATGATAAACCACGGTTTGCAATCCAATTCTCTATTGAAAGAATCCCATTTGACTAGTTTCTTAAGCATCTTCCCTATATCGCGTGAATTCGAGCTAATACAACAGTACCATATTCCTGGGAATCAAGTGGGGTTGGATATTGATTTGTACCCCTCCCCCTTTCCCCCAACACCCCTCTAAATTTTTTCTAAATGTTCGCAAAGCGTTTAAAAATATGGCATTATAGCATATTGTTTTAGCCTTCATGCAAACTCCCTTGACCTATCCAAAGATCCACTGGCTCTCCTTCGTAAGGGCTGATGTACAATTATACACATCTGTACATAGTTTTATTAACCCCGAAATGAAAAAAACGTAGTTGAATAATGTTTTAAAAGAAATTCTTAAATTGACCGTTTTATTTTATATGGACAAAGTGTATATTTGGGAACGAATGCGCCATCGCACAATATTGCAGTATCTGAAAAGCTCAATAGATAGTTTTTCGATAAATTTAAATTTATTGCCTATGTAGTATTTTCACTCCATGGATTTTTCGACACCCTTTGAAGTAAAATTTGTATTTTATGCAACAAAATAGCATGTTTCGGCGCGGTCTTGTCTGCTAACTAGAAAGGTCAGTAGAACGTTCTGTATTGTACAACATAAGTGTCGTTCTAATTACCACTGCAAACTCGAGGATTATATACATTATAAAATTTTTAGAGTTTCTTGAATAATGCCCTGCCCCCTCCTTCTGCCTAAATATAGCCCTAAGCTATGTATATCACCTTCCTGATGCATGGATATAGTCCTTGGGTTTTGCTCAAATTCTTTTTCATATTTCGTGTGTATACATTTTTTGTCTTATACTTATTTATCATCAAGAGTTGGCTCTTAATTAATTATTTACTGTTCCTTCTTGATAAATTGCTCACTTACCAATTAATTACTGCTGGTTCCTATCGCCAATTGAAAAAAAAACAATAAGCCAATTTTCGCTACAGCCTAGGACTATACCTAGGGGTTAGGGGTGGTAGACAAGGATGCAGTTAAACTGGTTGTGACACTGAAAGTGCAGTAAATATAAATTTTCTGTATGTAGTGAAGTAAGAAATTTGTTACTGTATTGTTTATCTCAGGGTAGGACATAAACTCCCGAACTAAATGGACTCTAATGAATTTGATACAGAGTTAATATAGTATGCAAGTTTTCTTCTTTCAGTTTACCTTAATTATATGTCCAATCATCATTTTGTTTTTCTTAAACATAGATAGCACGTTGTATTTCAAATTTTATACAAGAACTAGCTGAAATTTTCGTTTTTAAGTGCTTTAAGTTTCAAAGATGGTTCATTAGCCTTTGCTCTGTCGGTTGTTGGAAAATTATCTTCTTGTCCTGTCTACGATCAAACCAGTCGGAATTTCCACGCTATAATACCCCAAAACAAGTTATTCGTCCACTTGGCTTCCGCGTTGTTACTCAAAGGTGGTTAGGGTTACTGCGTGTTCCCAAAGTCCAATTTGCACATTTGTCATCCAAAAAAGCGCATTCTGGATCATTTTATTTATTTGCTAGCTGGAATACTGGTGATTAATTATTTTGCGCTTGATAGATGTGAAGACTAAACCACACCCTAGACGGTCAATTATTTTGATCTAAAACTTCCGTCGATAAATTGATTAAAGCATGATTGACCGTCTAGGAACCGATTGAGTCATTCAAACTTTCTATCAATCACCCTCAATGCATGACTCAAGCGTCAAACAGGTTCCTAGATGGTCAGTCATGCTTAAATCAATTGATTGACGGAAGATTTTTGTTCAAAATGATTGACCGTCTAGAATGTCCTTAAGATTACGATATCCCTTTTCCCTTTCTATTGCAAACTAGACCTCATATTTACCTTTGTTATTCTCTTTTTTTTGCTCGCCAGATTTGTACAGCTGTAAGCAATAATTGGACAAAATAAGTCAACCAATAAGCCAAGGGTTACCCCTTGGATCTGTCACTCATTGAGGCCTGTACTCCCTATGAATTTACCTCTTTTGTCCCTATCCCATGTCTGTTGCCTTATCTGTAGACAAAATGAAAGTTTGATAGAGGTCAGAAAGAGTGTTTTTAACGACAATATAGGGACCCTTACAAAATGCGGGAGGAAAAGGGGGTTGAAATGTTCAAATTTGTTTTTAATGACTTTTTTTTTACTTCAGAAACAGTTGACACCGGCGATGGCTTCAATGAATGACGAGAAGGTAAGGCAAAAAAGAAGTATACAGAATCGTATGTTTCTCATCGCTCTGTGTACAATTAGCCATGTCTTGATGCAACCTATGCAACCTACTGCAAAATACTTGATAACTTCAATTCAAAATCAACGGACTCGGTAGCGCTATTGCGCTGCCTATGATTGCTTTGAAGACAAACTTTGTGCTGTATGTTGTGAAAAGTAGTAAGGAAAGTTTCTGGAATCTGCCCAAATATTCCTGAAAATCTCTGAAAGTTATATTCGCCTAGCTTAATTACTTTCTTTAATATATATATATATATATATATATATATATATATATATATATATATATATATATATATATATATTATATATATATATATATATATATATAATATATATATATATATATATACATATATATATATATATATATATATATATATATATATATATATATATATATATATATATATATATATATATATATATATATATATATATATATAATTTGAGCTTTTTCTTGATGTCATGACGCCACCACAGGTTCGATACAATCGCCCACTGAAAATGCGAATTCTTTCTTAAATTCCTGACCTATTTATATCGTTTTTGTGGCCAGTCATCGCTGTTCCTGGTTTTCCAACTATAGATTTCATTGTCCATTTTTCTTCATCTTTTCCTCAAAAAGTTTTTTCCACGGTTTTAGCTTTAGCAGTTTAGATTCATACATCATCTCACACTATTTATACATCACAGTGGCGGATGCAAGGGGCGCGCACCCCCTAACGTAGTCTATTGTAGTGTAATTTACTTAATTAACGCAAGATTGCGTCAATTAAACTTGCTCCTAACGCAAGTTTATCGGATAAACCTGTTTTGCGCCCCCCCCCCCCCTAAAAAAATCCTGGATCCGCCCCTGATACATAAACGACTATTTATGGTTCGATGATCCCTTACGTTGAATGAAGCTAGGGCAAAACACGAGTTCAAGTTTTGAATACGTTTATGAAACTCTTCAGAGAGTAAGTGACGTCTTTAAAAAAGGCAAACCAATTCATTCGGAATTTGTGGTGGTGACAATGCTATTCGACCATGCAAGCAGCAATCTCCAAATGAATTACCTTTGTTTGCTACTCTTTCCTTGGGAAAATGGAGGGCTCCACAGTGGATACAAGCAATGTTGAAGGATCCCAATGACTTATATGTAACACTTACTGGGTTTATGGCATTATATGATTTCGTTTTTTTTCTTTTTTAAGGATTTAATTTTTCCATTGTTAGGTATAGGTTGTTCATTTGTCCTCTAGGCATAATGAAACTACCTAAAACGCCTTTTGTAAATACACTAATTACACTTGGTATTTTATACTGAGCCATGTTCCTTTGTAATGTTTCATTCGTCATAGATAGGATTCCGGTAATTCGATATCATTAGGTTCATTTTGTTGCGTTGAAAATTGTGAGGTTACTGGCGGCGAAGCCGCCGGGCCCCGGCACTTGGCAGGCTTCTGTATATGGATTCTTATTGTCGCTTGTCTTCTAACCGCAGACAATTTGTGGCTTTTCTTGATGCCATGACGTCACCACAGGTTCGATACAGCAACACTAGGAGAAATGCGAATTTCTTAAAGTTGTGACTTATTTAGATTGTTTTTGTGGCCAGAAATGTCAATTTGCACGTTTTAAGAAGAAAAAAAAACTGTATCCGGTTTTGAGGCCGGGCCCTGGCATGGCTACGTGACAGTCTTGTATGTGTTGATTTTCATTGTCACTTATCTTATAACCGCAGACAATGTGAGCCGCTTCTTGATGTCATGGCGTCACCATAGGTTCGATACAACCACCATGGGAAAAATACAAATTCTTCCTTAAAGTTGTGACCTTTTTAGATCGTTTTATTGGCCAGAAATGCATCAATATGCCAGTTAAAGAAAAAAAAACTATGAAGCCGATTTCGAAGCCGGGCCCCGGCACTCGGCATGTTGCTACTCTCCTCCAGAAAAGGACACATCGAACGTTGCAGGGTCCCAATGACTTGTAATAAACAGTTGCATTGCCATTACAATTCCTTTATCCAACGTATATACACAATTTTGTGGAAAAATCTAATTATTTAATACCTTGTTACAGTACGATGGATGAAAGTTTGCCTCTTGATCACAGGTTTGCGGGTTCAATCCTGCCTGTGATTAGGGATAAGTTCTTCTTTAGTTTCTTATATTCGTGTTGTCTATCAGCTATGGTATCTCTGGTTCTTTTATTGTAGACTGAACATTTCTTTATATCAACTTTCCAGACCCAATAATGATCCGTATCATTTTGAAAAGCAGCTATGCGAGGGTCTACGATTTCATTTTTTCTTTTTTAAGGTTTTTGAATTGTTGTAATCCCTTGTTAGGTATAGGTTGTCCGTTTGTCGTCTAGGCATTATGAAAGTACTTAGACGCCTTTTGTAAATGGACTAGTTACACTTGTTATTTTGTACTGAGCCATGTTCCTTTTGTAATGTTTCATAGATGTAATACTCGTCATAGATGTAATTCCGGTAATTCGATTTCATTAAGTTCATTTAGTTGCGTTGAAAACTGTGAGCTTACTGGTTTTTATTATTTCGTATATCACTGTAAGTGGATTTAACCTAATAGAAAATAAAAGTTCTATTAAAAGTTTCAGGTGTTTCTCTAGTTTAAAGGAAAAACTTATAATTTTTGATGAAACACCATAAACATTTTGCAGCTTACTTATATCTTGTCAATCATTTGTTTCTTGTGTTATTTTGCTTGCATCATAGACACTTAAAACGATTCAACCACTATTGAAGCAAATATGATGTATCTATGCTATTCGAATGTATTCATAAATATGACGTCATTTACATAATTTTTTTTTTTCTAAATTAAGGCTCTTAACGAATTTTCTCAGACTTTTGACCTATCTAGATCGTTTTTTTTATGCTAGAATATCCAAATATACTAATTTTCCCGAATATATATATATATATATATATATATATATAGATATATATATATATATATATATATATATATATATATATATATATATATATATATATATATATATATATATATATATATATATATATATATATATATATATATATATATATATATATATATATATGCCCAGAAACTAATGTGTTTATTCTAGGCGTATGCAAATATCTATAATTATTATGACCTATTCCAAATAGAAGACAGTGGAGTTAGATAAGCATATAAAGAAGAAACTTGCAATGCCAGAAATAATAAATATAAATTTGATGAGATCATTTTCACGAAACAAAGGGTAAAGATACAAACCCAGACACTAAATCTATAGCATAATCAGAAGACATTCAATGAAATTTTGTGAGACCCTGCCTATTGCGACAACCATGGCTTGTGACAATTTTGGTATAACAGGTTCTTAATTTGTCTTTAATATCAGATACAATGCTGTTCTGCTACAAAGCTGACACCAGATTGTATCGTAGGGTTCTAATGCGCCTTAGATTAGGGAGACAAGTAACAAAGTAACAAAACAGAGTAACTAAAAGATGGCAATTTAGACCATATGTACGTAAATAATCATTAAATGACCAACATTGGCATTTAACTAATGCATGTTATCAGCGTTTCCAAGATAAAACACATCTCAAATCCCAGAAAACAAGTAGAAGGTGTACTTGAAAGAATGCTAGATCAACATGTTTTGAAGCTGTACCCTGTCTAACTTTATGGTAAACAAGTCTATTTCTGTGAATCAGACCCATTTATTTCAGTTTTACATAAAATACTGTTTTTATTGATATTATCAAAGAATAATTTCATTGTCAGACTTGACCATTAACATTTGCTATGGAAATAATTATTATATTTAAATGTAGCATTGAACTGCAAATCATATGAAATATTTATTTTTTGATTATCCTCCTCCCCTGAAGTGTCAATGTGGGGGGGGGGATAAAGAAATATAATGATCGTCTTGTCGTTTAAATTCCCAGTGACACAGTACATCAATCCAATGGTTATTTGTGGAGTGGTACAGGGAATTCCGCTCATTTTTGCACAATTTGTTGTTCCACTCAGCATTCAGTTTTTCTTTCAATGATCTAATTGGAACAGTTACTATGTCTTTATTTACTCTATTCTAATCATTTGTTACTATGATGAATTCTTATTGGATTTTAGTTGACAGTAAGTCTACTTGTTTATATAAAATCAAAACCTTGCTTTTTGTGCCAGTAGTTGGCACGTTATCCTACTTAATGTATTTTAGACCAATTTTTTGTTGCAATATTAGGCTTAATCAGCAAGATCTGAATTCTTGAATACCCGCTTTAGAGGAAGTCAAACACCATTTCTAAAATGGGGTTCAACTTGAGTAAGTTCACCACCATGGTAAGTTGTTTCTGGTGAATAAACCTTTAAGGGCTTACTACCATGTATATTGCATAGTAAATTTTATGTATTTTCCTACTGAATTTCAGTCTTGTCATTATTGAATTAAATAAGTCACTTTGAACAGCCATTAAAAGATTTCGTAAAGACTCCCGACTGTCCGATTTTCACCGAATTTTTTTTTTGCAATCACTTCACAGATCCGATGCCCTTTTCCGCAAACTTGTTTAGGCTAAAAAGGAAGCAGTTCTTATAACTAGCCGTATGGCAATGTCTTAAATTCCTATAGAGGAATTTCAGGAAAATATTAGACGAAGCCCAGAGGCACTTTGAGCTTGTACTTTTGAAATTACATTTTAGGAGTCCAAATTACTTGTATAAATTCTGTTTCTTTTAAGGTATTTGAGATGATTCAGCAACAGTCTCCAAAGCTACCTTCATGGCTGACTGAAATAAACAAAATACCTCCATTTTATAAAGCAATATATGACTTGTGTAAATGTCCTAATGGTTTTGCGGATACTCCTCGTATATATGAGCTACTTATATCATCAGGTCTTGGGCAGGATGTTCTTAGCTGTATCTGGAGTATTGCGAATAAATGTGTTCCTGGGTATCTCATGGAAATTGAGCTGTATATTGCCCTTGCATTGGTGTCAGTTGCACAGGTAGTATTTCTTCTATTCTTTTGATCCTAAATCATAATACGTAAATGGAAGTAGGAAAATGTATCCCTCCCGTGAGATTAACAACGCCAATGAATACATACGTTACAATGAATGCAACATGAAATTTGCATTATATAGTAAAAAAGACAACAAAAACAACAGAATCATAGTTAATGCAATGACGTTGACTTTTTATAAAGTAGTTCTGTTTATTTCTTCTTTTTTTTCCCCAAAGAATGTAGAATGAGGGGTCGTAGAAGCTTGTGGCATGGGCAATTTGATCGCAAGTTAAAAAATGAAGTGACCATGTTATTGGCGAAAAACGATGACAGTCTGCTGCCCCTTAATCACCCCATGTGTCCCCGCAAGCCTGCCTGGTACCAGATAAGTTTTAGGGTGAAAATTTTAATCTCAACAATCGGAAAGTTAAGGAAAATTGTTCATCCAAGGTTGGCCTGATTCTGGTAGTATCAATGGCAATGGCTCCAAATAATGCTATATCCTATTTTAAACAGATGCTCCTAAAATGTATTTTAACAAAAAAAAATGCGATGTTACATCTTGTTGTAATCAGAATCATACAAGGAATCTCGATCTGTGATATTGAAGGACTCAAAGTGAGGCCCATGATTGCCCCCTCCAGCTATCCCAACCCCCAAATTTGCTAATATGCACATGTTGTACCTTTTATGGCTCATTCTTTAAGGAATGCTCGTAGGTTATTATATGTTGTTAATTAAGGACTGTCTTAAACCAAAACATATTAATTAAATATATGACAAATAGCGCTTGATTATTTCTGAAACTGGTATTTATTGGGTCCTGAGCTGAGTTACTACTGAGCCACCTTCTTAGCAGGGGTCTCCCCCGTGCCACTCAGCGCGTCCCCAGGTGGTGGATAGGGGAACGCTCTACATATGTGTAGGGTACCTCCATTGAGTAGGAGGCGCGGACCAGGGGGGGGGGGCTAGTCTCTGAGGGTCCATAATATAAACTGGGCCACTCTCACCCGGGGGTCATTTAATACAGGTGGAGGAAGGAAAAGGCCCCTCGGATGTACACTGAGCAGGGCCCACCAATGTGTGGACATGTCCCGTTAGTTACAAACCTTCTCCCAGCAATGAATTAAGTTGTATGGTGAAACAGAACACCATCATGGGAGGATACTCTGTTGGAGGACAACTGTGGCAGAGCGGAGGATCAAGATTTATGGACAAGGGTCTCAGCAAGGTGGTGGAGAGGAGTGGTTTACTGCCACCATCCATTTAGCCAAGAAACTTTCTTCTTTTAACTTTTATGGATCAGTTGAATACAAAGAGAAGGAAGCGTGCTACCGCGTCTGGGGTAAGACGAAAGGCGAGATTTAACAGCGAATGATAATGTTATCGCGTATGGGGAAACCGACGATGTGACGACTTCAGACGAAAATATGGGAGTTCAGCAGTTAATGACGAATACCATTAAGGATGTTTGTGCTTGATGGCATCCCTGCCGACCGTCGCAAAGTTTGATTCCCATCCCCCTGCTAGAGGATATACTACATAAAGTAGCTGCTGCTGTGTGGTCGACAGACCGTTTTGTGTTCTGAGGAACGTAGAATTTTGACCTTTGAGACTAAATGCCTCCGCCGTATAGCTGGTGTAATGTATCTAGACAGAATCTCCAACGAAGACCTTGGAAGGTGACTGAAACGGGAACTACAATTTTTTCAGAAAGTGCGATTACAGCAACTTAGGTGGTTGGATCACATACACCGAATGACATACTGCCAAAATTTACCTTTGAAGGAAGGGTCCGCGGTATCCGCCAACCTGGAAGACCTAGGAAGAGATGGTAAGACAACTTCGGAGGTGACCTCCTATGCCTCCTCAAACAAGCTGACTATCGAGCGGCATAGGAGAAACTGATCTATGAACGTGTAAAGGAGATGGCCGCAACGTGACGATGAGGACGTCCGGGATATAAGTCAGAGCTTGTTGATTAAAAATCTGAAGAAATAAGCGTTTCTACAACAGTAGGCGTGCCCTGGTAAAGAGTAAGCCTTGGCACGCAGTAACTGAAATGAAATAAGTCAGCTCTCGATAGACTACGATCCAGATATGATAAGTTGTGTGAAGATTCAACTGAAAAGTAATTCCAACCTTTGGGAAAACATTTTGGCAACTCTGAAGAAGAGCTCGAAACCCTGTGAAACCTCCTTAAATGTGATATAGAATCAAGATAAAATTGTACCATTGGAATCACATTAATTGAAAACCGTTATCTGGATATTCCCAGTCCGCCATCTTCAAACCAACTAAAATTGAACTGTTGCATGGGTAGCACTGATGTTTTTCTGTTTGTTTTGTTTGTATTTTTTTTTCTCTAGAATCATCATATAGAGTGGATGACCATACAAATATAATTTAGCTCTTGTGAAGATTTGAATGTTGATTCCCACGTTATTTTTGTAAATCTGTACTTTTAGTGCCAAGTTTGTGTGCTGAACATCGAGAATTCCCACTTATGGGTGCTATTTCTGAAATGGAAAGAATTTTTTTTAAATAATTAGTCCCTCTTAAGAATTATTTTATTCAAGAAAATTGCTGAAATAGACGAAAGATATACAGATTGTTTATATGTATATCGAGACGAAGTGTCAAATGTGGCAGTTTGGCATTACTGTACGGAACTAAAATTTGAGGTCTTCGAAATTTTATCTTGGAATATTGATGCATAATATCATGGTTGTGCTGTTAACTCAGATGGTAGGACCCTCCGTTTACCATGGAGTTGTTTTGAGATCAAAGTCTGCCATCTTTTTTTTACATAAACAAGAATGTGGAACTGAGGAGAACTGAATGATGTTGCAAATTAGCAGATAGCAAAATCCTGTTTTATGGATTTGGATTGAGGCGTAATAATCTTTTCCTGGAGTAAACGAATTTTTACAACCATTCACGACAATTTAGCTTTACCCAAGCGTTGAAAAGTAAATACTAAGGCCTACAATGATTTATTTTAAAAAGTTCGATTTTTAACTAATGCCTAGAAAATATTTTAATCAAAAGTGTATCACTAAAAAATTACAGTTCTTTTAATGTATGTATGTGATCAAAGCAGGCTATTGTTTGGTTATTTGTTCTTTGCCACTTTTCAGGAAGCTACTGCTTATAATTCGCCCTTGGCCCCACATAATGATTGTGTAAAAACTTTACAGAACTCTTGTCTATAATGGCTAAACGGCATAAATTTGTAGAAAAATTGTGATCAGGTCAGAAGAACAAGTTTATATTTAATGCCAGTTTGTTTTTTTGCAAAAACGGAAAGTTGACTTTGTTTTGTATAAATATCTAAATTAGACAAATAACTTAGTTTAATTTAATCTTTAAATCTAAAATTCCTTTTCATGCTTTACCTTATGAACGCAGTGAATTAGATTTTGCTTCTTCCGGGAAGCACTGGTGTTGATCTAAAAATTATATGATGTAAAAACTCATTATAGCTTTAGAGAAAGTCAGTCTTGGCTGGTTTAACTATGGGTCTCCTGGGTTTGACTTTTATATAATCTGTAATTTAGTCTTTTGTATTTTTCTTCTTCTATGAAGACAGGAGTAATGGTCTTTTTTTTCAGACAGGAAAGCCGTTCCAATCCCTGGATGCATTGCGCTTTTATGATACTCCAATGATTCCTGTCTTAATTCATCCAGCTTGTGCATATATCAATCAAAAAATAATAAATGGATCTCCAGTTAAATCAAATATTACTAGTACGAATTTTGAGGTTGTTAATCAGCAACCCAGTTCAGATGAATTTGGTGATTTTGTTGGTGCTCGTGGAACTCCAAGTAATTTGAACAACTTGGTTGTGCCTAGTCCTTCAGATAACCAAACTTATGCTAGCACTAATGCACAGTTTCCGTTATATTGCCAAGTACCAAATAATACTCTACTCGGAAGTCAGCTGGGGTCACCAGGAGGTAATAGTCTAACATCAAAAGTTGGTTCCTTTAATCAAGTTTCAAGTTTATTGAATAGTGACGAAATGAAACTTGGCTCAGCTGTTAAAACTAGAGGTGTAATAAAAGACTCAATAAATTCTGATTTTTCTAAGTCATTTATTGCACCTATCAGTTTGAATTCAAATAGTGATAATAGTACATCAGTGTCATGTGAGCCATATGGTGATAACTTGTCAATTAAAGGGTCATTTACTAACACAATGAAGTCTGATGCCCCTACTGTTAAATTAAAAGAATCATCTGGAATCTTACCCTCTGGAAGTTTGTTTACATCTGGTGTGGTGACTACGGAATCCTGTACCTCCACTTTAAATAAAGGTATCACTCAAGTGTGGCATCCACTTTTAGATGCCAAATCATTGACATCCAACTCTAAGAAAGTCATGTCAGCTCCCCCAAAAGTATTGCCAACATTAGAAAAAATTTCCACGTCTGATACTTTAACAAAACCCTTAGATTCGTCACTTGCACCGAATAAGTCATCTGTTGGGAAGCAGTCTACACTATCATCTATTGACAAATATGCAGCATTCCGGGAACTAGAATCGTATACAACTATTTCAGATAACAGTCCTGAATTTCATTTGAAAGGATCATTTTTAAATATAGAAAAAAATGCCAGTATGCCTATCACAGAAAGCAATTTCAACAATGTTTTGTTATTGGCAAATGATAATGCCTATGAAAGTGACGTGAAAACTCCTGTAGAAAATAATCTTACTAGTAACATTGAAAGTTTAAGTATTACTTCATCATTCAGAAGTGCACCGAATGCTGAAGCAAGTGGAAATTCTTTAGTTTGTTTACTCGATGATTTCAATTTTCAAGAGAACAAAAGCTATACTAATTTGATGGTTAATCAAAACAATAGAGGTGAAGACTTTTCTTTAGAAATAAGCCTTTCTAAGTCGTCCAATCGCTTAAAAAACATTCTAGACCCTGTTGTTACCAACTTGAATAGTAACCTTGTTTGTGATAGTAATTTTGATGATGATTTTGGTGATTTTGTTACTGTTTCTGCAACTTCGCTGAAATCAGGACCTGAAGTTAATTTAAATAATGCAAGTAGAAGTAATTCAAATGTAACCAACTGTAATGATATCCTTGATCTGACTGGTTTAGACTTCAATATAATGTCTAATGTTAAAGCTCACAACTCCTATAATCATTTCCCTAAGTCTGATGGTAGTGGAATCTTACTGGATCCTGTATTTAGCAAAAAGGTAATGGAAACATATAACAGAATTATAATCATGCATACAAAGAAAACAAAATATTTAGCTGGTATAAATTCACGTCTAAAAGCAATAACAGATCTGAACCCTTTTTTAGACTAAGTTTTTGTGTCCTAAGAAAATCCTCCCCCCTCCCCTCACGTGACTAATTTCTGAAAAATAAAAATGAATTTCGAATTTGCTCAAGTTTACTGATTCGAAAGTATATCGAATCCACAGAAGAATTTTGTAGCAATGAAGTACATGCCAAACTAAATACAAAATACCAATCGAGTTTCCAGAAAAAAAATGACCTCTTAAAATGAATTTTACAGTCGAAATAGTTTTGTCATTTTAAGGGGATACCGCTTTTTGTCGCTAATTTTTCTTTTAAAACGTTATTTGATAATAATTCAAGCAATTGTTTAGTTTTCAGTAAAGTCCAAATGATACGCTAGCTGGGCTAGAGGAGGCGGTGGTGTTGGGTAGCAGCCCAACTCGTAATTGTGGTATATTTTATATGCTTTTTAATTTGGACTTAAGCATTAATTGTTATTTCTGTTTATCAAAGCTGAGATCAAACCCACTGCACCGCCACAGGACATTTATTGCATGGCAGTTGAAGGTATAATTGTAATTTTTTATATTTTTTGCTTAAGAACTTAAACTTTGGATTGCAATTTTACTTTTAATTGAAATTTGAATCTACAATGGGAATTTCTAATTTCTCGATTTTTTTTTCTTCTTCTTTTTTTTTTTTTTTTTTTGTCTATACAATAATCTTCTTGAAACCTAGTTGCTTAGATTTTCAGAAAAATAAATAATTCATTAACAACTTTTTAAATAAAGAAATGTTCATAGATACAATAATAACTGGTATTGTAACAGAGGCAGAAAATGGGTGTTGAAGCGGGTATGTCGAGTTTTCATGCGTTTGGAACTGCTGGACTACAATCTACGTGATTACTTTGATGAAATGAATCACCATATGTGATGCATATACTTATATGTTTTGCTTTTGAGCTTTTATATTGATGTATTTGTTTCAGGTTTGTAATCATTAGCCTTAAGTACGAATTGTGGAAAATACCAACATTATTCGGGAAATATTCACTGCACGCGCTTAGACTCTAACTGTTGCGGTTGTAATGTTACTTTCAGATCTGTATCAGTATGAAACCCTTGAGTACCAGCTCTGATGTAAATGAAACAGAATTTATGAAATATAGTTATTTTACAATTAAAACAGTTACACTGTGATCTTGACCAAAACAGGTTCGGGACAGATCTTATGCATCGTTGACCCAAGAAGGCTGGAGACAGGGTGTACGTACTTGTGACCAAAGGAAAGTCAGACTCGGATTGTACGTACTGTTGACCAAATGGTGTAGAGATGGATTTTACGTGCAATTGGCCACTAGAGATGAAGCATGTGTACTGTTTACCACAGGGGGTTTGGGGACAAAGTTTAGGTAATGTTGAGCAAAGACGGTCAGTGACGGAACATGAGTACCGGGCAAAAAAAAGGTTGGAGACAGAGCGTATACGCTAATGAACAAAGGGTGTTGAAGGTAGAAATTCAGGACTGTTGACCAGGGTTGGGGCGGAGAAGGAACCTACGCAGTGTCTATTAAAAGGTTGGAGACATGTTGTTTTCACTTATGACTAAAGTGGGTCGGAGACCAAAGGAATCTAAGACGGAGCGTATGTACTGTTAACAAAGGAAGACCATTGGCCGTTGGAGACTGAGAGTATACACTGTCTACCAAAAATGATTGGAGACAAAGCTTAGGCATTTTTGACCAAATAGTGTCAGGAACGGAATCTAGTCAGTGTTGACTAATGAGAATTCGTAAATAGCTTGCACACTGTGGATTAAAGGAGAGTCTGGGGATGGAGCGTCGATACTGCTTACCAAAGGGAATTAAAGACGAATCGTAGGCACTGCTGACCAAAGTGGGTCGGAGATGCAGCATACACGCTATTTACCAAATGGTGTTCAAGGTGGCACTTTAGTACTGCTGACCACGGGAGGAGGAGGAGATGGGGAAGGAACATACGCAGTGTTTATTAAAAGGTGTGAGATAGATCGGATTCACTTCTAACCAAAGTGGATCGGAGACCAAAGGAACCTGAGATGGAGCTTACGTAGTGTTGACAAAGGGACACCATTTGCCACTGAAAACAGTGTATGAACCGTTTACCAGTGGGGGTTGGAGAAGAAGTGTATGCATTGTTGACCAAACAGGGTGACAGATGTATTGTACGCACTGTAAATTAAAAGGAGACGGGGCTTAGGCACTGTTTAGGCCTGCAATGGAGCTTGAAACAGAGCATGCATACTGTTGACAAAAGGGAGACCATTAGGCACTGGAGACGGAGTGTGTGCGCCTTTATCAAACCTCCAATTAAAGGAGGTTGGGGAGACAACTCATACACACTGCTTACTGAAGTGTATCGCAGATCAAAGGATTTTGAGACGGAGCGCAAGTTATGTTGACCAAAGGGAGTGAAGATCGAGTCTACACAAATTCAGTAACAAAAATAGGAAATAGTGTTTTTTAATAAGCCGCCTCATAACCCCTTATTTACCATTTTTTGTCTAAACAATGGAGAGGGAGTTAAGTGTAAGGACAGAGTTAGGTGAGGCGCTGGGCCAAGGGTCTTACTTTAGGCCTGTATGGGGTATTTGCGCAATTCTTTGCCCTAATCCGAGGATTGCAATTTTTTTTTCCGACCCTGCAGCCCTTTCCCAACTTACTATGGCCATCTGTTTTATTTAAATCTTGCATGATTTTACGTAATAATTGGCTATCTCCGGGGACTCGATTTAGAAACCTGTTTATAGAAGACCTGTTTATCTAAAACTATAAATACATCAAAAGGTTTAAAACCATCAAAACAAACCCAGCTAGTCCAGTTGGTAGAGTATGAGTCTCTTAGTATCAGGGCCGTTGGTTTAAGCTTAACTTTTGCCCATTTCTTCCGTCGATAAAAAGTGCAAATATCAAGAACAGGCTATATTCTTTTGCCGATAAAAGCTATATTTATGGAAGTAAAACATCAATGTTGGACCAAAATATGCATGCATATCGATAATATTTCTTCCGTCGATAAAAGCACAAATACTGAGAATAGGCTATATTCTTTTTCCGATAAAAGTTATATTTATGGAAGTAAAACATCAATGTTGGACCAAAATATGCGTGCATATCGATAAAGAATTCGGTAAAGGGGGTTTTTTAGATTAAAGTAGTTGGAACATTTCTCTTTACGAATGAATATTATCAAAGCTAGTTATTTTTACGTATACATAACCTGCTGCCGTCTCTTGAATGAATAGATCAAATTAATAGCTGAACATAACGCAAAGGGAATAAGAAAATAATAGAAGTAGTTGTGCCTCTATAAACAACGCCACAGAGACGACACGCACACAGAGACGAAACACACACACGCAAAGACGACAGACACAAATAGACGACACACACACAGAGACGACACACAGACAGAGCCAGTAAATTTTGGCATGTTTTTTATATTTACAATATAGAATACTGCCAAACAAGTGGAAGGGGTTCGCCAGGTTTTTGCTAGCCAAAGCCTTGAGCTTTTTTGGGTAGTTTAAACTATATTTTGTTTTTGGTTTCTAAATCACTCTATATTTTTCATGTTAAACCTTCAGTTATCCATTGAAATAACCTGTTCATTTCTTTTTCTAATCGCCACAAAAAGTATGATTGCTTAGCTTCCCGTCTTGTCTCTTATGCGGACATTGGCGAAAAGTGGAAATCTCTCTGAAATTGACTAACATCTGCCTTGTGTACCTAAAGAACTGGATTATGTTTGGTCCTGAAGGAGGCCCTAAAGAACGTAAAAACCCCAATAAGCTAAAACGAAAGATTCTAAAGTTAGGTGCTGAGGGTGGCGCCGAAGTAGATATTACCTTATACCAATTATATTTATTCTTTTCTTCAGTGTTCTCCTGACCTGTCATCTCAATGGGATCTCTGCCTCGATGAAGTTATAAAGCTTTTCAAAGAAGCGAATAATTTATTCTCAGCTGCTGTGTCTAAAGAGGTGTTTTATGAAGTGTTTGAGGACCAAAGGTTTCAAGATTATATTAAAAGTAAGTAATCGTTAATGTGGCTAACCTGGATTTTCTAAAAAGGTAAAAATAATATATTCTGACTCCTCTTTTTTGCTTGGTTATTGTAGACTATTAGTTGCTTTAACCCAAAAAACCTAAAGTAGCTTTCATCAAACTTCTTATCGAGGCTTAGGTATTTTTGTGTTATTCTTGACCAAAAGAATTTTTGGTCAAGTCAAAAAATATTTTCGGCTTGTTGCTAAAACAAAAACAAATTATATTGTTCGAAACTAATCGGTTTATTACTTTGAAAATAAAAAAAAAGGTAAATTAATTGTTAATGTTAAATGAGTGATGCTGTTTATTGTCAGCTAGCTTTTCTAGCGTGTAGGAAAAGAAGACACATTATTCTTAAGTTGGGTTCAATATCGTTTCTTTTTTTATAATCATCGTTGATTATAAATCACCTTTGAATAAAATGGAGCTTGTCTTGTTTCTGTCAGGAATATCTAAGCTAATATATTTCATTTTTTATTTAAATGGAGACTACTTGTCTAGCTACTATCTATTAAAGAGTAAACAATAGCCCAGAGTAACCAATCTGTAAAAATAAATTTTTAAGGAACTGTCCTGCTACCAACATTTCCTATGCATCGTTATTTTGAAAAAAGTAGCTTTATTCAGATTCAACCGAAGAGTAATTTGTAATTACCAGAAAAAAGTTTTTCTTCGGAATTTTGAAAAGAAGCGCGAAAAACAATTGAAATAAAAGGTACACCATAAAAATCGACGTTGTCGGAAACCCTTGACTGAATGCTTACAATCCCTCTGTATGACTAGCACTACTGTATCTTTTTTTTCGTTTTTTTCCCAGGGGTGATCGTACTGAACCAGTAGTTGTAGAATATTCTGAGAGAGCTCATCTGAACGGAGATTGCCCTTTTTTTATTTAACAGAATAGCTTGTGCCCAAGCGAAGTGCGTTTTCCTCAGCGTGGCGCAAATGCAGCCTTTGGGCCGAAACTTGATGGGGGTATTAGGCCTGTTGTGGCTCTCTAATCACACGAATTGACAATCCTTGAGTCACTCCGGTACATTCAACGGCGAAAATCTCTACTCTTCCCCTAGAAAGTCGGCAGTAGGAAGGACGATGGAAACTGGATGCGCCATGGGCCCTCTTTACGCATCCAGAAATGTAGATTGAAAATGTTTGCAGAATTTTGCTTAAAACAAATTATAGCGTGCCTGCCTTTCCACAAAAGATTTGACAGGTAGAGTATGAGGGTCCACGGCCCTGCATTTTACCTGTAATCATGTTGATTTAAAAAAAAACAAAAACTTTTCAGTACGTTTTTTGTCCAAAAAAAAGTCCAACATTCCTACCTTTCTACTAATAGGGTGCTGGAAGGCGGGGAATACTTCTTTTGTCTCCCCATGAAAGAATTATGCGCAGCCATTCTTCAATCCGGTTAGAGGTCTATACTTTCTGTAAAAACAGCAGAGGCTAGACACCTTGGCAGTGAAATCTGTGGCGCAAAAAAAAAAAAAAAAAAAAAAAAAAAAAAAAAAAAAAAAAAAACGACGGACAAAATGAAAGAGTTACTCCCACAACAGCATTTAGTACATAAATATCACAGCAGTAAACTATGTCAGTTTATTTTGTTTTATTTTTCCACGCACAAGATCATGTTGCTGCAACCAAGCGTCATTTTCGAAAGTTTGGACTAGCGATATTTTAGTTTTTATTAAGATTAACTTTTTGTTTATATAAAGATTCTATGCAGATTCAATCTCGGAGAATCAAAATAAACCCAATCGACTACTCCCAACAACCATTCCTGCTTTCACAGTGAAAAAATGGATGAGAAAATGAATTGACATTTTTTTTTGCCACAAAATCAGCTCTGTAGCACCATTTCTCAATTCATTCAAACCTGCAACTACTTTGTGCTCTGTAATTTATCTAAATAATAAATTAGAAAAACAAGTGTTTCCAGCTAAAAGTAAGGAGAACATTAAAACTGAAATCGAACAGAAATTACTCGTATATGAGGGGGATTGCCCCCTCCTCAATCCTTCAATTGTTACGCTAAAGTTTTTTAGTGCTTTAAAAAGCTTGTTATTCCAAATCAGCGGCCCTTGGGTTTCTGCATTCGTTCTTAAAGCATTGAGTAAAAAAAGTCAATTTTTAGCGTAAAGAGTGAGGAATTGAGGAGGGGGAAATCCCCTTCATATACGAGACAGTTTCTGTTGTTTTGAAGTTTTAATGTTGCTTTTTTGTTGTTGCTGTTGATTTTTATTTAATTTCTAATCATTATTCAATTCAAGTCGGGAAATCCCTCTCCCCCACTAAAAAATGACCCCAGGAAAAATCCCCCACAGACCCCCCCCCCCCTCCATTACCAGAAAAATGTCCGTGTATTTCAAAATAACAAATACTCTATGTAAACAATGGGCAAATTCTATAAGTTACAGTCCTTTCCCCAAGGGGCTGTGTGGAATCAAGTTTTCCCCAGAGGCATAGCTATTGGATCTTGCAACTATGTCCAATAAAATGGCTATCTCAAATCTTGATCAGATTTCATTTGGGAAAAGTGGGCGTGGGAGGCGGGCTAGTTGCTCTCCAATCTTTCTGAACGTCTTTTGTAAGTATTGACTTTTTGGGGGTATTTCCCCCCTTGTTCAAAAATCACGCAATTTGTTTGGCTCGTAGCTTTTGATAGATAGTGTAAAACGTAATGACTTTCATATATTTGGTATCAGCATAAAAAGCTAAATCTATTAATAGTAATTGTTATCAATTTTTTTTTTTAAGTTTTGATTACTATCGGACCGAGTCGCTCCTTACTTACAGTTCGTTAGTACGTACTGTTTGAAAAGCTCATACTGATTGTCGGGTAGAAATTGACGCCAATATGTTCCAGTATGTTTCTATTCATGAATTGAAATCTGTCAATTAGCACCAAATTTGGGGGGGGGGGATCGGGAAAATTTTAAGTTTTTCCTCTTCAATGATTGATCTAATTTAGGAAAATGGATTGCTTCGAATCTGGCCAGTTGATATTTCTCATAGTTTTGTTTGTCTATCCGTTGGGACATTATTGAAGACTAATCCACACTAAGACAAAGATTGGGAGCCCTGCCCTCCCCCGTCCTATCAATTTTCATGTATATAGAGAAGGAAAACAGTAATGACCTGCAAAGTTGCACTAATGGTTGACATACTTAGGAGGAGAAGAGGACCGTATCCAGCGTCATCTTTTTTGTCGGACATTTTTGAGCTGCTATGCTGACTCAAAGAAAAGGAAGATTTGCCGCTGTTTGTGATAGTCGATCCATCGGACGTGCCTTCTTTCTTAACGGACCCCCCTACAATAGTG
>CM051273.1:32386396-32393896 GCA_027921565.1 Artemia sinica | reverse complement strand
TTAGCTCCTAACTGTACAAAGAATTACGGAGTTTGAATTAAGCTTTTTTGGAGTGTCAAAACTAAGTCCCAGTGCCAGGAGAACCAACCTTTTTCATCGTATAACTAATTTTGTTGCAATCAGAAAATATTTTTTGCCGTAAATTTGTCAAATTCTCTTTAAAAAACTATGTATTGTTGACTTTAATAGCCAAATTCATCTTGAAGTTGATTTATAACTGGCTTGCGACCAGGTTATATACGCAAGATGGAGACCTTTTTACTCTTGGACCACATGGATTTTATACCCAATTCCTAACTGAGTCTCTCGTTGGGAATCATAACCTTTATAGACCATTTCAATTTTTATAGACTCCATAATCTTGTTTCTTTTTTTATGATCTTACTCTATCTTTTTTTTTTGTATTGTAGCGTCTCTTTTTTCCGTTCTTTAGAAGCCTTTGATTTATTCTCTTTGTTTTAGATAAATATGGATTCAAAGACAGCCATTTGTTGTAAATCGACTCCACTGTCGCTTCAGTGTGGGATCTGCTTATGCGAAGTAACGTCTATGGGTGTTAATTTCGGTCCAAGATCTTATCACAGCGCTTGCGCAAATTTATGGGTGAATCGAATAAGTGTCAGTTTGCCATGTTTAATTTTTCCATAAGAGAATTATATTTACTGATATAGGTTGGTTTCGGGAGCAAAGATCATTCAAACTGTCAAGATTGCAAGTAAACGCGAAAACCCAACCCCATACTACTGATTTAACATTGGTGGACGTCATTCAAGAATTTAATAAACTGATTAAATAAGTTTATTAAATTCTTTAGGTTTTTTAATAAACTGAATGAATATTAACTCCAATTGAATATACGTAAATATCAAATTTATAATAGCTCAGTCAGCACATAAAATGAAAGATCGCCTAAGTAAATTTGAGTATTAAGGGCGTTCGCTACCATAAATGTCATATTGCGAGTTTTAGTATCGGCTGACAGTCTCAAAGACAAAGGGTAAAATAGAAAATTTTTTCTGGAGCAATTTTGGTAAAAAGTGACAGGGATCTTAAATATCTCAACAGTTGAAAAAGCTAATGAGAGAATAGTTTAAAAACAAAGAAAACCTATAATCTCTTACAAATAGTTAAGCAAAACATTGTCTATTCAATTTACATGCAGCATAAATAATATGCATCGTGTGTCGGCAAAGATTTCAAACAAGGCGGCTAGCGCAACAAGAAACTTCCAAACTGTCAAATTATTCATTGATACTTTTTTTAGCTGACTTTCATGTTTTACAAGCAGGTATACAAGAATAATTTTAGGAATTGCCATTTCCTGAACTTTCTGCTCCGTTAAATAAATAAAATAAGTAAAAAAAAAAACACGCTTTCTAATGATGGAAGTTTCGTTAAATCTAAATATCTCTTTCTCTGGTACAAAACGGCACAAGTTAAATGGTTTTTCTAAGATTTCCAGGAAAGCAGGTTTGGCAAGACCGCCCAATCAATTCTAAATAGCTCGGCCATACAAACTAAAAAAGTTTATAATGGACAAGATAGGGCAATCCCTTGTGGTATCAAATGGCCTTAAAACTATGTTTGTGCACTATTGGAAAACTACAGAAAAGGAAGCTGGAACGAGTCGAAGGGTGAGCGGTTTGCTTATCTGGCTATTAATTTTTAGAGTGTTAAATAATTCACTTCCTTAAAGCAAAGCAGTTTTTTGCTCCTGGTACAGATTAAAATTGTCAGAAAGTAGCGCATTCCAAGTGTTAGTGTCGCGTATAGAAGGTCGTAGTCTTATTAGTTTGAATTATCTCTACTCCTGGGGTTTTAGTACATGGGTAAAGCAACTTTTTCTGGACAGGAGACGAATTCCGTCGTTCAACTAAGCAAGCTCTTAGCTGATCATAATAAAGTCTCAATATAAACCACCATGTTTGACGAACTTGCTTTGGATATTAGGAACCGAGGATTACTTGAGATACAACCTATTTTGGAGAATTCAAACATAAATTGCCAATGCGTGGGATTTTATCATATGTTTCTAAAAATTTACTGCTCTATTCCCTGAATTTCAGCCTACAGGGAATTATTTTGGAAAAATATAAAAAGGGATAATCAGGGAAAACTTTAACATCTTTATCATTTATAAGTGAGTAACAGTAGTTAAATTTTCTGTAGCACTTGATTTAAAATTCATGTGTTGAGACTCGTGAATATTTTCTTGTTCTTTCTAATGTGGATATATAACGTACCCTATATATAATGTGGATAATATACCCTACATTCCAAACTTGAAAGCACATTTACTCGTAGTATTGAAATACTATTTTACTGATTTTTTTGTTTTTAATGTGAAATTAAAAGGGCAAGATAGAAATGAGATTTCAAAAAGTACTCGAGTCTATCTCGTTTAATACATTACTGTATTGTATGAAAAAAAGGTTACAAGGGTAAACGCTTTGTTTTCTAAAAGATAAAGTGTGGTTCCTGTTTTTTTAATAAAAAAGTCAAAAAACAATTTTTATATAAACAAAATTGAATCTACGCCTCATTTCCACCTATTTGTAGTTAGAGAAAGATTGAGATTTTTGGTTGGAGAATACAAAGAGTATTGACCGAAGTGTTTGTAGTTAATATCTCAAAACTCGTGCACCACTGGCCTAACTGAATTTGCTTTTTAATTCTGACTATTTTCAAAGGGAAAGATGATAATACGGGTTCAAGTTTTCAAATACTCTTTTGGCTTAAAGCTCTTTTTTATTATAAAATGGTTATGGCTTGGTTAGTCTTCACAGCATTAGCTTGTTAAATTATACCTAATACGGCCTTTTGGCAAATCTGGGCCTTTTAGCTTCAGTCCAGTATTAAGTAATAGTAAAATAAGAGATAAATAAATTACATGCAAGGCAATTTTTTATTTGGTCTGGGATCTTTTTATATTCTGGGATGGGCGATAGTCCCTTCCCTCTTTCTCTTAAATTTTGCGCTACAATTAACAAATCTGACCCTGGGCATTTTAAATCTATCTTTTTTATAACAAAAATGTCCTTTTTAAGTCGCAGGAATATGACTAAAAACTAAAAAAAAAACTTATGGGAACCCTAGAAAGAAATACCGAGACTAGAATAACATATTTATAATATCGTCAGCATAATTATAACTAATAACTATAATAGTCAACACAAAAGATCTTTAAAGCAAAACAGTTTTTCAGTTCTTTTAAATTTTGGCAAGCCACGTGTGTTATGTGGTCTGTAGTTCCCACATCCTTGACTTATACTAAAAGGCTGACTAAACGTGAATTATACTCTTTAGTATGGTTCTATGGAAAAAATTTCTTGATGAATGTAAATTGATTAATTTTTTTTTTTTTACTTTTTGCTTTGCTTGAAGAAATTTTGGCGAAGTCTTGGCTTTATTTGGGAGCGAGTACTCACCCTATGTATGGCCTTTCGTCATGGGCTCAGTATATTGTAAACTGGATCATATCAGGGGATTTGTTATGTTTCTGAGTTAAGATGTATGAGTGTGTATGATTCCATTAAAATACATTCCAGTTATCTGTGCTACATTTTCAAATGTATTTGTTTTGTAATCTAGTCATGAATAAAATCTGTCGTTAACCTAAGTTCTCTTCATTTACCATTTTAACCAACTTCTGTTCATTTTACCAAGTAGCTTTAAGACTTGCATCTGAATTTAGCACGTGAATGTCATGTTTGCCACAATTCTCTTGGAAATAAGTACGCTATAATTTTTTTTTTTCTAAAGATTATTTAGAAGTTGTTGAACATGTTAAAATTGGCCCATCCTTGACAGTTTTACTTGCATTTGAATGAAGCTGTTAAGAATCAGCTTACACAGCTTCAGGTGTCACAAGGCTCCTTCTGTAGACCAGAGGATCGGTTGGTCCGGTTTCTTGGTATCCTGCTTGATGAGAACCGTCGTTTAGACACCACATAGCTATGGTTAGGGTTGAGGTCTCACGGAGTTTGGGTATCACTCGAAAACTCGGACACACCTTTCCTGGATCTATTCTAAAGCCTCTTTTTTCTGCCTTGTCCAGTCATATGTTTCGCGTTGCCCCATTGTATGGATGTCTACTTTTCTTTCTATACCGCGGTCGCTTTCTGTCATGCTTACCCAAGCGCGGCGTCTGGCTATGGACATCACCAAAACCACTCCTACACCTACACTCTATTTACATTCTTTCTTGTGCTTTTTTTGTCTTTCCTCAACTTCATGGGAATCTTCCAAAATCTCTTCAAAAAACTCCTCAGATTACTTCTGATTTAGCCCCATACAACCTTCGTTCTTCACATAAGATCTGCATTTCTTCTACCCATACTATACGGTTAGATTTAAATCCCCTCATTGCTTGTCTTAAGGTTTGGAATTCCCTTCCTTCTTCAGTACAGAGATGCCACTTATTTGGGACTTTTAAAAAATTCTCAAGGACCATTTAGTTAAGAATCAAGCAGAATAGTTTGTTTTTTTTCTTCGTCCGTGGAGTTGATGTCCCCTGAGTGCTTGTTTCATGATATATGGTGGTCTTCTCTGCGCTTTGACTCCCAGGCCTCAGGTAGGGTCTCTTTTTAATCTCATATGTTGTTTGACGATTGGTCTTTTTTTGGTTGTTGCTTATATTGTATGTTTGGTACTTGAATGATATACCCCCTGCAGCTCAAGTTGTTCGTGCATTGACACACTGTAAACCGGTTTTTTTCGCTAGTTTCTTTCAACTTAGCGTGAGAAAAGACAAAGAGAAGTTACAGAATAGATGGGAAATGTATAATTTGGGCTATATAGTTGCACATTAGGGCGGGTGGGGTAAAGTATTTGGATAGTCTGAAGTCAGAAAACAATTCTTACTTCATAATATCGGAATAATTGTAGCTAACACAGTTTGCATGCAGACCTGCTGTACTTTACCCCCACCCCCAATGTGCAAATATATAGCCCAGATTTGTTTCCAAAGTATTATATTCTTATCATACTTAGGTTTTTTTTATTAGGATTAACCTAACTTCACTTCTTGAGCTGCAGGGGGTATATCATACAAGTACCGTTTTTTTTCTATTTTTTTTTTTTTTTTTTACAACAAATCACCATCAATAAAAAAAAAATAAAACCCAAAACGAACAGAAATTACAACAAATAACTGAGTCAAACTCCAAATGAGCAGAAATTAACATGAGTAGGGCTGACAACCCCCATGCCTTCTCAAGACCAGAACATAATTTGGACTTCACTTAAAATATAACTTATTAACTTTAATGGATCGAAAATTATTAAGACACTAAGGAATAAAAATGTCAGCATATGTATATTAAACTGACAATGTACATTCATTTGTTTGTATGTTTTTTTTTATAGTAAAGTCCAAATTACGTTCTGGTTTCGAGAAGGTATGGGGGTTGTAAACCCTACTCATGTTAATTTCTGCTCAATTGGAGTTCGACTCAGTTATTTGTTGTAATTTCTGTTCGTTTTGGGTTTTTTTTTTTTTATTGATGGTGATTTGTGGTAGTTTTACGATTGGTAGATTATTCGATTTTATTTCTTCTCATTTTTATTTTAATGAAGTTCTTTACTTTTCTGAAGTTGTTGTCAAATTTTCACCTTCGTACGCGTAGCCTTAATTGTACTAGAATCCTAGCAGTAGTGGTAGTCATAGGAACAGCAGTATTAAAAGTAGTAGTAGCAGATACCCTTTGCCTTTCGGCCAGTTGAACATCCCACTCATGATGCCCCTGAAATTTCCTCGCTACAGAAGCAGTAGTTTTAGTGGTAATAGTAGCTGTAGCAGTAGTGGTAGCAGTAGTAGTGGCGGTAGTGGAAGTAGTAGTAGTAGCGAGCAAATATTGTATTTTGGTCAATTGATTATCTCTTTATGGTTCCTGAAAGTTCCAAATTAATATTTTCAGTCATTCCTGAGTCACGCCCTTTTGACAACCCGTATATACATAACGTGTTTTGATTTAGTTCAACACTCCCGTCAACATTCTCTGAAAGGCTCACCTGGATGCCCTTTGTCTTTTTGGAAAGAAAAGGTCAAACATCCATACCTTTCTCAATAACATTTACGATATTTAAACAATGAACGAATTGTCTAACTTACAGCCCTTTCCCTGAGGGCTGTAGGCAAGGCCGTACCCAGGATTTTTTTTAGGGGGGTTCACTCAAAGATTTTTTTAGGGGGGGATTACACAGAAAAACCTCAAAAAACGCATACAAAATTTGTTTATATCCATTTTTGTTACGTTTTTACGTGTCAGAAAAACATTTTAGGAGGGTGGATTCAATCCCCTTCCCTCTGGGTACGGCCTTGGCTGCATAGGATTTGATGTCCCCAAAGACATATTACTGTATCTTTTAATAATGCTGAAGAAAATAGATCTCTCAAAATTTGTATTGGATGTTTTTGGGAAATGATTGGCGGGGGGGGGGCGGCTAGTTGCGCTCCTATCGCTTTTGACTCTTAAAAAGGGCACTATAACTTCCAATTTCCAATCAAATAAGCCCTATCCAAAGTTTATACAACCACCCATTTCATAAAAACCTCATATGCCCCCAGGGCACAACTTACAACGCTTGCCCCAGGTCTCTAGTGAGTTGTGTCTATCCTTAAAGCTTTGTTATTTGTTCTTTGGATTATTTTTAACAAAATAGCTATCTCACAATTTCGATCAGAAAGGTTTGGGGAAAAGACGGTGTTGGGAAGGGGGGGGGTGAACTAGTTGCCCTCCATCTATGGGCGCCCATAAGGGGGGGGCGTCTTCCCCCCCCCGTAGCTGAATGACGGTGTCATACATATGCATTAATTTAAAAAACTTTCCACATAATAAGTTTTCAAAGAAAAGTAAAGAGCTCTATTAAACCAAAAATGGGCAAAAAAAGTTAAATAATCTTCCAAGCGTAAAACTACCACTAATCACTATCAACAATTAAATGAAACTCAAAACGAACAGAAATTATAATAAATTGCCGAGTCAAACTTAAAACGAGCAAAAATTAACATTACTAGTGCTGACAACCCCCATGCCTTCTCAAGACCAGAACATAACTTAGGTTTTACTGAAAAAAAGATGACCGTGGATTGTCAGTTAAATTTACCTATACTGATATATATTCCTTAAAATAAAAAATGAGGTAAAAAAGTGAGGAAAAAAAGTTTTTTACTTATTTAAGTAAAAAAAAGTGAAAACATTTAAACATATTTTGTTTTCAGTAAAGCGCAAATTATGTTCTGGTCTTGAAAAGGCATGTGGGTTATCAGCCTTACTAATGCTAATTTTTGCTTGTTTCGAGTTTGACTCGGCTATTTATTCTAATTTCTGTTCATTTTGAGTTTCATTTATTTATTGATAGGGATTTGTGGTAGTTTTACGCTTGGATGATTACTTGACATCATTTCTGCCCATTTTTAGCTTAATGGAGCTCTTTACTTTTCATTGAAAAGCTTGTTTTATGGAAAAATTTTTTTTAGATGAATTTCTCTTCGTTTTT
>CM051273.1:32333896-32378896 GCA_027921565.1 Artemia sinica | reverse complement strand
ATCTATCCTAAGGAGTTTCTAATCACCCGATTTAAGATCTCGTGTTGTTCTCCCGACTTTAGTTTCAAGGCTGACACTTTCAGAAGGTGAAAAACTATCTGGGTCGAAAAATTAGGATGTCGATTATCCCCGTGTATAAGTCAAGTATTAAGCCTGCAGCTGAATATAGATACACGCTTTTAAAGGGGCTTCAAAAGTCCTTTCGGCATCATCCAGAGGATGCAAAACAGGGCCTCAAGTATGAGCTATAACACTGATTGGAGAACGTGACTCCCTCTTAATGCCAAGCTTGATGTGGCATCCTTGGCAAGGGCGTACGTAGCTTCTTATCTAGGGGGGGGGCGATTCTTTGACGAAGGGCATGGGGGAGCTGAATTTATATTGGCAATTCAAAAAACCTTACGTCACCAGCAAGTTCTATCATGCCTATGAAATCTTTATGAATAAGTAATCACTAAAAATCGTAAATCATCAAAAGGCTTCAGCATTAATCTTCTTGGATTAGAGCTAAAAATTTACAAGATATTATGGATAATTGCATCTTGTTAGACTTTTATTCTGTCATTCTAGCTGTTTGTTTACAGCTTTTTCAACCATCTACCTTTTATCAACTGATTTTTTAGCCATCTACCTTTTTTCAACTGCTTATTCAACCATCTGCTTTTTCAGCCATATCTAGTGTAAATTGAAGTTCTATTGGGGGGGGGGAGGTGCATTTGCCCCCTTCTGCCTTCCCCTCCGCACTCTCATGATCCTTGGCTGTTTTTAACAAATATATCCACCTCCTTTCCTTCCGCAAGCTATCTCTACTTGTACTGCTACTACTGTTTACAAAAACATTACAGGAAACACAGAAACATGGGACGGTTGTATTTCTCATAAGAAGAGATATCCCCTACTGTATTCTTTAAATATTCAGTTCAAATAACGCAGCTGTAGGGAGAAAACCTAGGTAAATGGTTGACTAGTGGCACATCAGTAGAAGAAGGAGTGCCAGTCCGGGGGGGACACCATATATGGGCATTGACCTACTTTCGGGGGTGACGCAATACGCTGAGTGAATACAACCAGTACATGATCATTGACCTCCAATGAGTTAGAATACTGCCAGTACACGATCACAGCCAATCAGAGAATTAGAAATACTGGGCGAAGTGACATCATCAGACTTCTGAGAATTTCAACATTGGATTCGCACAATAGCTCCAAGAGCTCTTAGCAAGCGCAACTAATATAAGGAAGGATTTTCAGTATAGTTGATATTAGTGTGAGAATAGAATTCAAGGAGTGACAACAGTTTGACTTTACTCGTTTGTTTATTCATTGAGATATATTTGCAATAATGAGTGGAATGTTTACACTATTAGAAGTTGATAGCAGAGCTGGTAACAGTAGCAATGATACAAGAGTACCAAACATTGCGGTAGAAATCACAAGAGGATCACGGCTTTGTCTTGAATGGGATGAATTATATGCAAGATACGTGTTATCTTTGAGTAAATTTAAATTGGAGGACCAATTATGCTTCGCTGCAAAGGTTGATATAGCACATGTGAATAGACTTCAAAGTGCTTTAAATGCAATAGTGAAGTGTATAGAGGACAATAAGTTGTATCGGTAATTTTATATGTGCAATATATATTATTGTTGTAATCATGATCGCGCACAATAAAATTGTTTCGAAATCGAAAATGTTCCCTCTCTTTTTGTTAGATTTTTTAGGTTATCGAATATTCTTGAGGTAGAACGAATCGTGGTTAGTCTAGAGTCAGCAGTGAGAGTGTCAGGATTGAAAAATGAATAAATTTGAGAAAGAGAAAATTAGGTCGAATCTTGTGATTATGGAAAAATGTTTGATTCTAGATGACGATTTTCTCGAGTTATCTCTTCAACGGACGAAATTTTTTCAGGGGGCACTTGACAATATAATGAAAACTGATTCTCCCACATTGGACTATTGTATGAAACTTTTACGACGTGACTCGAACGCTTTTACTCAATTTATTGATAAATTAATTGAAACGATGCAGAATAATATCGTAGATATACTTTTGAGAACATTGCCATAGATTCTGTGTAGATGGCTCTCTCTTCGAAACAGGTCATGTAACGTCACAGAGTTACTCCTCTCTCTCCTCTCTCCTATCCCCCTCTGAATTTATCGAACGTGAATCAGTTTCTTTTTAGAAACTGTGAGAGAGTTGACACCGGAGACCAAAAATGTTCTATACATGTCCACTATGTATGTATACTCTTGGCAGTTGGTCATCATGGGATAATTGTACAATTGTTGATGAATATAATGAAAAATGTAAATTATGCAATCCGTGTAAATTACATAGAGGATATGCAGTACAAATTAAAGGCTGTAATTCATGTCTTGAAGAGATTTGTGACTCTCACCCTAGAGGACAACTATGTTCCAATTGTCATTATGACAAATGTGATCAGTGGGAGAATACGTATCCTGGTATGATTGGAAAGAAACCTAAACGTGATTTTAGTTTATTTCTACGAGATTGGTATCGTCATGGTTTTAAATTGTTTTGGGAGGAAGAATCAGGTGTACGATTCAACTGTTGGGGTAACAAGATAATTTGGTTTCTACGTCATCGGTGTGACGACACTGCCTATTATGACTATAAATCTAGTAATTTTTATTTGGCAGTTGTCGATTGTGATTCACCAGTTGAAAACACTGTATGTGATATTGCTTCAAATAGACAAATTGAAACACGGGAATTTCACAATATGAATGCAAACAGTATCATTGACTATACAAAGATATACGATAAGAGCGAAGTTACATTGTAGTGTAGAAAATGTGAACCTGACTTTGCAGCCAATCAAGATCAATATACAGTGAATTCAAATGATCTACCAGCATTAGTGGTTCTTGACAGTTGCCTATACACCGTAGAAGAAATCTAAAGTGAAGAATAAAGACATTGTTGTTGTATATATACATTTTTTTTATTAATAAACAAATTCACATACATTTTTTAGGCACTTTACTCGTAGGGCACTAAAATCAATATTATACAGGTTTGAGAGGATATTTTCCACCATTAAGTCGTTCAGACGTGGATTTTCACCGTAAATGTTGAGAAACTGGTTGTAAGTATAACCTCGACATATGAACACGAAATATAGTAGCTCATGAAAACCGCAACTTTTAGTCGTTAGATCCTGCACTCTCTTCCAATTTTGAATAATAGTTTCCCCACTGCTTTCAATATGGTTGTTGATGTGTGGAGTGTAGAATGTATAGGGTAGGCCAAGAGGATCAAAAAATTCAATCGTCTTCATGGTTTGAAAGATGCAGAGCCAATGGCCGGTATTCAAAGTCGACGGACTGCTATTAACAATGATTATGGTATTGTTTGCACTTTGAATTTTTCCAAGGAAGTCCGAGGGTAGAAAATAGGATCTGTATTTGGACATGTAGAGGCCCATATTAAATACACTGATTATTTGACTGGTGTTCATGGTGCAAGGTCTAGTAGAACACTGCCTTCGGGAGTGATTTCCCAATAGGTTTCAAATTGATTTAACGAAATTAGCTCGATACTCTCAGGTAATGGGTCGGAAAATGTACACTCTAAACGCACTCCCCGTTCGTACTATACTCATATCTTGAGTGCCAGAAAAGTCTAGTACAATGATACCATGTGTTTTAGCGAACATTTCTTCGGTTATACCATTTTCAAATAGTTGTGAATCATGATCTAGGGTTTGTATTGTCAACTCATGCAATGTCCTATAGGATTTATCAAAAGATAGATTGTAGAGTGGGATTCCATTTACTTTGCAGACAAGAGATGAAAGCCCAAACATCTCGACTTTATGTGGGCAGCCAGTCCACGATCCTATTGCACTAGCGCTTTTTACAAATGTCAATGCTAACTTTGATGGAATTTCACCATTGATAAAGGATGATTCGGTGAAGGTGTGCGAGCCTATGGCAATATGACGTTGATTGGTGATTGTATGAGGAACAAGTAGTTAAATATTACTTCCACTGGCTCTCAGTTTTTCTACTGCAAAGCAACAGAACTCATAACCTGCTGCTTTCGTGCATGTAGTATTGCCGAGGTAGGAGAGAGAGTTACATCAGAATTGGCAGGAAGTTCCTTTCGTAAAATGAAATTGGATTGAGCAAGCGTCAATTTTATATCCACTTTAACATTTGGTGGTAGCCATTGGGGAATATTAAATATCTCAATATATATTTTTCCAACTAGATGTAATTCACTAGTTGTAGCATTTTTAAGTGCATCTGTACTATTAGTATTTGTAATATATTCATATCCATTGGAGGTGCCTCTCAATTCCTTGTACGACTTGGGTATCATCAACATGAACTGCATATAGCTTGTATAATTTGAGAGATTGTTGCTTGTGCTCACCAATGCGCCATTTATGTAGACACTGATTTGACATTTTCTGCATTGAATAGATTTAAAGATGAAGTGATTGCAGGTTGGAATCCCTATGCGGTAGATATGCCATTGCTCAGTCTATGAAAAGAAATCCAGTTTCGAACTAACAATTCTCTTCCTGGGGCTTTTTCTTCTGTTTATTGTACGTGTCGTCTTTTCCCTTCTTTTCTTTGACAGGGGTTATGTCTTTCGCTTCTGACCTGAGTAAAGACTGATGAGTGGTACACTGTTTCTCGACATTTCTAAACCTTTTCCATTTTGTTGAGATTTCAATTGCTCGCCAAGGGTTTGCGCACTGGACCTAAGATTTTCCGAAGCCCTTTATTTAAAATCCTTGCCAGAGCTCCAATCGTACAGTGGAGAGGATGCAAAATCTGTCGCAGCCGGTACAATATATTTTTAGCCAGAGGTAGCACAGAGCGAAACAGCTTAGAAAACCAACTGCCAAGACCATAGCCAGACATTGATGAACGACCTTTGTAATAGTCCATTCCATTGCCCAGTTGACTTGGGCCAAGAGTATTAACATAGCAGTCAGTATCAGGACAAATGAATAACACTTTTCTATTAGACATCTTGTTTTCTTTAACACCGACAATGATGGGTCGAAAATGGCATGTAATGACAGCCAAACCTTTTGATATTGCCAGGGAATCACCTAATTAAGTTCTTAGTGTTAACTAGAAGAGTTTCCAAATAGGAAGTGTTTACGGGGATATACTGAAGATGCTTTATATTGTAATGATGAATATGATCTTGATTGGTTTTTTGTTCAAGAACTCGTAGGAGGGGACATTGATATTGCCAACTCTGGATGTTTCAAAAAATGAAGCATAGAGAAATATACAAGTGTCCGTGCAGCAGGCAGGTGGATAGTCAGCAAAAACAACATTAGTATTTCCGGCACTTATACCATTGATTATATCAAGTTTAAAGCCAAGAACATCTTTTAGATTATCATTGAGAATAACCTTTTCACTGTCAATGGGTGAACTAATGTAGATCTTGCCCTCTTCCTTTGAATAGTTGAAATGAAAGTCTCCTTTTTTTACGAGCGGAAATTCTTTTATTGATAGAACGACATAAATCCTTCATACAAGTGAGTTCTTCGTATGGTAATTCAATATATGGATAATCCAACCAATTGATCATTTGAATTTTAGGTTGTTCACTATCGGGCGATGGCAGCCAATCATAGAGTCTAATTTTTACATCATTTGCGATCTTTTCTCAGGATATCATAGGTATTTTTGAGGATACAGTCGACAAGAGCCACTTCATACGCGCCATCGAATTTGATGGTGGGAGAGAGTTTCGTTCCAAAAATCACTTGTGTTATTCAAATCATTGTAGAGAGGATCGGAGACATTGGATATGAATGTCACATAGAAATCATTGGGCACTGTTAATGTCTTCAACTGCAACCCAAGAATCAAAATCAAAGTTGTATCCTAGCCAAAGAACAAGCAACTGTCTCTTGCCCCTGCGAGTACGGCTCTTTAATATCTTTTCAATTTGATAAATTTCACTACTGTTTCTAACTTATTGTAGTTCATAATCATAAAACCACCAAGGATCTCATCATCTTTGGTGTCTCGCAGTCGATATGTCGTGGGTTCGGTGTCTAGGATTTTGGACACTTTAAAAAGTTCAGTGCTCCATAAATAATTCCCCTTTTCAAAAATATTGGTGGTTCTATTAATTCGAACAGTATCGCCAACATTGATTTTTTCTTCACATTTTTGTTTTTTCACTGGAATATTATTTAAGAAAAGTGTCAAATGTATTTTCACTGCAATGAACTTCCTGAGGGCTAACACTGGACAGAGATTGATGAGATCGTTGGTTATATATTTGTATGATTTTATCTAAATCATGAATAAAAGCAGCAGTATTTATCAGTGTACAATATCTTGAAATTAATAGAAAAATTGTTCTTATCAATCGTTCAGCCAATGCAGTCTTTATCAGACTGTGACTATGATAGAGCTATGTAATATATTTCAATAGAACCTTTTGCACATGAGGATTAATAAATTCGCTACCACGGTCACTTTGAATTTTTCTATAGAAATCATGTTCAAGAATACTTTCTAAGGCCTGAAAAACTTCAACACCTCTCATTGATCGCAATGGAATGGCATATGCATAGTGACTGAAGACAATGATTGCCACTAGAATATATGTGTAGGGTGTATTGTGACGTCTTTGAATCTCATCTAGAGTTAAAAGATCTGTTTGCATTATATGCAGTAGGAAAAGGCTTTAGTTTGTCGATATTGTTTGCCACGTAGCCTACGATTCCGATGCAGAGTGTAACTCGGTTCATTTGCTAGATAATCTTTTGCATTTTAAAGTGCTGCTACCTACGTCAGAGGCAACTTTAGAAAGTGTTGTGGGGGAACTTAGACTTCCCACTTCACCAATATTTTCATAGACATGTTTTAAAACTTAATCCATTTTGAACGCAAACACGTAGTGTAATGCCCACTACCCTTTTGGACACTGGAGGGTGGTGCTTGTGACGGTGAGTTTATATCAATACGTCTTCGCTTTTGTCTACTCATCGTCGGTGTTATCAACTAATTGCTGCTGCTGCTAGGAGTGCTAGTATTTTCCAAGATTGATTTAAAATCTTCTTCTTCTTTTTTAAATGATGTTGGTAGAGGGCTGACACCTCTACTATATTCCCTTAATTTCTTTAGAATTCGCTTATTGCCAATAAGACTTTTGGGGAAGTTTGATGTATTTACAAAGCTCTATAGATTACTGTCAAATGATAAAAGTCCTTTATGATTTGTAACCACATCACAAATTAAATCGAGTAGATTATTTTTTTTCCCTGAATTATAATTCGTTTCCTCCTGCTATCGACTTGAACTTGATGATAATCATCACTTTCCAACAGTGAACCTAGTTCAGTTGGTCATTTTAACCCAATAACGGATATTAGTAGAGTTCAGGAGATATGTTAATGCTCTTTTACTCTGTTCCCGATAGGTCAATGGCAATAGGTTTCCAATTGATGTCACTTTTGAATTCAATTCCTTCTCCTTTGATTGTGCTGTTGTTGCTGCTGCAGAATCTTGAGGAGATGTATCCTGTTTGGGGGGTGGGGGGGGGATCTGTGACATTGACGACGGCGGCGGGTCTCTCAAGATAAGGCCTATGTTTGCCCAAACGACGTAGTGCATCTTGAAGTAAAACTAACTTTTTATCATCGGCAATATTTTCATCATTAAAGAATTTACTTAGATTGTCCTCAAAGTGTTCAACTGGTGAAAGGACAAGTTCTATTGGAGTCAATTTATAGGGTTTAGCCATCTAGAGGAAATTGTTTACAAGTCCTGTGATTATTGGTAGTTAAAGGGTAAAAAACCAACCGCCCACTTGAAGGAGATGTTTTCTTTTAAAATCTTTGCCTTAGTTTTTGCAAGCCAAGGCACGTAAAGTTGAACAATGTTGCTTTGTCTTTTGTCTAACACCTTCTGGCAACTGTACATTACCCTAAGTTAAATTTAAACAAAGTTCAGATATTAGATTAATAAATTCTTTGTCAACACCATGTTTGAGTATCGCCTTCCTGAGTGGGGATTTTGAAGTGCTTAGAACGGAAAATAAGCGTCTATTTTCGCGTAGTTTCATCAGTGTCATGATGGCAACTAATCACCTTTTCTACTGTTCACCGGAGGATATACAGAAATTTTTTTGTCGAAAATATCTGTTACTACACGCAGATCCTCGGGTGTATTCTGATTAAGATCTAGCAAAATGTACCAATAGGGCTTATTTGTCGCCTGACTGTACGCTGAAAGTGGAAATTTGGGGGCAATGGGATATATTTGTTTATTGAGACTTATTTGATTACTTGAATCACGAACAACTCGGTAGATAATGTAGATGGTACAGTTCAAAGCAAGGGTTCTTATACACTTGCTCTGATGAAACAGATTGAGTAGAACTAGGGTTAAGGAAATGTGTTCATGGTGAAAGCGAACTGTAAACAGTAGTAGCATTTCCTGCGAGAACTGTTCAATGGATTCAGCTAAATCATGAATAATCAGCCATGAGTTTGGCTCAATACTATTGAAAACATCAAGTCCTCGCATGAATTCTATTGGCATGAATGTAGCCGTGGCAATAGCTTTTATTTGGTCATAGGACTCATGCCAAATACAATAGCAATTGTAAATTGTCTTTGGTTTTTCCAAAAACATTTTATTACCATTTTTAATTATTATAGCTAAAAGTGTCGTTTTCCCCGACATTGATGGACCACAGAGAAACGATCTGAATAGTGTTTTAAATTGTTACATACTGATGTTGACAGCAGTTGGACTACAACTAAGCGTGAACCATACTTGTGTAATGAATAAATGATAATAATTTTCCCTTAGATCTACCTAGTACGTTATTCAATAGCAACAAGAACAACAAAAACATATTTTTTCTTTTATTAACACTACTTTTTGTGCAACAATAGCATCAATAACAGAGCAGCAATTTAATATTTTTCATTTATTTGACAATAACTTATATTTTAAATACAACAAGAACAGCAAGAACAGCAGTAGCACAGTTGAACATATTTGTAGACTAAAATATAAAAACAGTATTTACAACATTTAAAGGATGAGAATTCCTCCCCCCCCCAAGGAACCCCCTCCTCCAGGGCCGAAGGCCGGGCCAGGCCGAAGGTCGGGACGGACTGGGACTCCCCATCCCCCAGGGCTGAGGACACGTCAGCGAGCGAGGCCCTACACCCAAACCCCCCATCCCCCGGAGTCGGAAAGCGCGGGCCGCTGCGGCGGGAAACAAACTGTTTATACAATAGTAGCAGCAAAGGTTAAATGATGATGATGACGATGATGGCAATGGAATGAAGATTATATTGAGAAATTGTTGCCCCCCCCAATCAATTACTATTTTTGAATTTAAGTTAATTTATCCAGACCGAGTTGTTTTCGATAGTCCACACATTCAACTCGATCTGAAATTCGATAGTGTCCATCGGGGAGTACCCTTACACCATTCTCGAGTACATAGACCTTGTCGGATATGCAAGACATAGTATTTTTTCCCACTCTAACAGTATAGTTCTTATATTGTAGAGAGCGAATTGCCAGTACTTTTGGTCTTGGCACTAGACAACTGTCCGCACAGTTTCTGTAGACACTCATGTTGAAATGATTTTTTACCTTACACACATTGTAAAAGAAGGACAACATGAGTTTCTTGAAAATTTCAAGTACTGAACTACCCCGCGATATTCTTATTCAGAACAACATTGTTTTTTTTCTGTGTAGCAGAACCATATTCGAGTCTATGGTCGTGAATGTTGTAAAGTTAGGATCAGTGACAATTCATGCACATTCTCTGGGGCATGCTACAACATCGCAACGAGATCTGTTTCGTACGCTTACACACATTTTTCCTAAAGCTGAATTTAAAATAAGTTTGAACATTTCTTTCGGAACTTTACTTTTCGCCTGTGAACATTTACTGACAAAAGTGTCAATAAACGTTTTCAAGTGGGGTTTCCGATCGAATTGCAGGGCTCTGTGTATATTTGTGACCCTGAAACCATCGGTCACCATCCATCGCAAGGGAGTTCAAGTGGTATGTGATCGTCTGTTTCAAAAAACCATCCTTGGGGACCATTTTCCTCCACAGTGTGAATGTCAGGGAAATCTAGGGCACAAGGATTTTCAAGCCATTTGTAATTGCCACATGGCAAACTAGAGTGAGATATTGCCGAGGGGTAGAGTGAGTTCATATCATAAAAAACAGCATTAGACTCTACACCATTAACAGAGTTCTGCCCACTTGGATCAGTTGTTAGGATGTGATCCCCGTGAAAAACATATCCTCCCCTCATAGATCTCTCTACAAATAGGTCGTGATCCACATCGGTGATCAAACCTATTTCCTCCCTACTGATTTTTAGAATTAAGTCCATCACGAGGTGTGGTGTTGAAAAATAATAGTAAATGTCTAGCCCGAATTCTGAATAAATTTGGTCTGTGCTCTTGCAGACAATGTCTAAAAGAGTTAGCACATCGCTTGCCAAGTACATTCAACAATAATCCCAACCATTTTTACAGCCCCCCTTAGACCATACCCATTTGGCAAATTCATAGTCCTCGACAGTGCATTCACTATCGGTAAGTGAATTATAGAATGCTTCAATTGGAGGGAGTTTCTCCTCACTTAACCTTACGCCAGAGTTGTAATAGTCATACGCATATATGCCTTTACAAGTCAGTAAGTCATGCATTTCATTGTCTGGAAAGCGCTGTTCGAGCAGAGGGAAACTATGAAAATTGTCACTTTTCTGCACTTGAATTAGTTGACTGAAAGCCTTGGGAAAAAAACTATATGAATCTAAAAAACAGATTTTATTCCAACAGGTGTGCCCATTATCCACTGCCTGCCTTCTCAATTCTAAAAGCAACAGCTTCTCAGCAGATTTTGGTATAATATTGCAGGTAAATGAGTTATTTACCCATGGGCTATCTGCATACCCTCCCTGTGCATACGTGCCAAAGTCGGTAAAATAAATTTCAAATCGTAATTTGAATTGTGAATGAAAACTGGTATAAAAAACTGTTGGCTTACATTCACGATTGCACGATTGATGTGCTACGCCACGAAAATTACTACCTCCTGAGGATATTTCCTGCCATAAGTGATCATGATTCCTAACTTTCCCCTTCCCCCCTTAGTCTTTTTTCCCCTAGTCCCTTCCCATTAGTCCCCTCTTCAAGTTCCCCCTTACATACCCAACATATTTTCTTATTTTTAATAGCTAGGCGATCCTCTGCTGATAGTATCATCGGGTAGTGTGTGTTTCTCAAACGGGAGATAACCCCATTCGCAGTGAAAATTAATTTAGTCAAGGCTTTCATCATGAAATCTTCCTCGTCCAACATCTCAACTATTTCTGAGAGACGCATAGTGTTAGTGCTGTCTCTTTGGGCATGAGCATAGGAAACTGCAATAGCTTGATGTTCTTTAATACGATTTGGAAATTGTGGGTCGTCCGCATCTGTGAGCTTGGCCTCACAGTCCAAACTTAATTTATCACTTTGCATAAACGTATTTTGAAAATTTCTAAATCGTAAAATTGCCCGGTCACCAGCAACCGTCTCCACCGATTGATAGCCACGTCTTTTGCAATGTTTTACAAACACATTGGGTAATAGTAACGTACCCCTATTTCCTTACCCCTCTGCAGCAGCAACAACAGCACAAAAAATAATTGACTCCAATAGAACTTGTCCTTTCACCAGTTGAACACTTTGAGGACAATCTAAGTATATTCTTTAATTATGAAAATATTGCCAATGATAAAAAGCTAGTTTTACTTCAAGATGCACTGCGTCGTTTGGGCAAACATAGGCCTTATCTTGAGAGACCCGCCACTGTCGTCCATGTCACAGATCCCCACCCCCACCCCACCCCCCCAAACAGGATACATCTCCTCAAGATTCTGCAGCAGCAACAACAGCACAATCAAAGGAGAAGGAGTTGAATTCAAAAGTGACATCAATTGGAAACCTATTGCCATTGACCTATTGGGAATAGAGTAAAAGAGCATTAACATATCTCCTGAACTCTACTAATATCCGTTATTGGGTTGAAATGGCCAACTGAATTAGGTTCACTAGGCGGTGTGTACAACAACCAAACCCAGTGTTTCACAGATTCAATAGATGACGCTCTTACTGGAATTATTACCCCCTCTTTATGAGAACACACAACCTCTTTTCATTTCGGTTCATATGGTAGCACTGTAACACCAATATTTAAATTCGCGTTGGCCCGTTCAAAAATATCTATCCCCCTGATTGTTGCAGGAAATTTTTCTGTTAAACAACTAAAATATACTCGGGGAAAATCAGACCCTTCTTTTCCATGCACGGCCCAGTTGTCCAATTTTTTCTTTGTAGCTTCATCTTTCAGAGGTTGGAAAGCCGATACGTGAAATGCGTACATGAAACACTTTTAGCCTGTTTCCAAACAGATTCGTTCAACGCCCTGACATCCTTTTAAATCAGGATTATATCTTAAAAATATTGCCCTGTCCCTATGCCCCCTCTTAAATACAGTCTTTTTTAAATTTATATATATTCACACTTAGATTTTCAACAAATAAAACTACAGAACCACTACCATTCTCATTATAATTATCGAGATGCGTGACAACACTATCAACCCAATCCATAAAAACGTTCTCATAATTCTCCAAATGAGGGTGCAACACCAACATTTCGGTGTGCACATAGTGATCATTTGCCTCACCATGACTTTCATTTAAATAAAATATTTTAAAACAATTGAGGCCTTGATGCTGTCCTGGCCTCCCCACAGTTGAATTTAGTTTTCAAGAAGTGCACGAATTTTCTCTGCATATTCATGAACGATATCTACGGGGTCGTTTATAATATTCCCTGCCATGAATGTATTAAAGGGATCGACAAAATTCGCAGTGAATACGTCTATTGTATTCAGAATTGAATTTGTTTGCTGAAATTCCGGTAGCGGTGAGAATTGTATATCATCACTACCTACTCCCCCTCTCCCACTTGCAACAATTGGGCTGGTGTGTGGATTAAAATCCTCCAGTTCGCTTAACAAAGCCTCTAGTGCGTTAGGGCTATGCAAATCCATCCAAGCAAATTTATTTTCTTGTTCAATTAAATTCGATTAAACCGAGGCTATATTCATTAAATCTGAGGGGGAAGGATTCTGTTTTAACCCGCGACTAAAATTATCTAAAATTCGCATGGTATTTGGGCTCAAACATGGTAGATCGCTCTCTGAACTGACTGCATTGCTTTGTTCAACTGTGCTATTGTCTACATCTAAAGAATTACTATCAACATTGAAATATTTTCCTAATAAATTATCCGTCCATTCCGTGTCGTTAATAATGTTAGCAGCTGTACTATCGAAATTATCACTACCTTAACGCTCCCGTAAAAATTTACCGTGCCCTTCACTGATATGCGATGGCGTTTCAACAGCGTCATGAAATTGCAATGACGCTTCAATTTGAATCAGTTCATCAATGGGGTCATATGATACGTGACTTGTTTCTTCGGGTGGAGGGGGGGAGGGTAGTGATGAATCTTTTCTAACCTATAAAGAAAATAGACACTTATTTTCAATGTGTATAAATCACCCTATTTTTTTAAGAAAGTCAAAATTGGATTAAAAGTAAAGGAGTCAATAGTCCTTTGTTGACACATTGACGGTTATGAGAGGTGACATGGCATTTCAATCACAGCTACTAATGTATTTGCAAAGCCATAGCTTAATCAGCCTATATTGATAGCCTAATTTGTTTACTATCTCAAGGTTGAATGGCTAAATGAAAAGTGTAAAAGAGGTACTTCAATTCGAGGCTATAAACAATGCCCCCCTCATCTCCCTACTGTCCCCAGACAAAATGCTTAAATTGCGCTCACGCTCTTTCCAACTATTGCAAAGGGGCGTCTTCCTATTTTCATTATCGCGATAAAATAAAAGTGCGTATATTTCAAGAATTCATAGAATAACAATCATTGAATATAGTTATTCGAAAAGTACATTATCTGCATCAGAACGGAAACAGTTTTCTAAGAAACTTTATTACCTGAACGACCAAAAATTATGAAAATATTTGTAAGTCTCAAGCAAAATTGAACTACTGACTTTTTAAACGTCGTTTTAAATTACATTTATTTTTTCCCAGCGACCGTTTTTAAACGGTCGTAAGACTTAGTCTCAAACAGGATATTAGAATAAGGAAATAATATTATCAATCACCAAAAAATCTTTAGAATCTTACAGAATTGAAAATCTTATTCCTAAATGTTTTCTGAGACAAAAAGAAGCTAGAGTGTAGGCTTAAAATTAGATAGAAACAGCTCGTTAACACACACACATCATGTAGGCCTAAAATTTATACCAAACGACATTTTTTTAAGCTAGTCTAACAGAAAATTAATGCGATCAGAGGAAAAATTGCTAGCTGGGTTACAAATAATATTTGCTTCCTGCAGCCCCATCCTCCTAATGTGCACATATATACCCTGAATTTGAATATATAGGGATGTGGGACTAAAATTCATTTCCGACAAAAAAAGAATATTATATTCAGAAAGAGCATAAAAAAGGCATCGAGTGCTATATTCACTTAAGTCAATATTATGATTTGGTTAAAATTTACCATGTAAATATCTCAATTAATTATTTATAAACAGAACTTACGTTATAAATTTGCGTTGCATTAACCTCTAAATCATCCATTTTATTTAATATTTGCTCCATAATGCTTTGAAACGAACTGTTATCTAAGCCTCGAAGCACAATCAATATAAACATAGTTTCAATATAAACATAGTTACGCAAATTCATTTCTGAAATTTCAGGGATTTTAGTTGCGTCAATTCGCCCAGTATTTCAAACTCCCTGATTGGTTTAGAAAGAGGCATGTGATCTTGTTCGTCCACGGATTCTAGCCCTCTGATTAGCTGTGATCGTGCACTGGCAGTATTCTAACCCTATTGGAGGTCAATGATCTTGTACCAGTTGTATTCACTGAGCGCATTGCGTCACCCCCGAAAGTAGGCCAATGCCCTTATATGGTGTCCCTCCGGACTGGCACTCCTTCTTCTACTCATATCAGGGCTCAAGTTTTTAGTAGCCTGGTGTTCTAACCTTTTTCATAAAAAAAGTACAAAATTGATATTATTTAGAAGAAAATATCACATTAGCCTGGCTAATTCTTTTTGTAAATCTTAGCTTCTTCCCTGTAAAAGTTTTAAGGGCTCAGCATAAGAAAAATTTCTATTGTGCCATTCTAGCTATAGTTTCGGACTTTGATTTTTGTTGCCTAATCATAAAATTATTCAAATAAAATAATCACAATAATAAATAACAATTTTTTGCTTGTGATTATTAGAAATTTATCATTCAGAAAATTTACTATTGCAAAAGAATGGGATAATTCTTTTCAAGTCAAAAAACGCCATAGTCTACAAAAAAAGAAAAAAAAGTTATGTCGTTCCCCGTGCGTACAGCATACGTACTTGTATCAAACAGTTCGTGGTAACGAACTGTAAGTAAAGAGCGACTCGGCTCAATAGTAACCGAAACTCCAAAAAACGGAATTTTCATATCAGTGGATATACCGAAATAATCATTACTTTTGAAAAAAAGGCTTATTATGTTGATTCCAAATATATAAGATTCATCAAGTTTAGTGCTACCCATCAAAGGTTACGAGCCTGAGAAAATTTACCTGATTTTTGAAATAGGGGGAAGCATCCCTAAAATTCAAGGATTGCCCCCTCATCAATACCTTGCTCTTTACGCTAAAGTTTGACTGTTGTCACAATTTTTTAAGATCGGCTACTGAAACACAGAGGTCGTTTAATTAGAATATGAAGCTTTTTAAAAACACTAACAGCTTAAGCATAAAGAGCAAGTTATTAAGGAGGGGGCAACCCTTCATATATGGAATAATTTCTGTTCGTTATAATGTTGCTCATTACTTTCAGTTAAATTTTTTTTTATTTATTTATTAAACATAATAGCCTATAACAGCGGCTATTCATACAGAGTCCCTTCTTTATTTTAAAGAAAGCAATAGAACCAGGTGAATGATACAGTCTGATACGAAACGTGTATCAATCAAAAGTGTTCCCATCAATGATACAAAAGAATATGATAATTCTTTTCTTTTACAATTGTTACCACTTCATTCCATTTAAAAAATCGCATCCCTACCAACTTTTTGGCAAAGGTTCGAACCGTAATTCACGTAGGCCATGTGTCATTTCAATATGTTAAAGTCATTCAAATATTCGAGCTAGTTTGATTAGAACTTCTGCCTGTGAAGGATCTGAAATGTTGCACTGGATACTTTAATTTTATTTTCGGGAGAATATACTGCACTTGTGGGTTCTATAGTCTAAGTGATTACTGTAAGTATAATCAGTTAAAAAAATTATTCGGCGGGGATAGGCTAGACTAGTTTTTCTCCAAAAATTGACTGATGTAGCCTAGGTACATTGTACCAATGATAGTCGATTTACATGGTTAACAAGCAAAACCAAGGCATGTGAAGATGTGTTCAAGCATCTCTATTGATTATGGGTCCAATAGTAGGCTAGGCTAGTGGTTTCAGTGTGGAATTTAGATGAGAGGCTTTGAACTTACTGGGCTACCCTCCACCCCTAATGTTTGAATATAGATAGATAGATTGTGTATTTCAAAAGTCCAAGAGCCATATATAGCCTATCCTGATTTGGTAAATTTTTTGTTACTCATATTATTGACCTATGAATAAATTAAACATAGCCTACCACTTGATGCCTTTTTTATGCTCTTTCCAAATATAATAATAATTTTTTGTCAGAAAAATGAATTTTACCCCTTCTCCTACTTATACCAATTCAGGGTATATATTTGCACATTAGGGGGTGGGGGGTTAAATTCTGTTTCTGATTCAAATGAGAGGTAAGTCTAAACTCTTCCCCCCCTAATATGCAAATATATACCCTGAATTGGTATATATAGGGTTAGGGCTAAAATTCATTTCCAACAAAAAAGATTGGTAAATTTTTGGCAGTTCATATTATTGACTTACAAATAAAGTAAACATACTACTCAATGCCTTTTTTTATGCTCTTTCCAAATGTAACAATCATTTTTGTCAGAAATGAATTTTACCCCCACCCCTATAATATACTAATTCAGGGTATATATTTGCACATTAAGGGGGTGGGGGTAAAGTTTATTTCTGATACAAATGAGAGGTAAGTTTAAACTTTACCTCCACCCCCCTAATGTGCAAATATATACCCTGAATTGGTATATATAGGGGTGGGAGTAAAATTCATTTCCAACAAAAATGATTTTTATATTTTTAAGAGCATAAAAAAGGGCATCAAGTAGTATGTTCATTTTATTGGTAAGTTGATAAAATGAATTGCCAAAAATTTACCCATTTCTGATGGTAATGAATGTTATATTTAGGTTCTGGATAAAATTCTAATTCTGAAGATTTCTATTTGTTAGCTAGGCTGTCTAATTAGTGAGTTAATCAGAAAGTTTACCAGACCTGTTTCAACCTTGTGAAAAAAACAGCCTAGGCCATACCAGAGGGAGGGTTAGAACCCCTCCCTCCCACTGGAGTGTTTGTCTGACTCATAAGAATGTAACAAAAATGGATATAAACAAATTTTGTATGCGTTTTTGAGCTTTTTTTTTGTGTAACCCCCCCCCCCCCCACCCCAAAAAAAATCTTTGAGTAAAACCCCCTCTGAAAAAAATCCTGGGTATGGCCTAGGCTATGGTATATTTTCCTATAGGTTCTAATTTTGGTTTAGATATCACAACTCTAATAATTTGAGTTAGATTTTAAGCCATAATGGGATACTAGTGCATTGCAGGGGCAAATCTCCAGCATTTTTATTGGGGAGGGGGGTCAAGAGGGCTCCATATCTGGATAGTGAAGGGGCATGGGATATATAATGTCTTTTTCTCCAGATTATTTGGAAGAGGGGAACTCCCCCCCCCCCCAAAAGACGCCCCTGGTGCAGTAGTTGCCTTTCTCAGAAAGCAACACAATAAAACTCTGATACTATGATAGTTTCAACAATTCTACAATACCAGTGGCATAATTTCATCAGAATCCTGGGGGGGGGGGCAAAGTTGAAGCCAATTTTCCTAAATCAAGTAAAAACAATAGTAAAAACTAAAAAATAAGCCAGTTGGTACCATGAAGCTTTTATTTGGTGCTATAAAGATAAATATAAACTAAAAAAAACTGATCTGTTTTTGTTGATGCTTGAGTTATGCAAGTTTATCTTAGTTTTGACAAGAACTAAGGGAGGGGCAAACTGGGATCTGGGGACCCTATTAGAGAAGTAGTGGTTGCAGACTGTGGTATCTGCTCTTTTCTGGAACAATTTCTTGCTATGTCCCCTTGTCCTGGAGGATTCATCAAATTGAAAGGGCTTTGAACAGGAGGAGTCAGCATTTAAAAGCTTATAAGCCATTATGACATCACCTCTTCAATGTCTGTACAGGAATGTATAGGAGCTGTGGTTTATTCAATTGAGGTGGGTAGTTACCATTCTTGTATCCATCAACAGCTTTTTTGCCCATCTTTGGACAGATTCTATTTTCTGCTGGTCACCCTTGTTCAGGGAAATTGTAACACACATCCCAATTTCTAGCAATGGCTGCCTAAGATAGTACAGTTTGGTCATAACCTCCAATGATCTGCTGCATACTGTATGCTTGATAGTGCCAAGGGTTTGAGAAGCTTTGACAACTGCTGTATGTGGAATTTCAATTCCTTGTCAACAACAATTCCCAAATCTCTTCCAGCTGCTGAAGAGTCAATCAATTGTCTGAAGCCATCCCCTCCACTCATATGGTTCTGTCACCTTACATTCTTTCTCCCAAAGTGCACCATCTTACACTTTTGAATGTTAAATTCAAGCTTCTGCTTGCATGCCCAGAGTGAAATTAAATTTAGGTCTACCTCTATGGAAGATCTTGCAACTGACAACTCTGCAGACCCAATGAGCTTTGAATCATCAGCACAAAGGCAAAGTCAGCATTTAAAAGCTTATTAGCCATTATGACATCACCTCTTCAATGTCTGTACAGGAGTGTTAGGAGCTGTGGTTTGTTCAATTGAGATGGGTAGTTACCATTCTTGTATCCATCAACAGCTTTTGTTGCCCATCTTTGGACAGATTCTTTTTTCTGCTGGTCACCCTTGTTCAGGGGAATTGTAACACACATCCCAAATTCTAGCAATGACTGCCTAAGACAGTACAGTTTGGTCATAACCTTGGATGATCTGCTGCATACTGTATGCTTGATTATGCCAAGGGTTTGAGTTGCTTTTACAACTGCTGTTTGTGGAATTTCAATTCCTTGTCAACAACAATTCCCAAATCTCTTCCAGCTGCTGAAGAGTCAATCAATTGTCTGAAGCCATCCCCTCCACTCATATGGTTCTGTCACCTTACATTCTTTCTCCCAAAGTGCACCATCTTGCACTTTTGAAGGTTAAATTCAAGCTTCTGCTTGCATGCCCAAAGTGAAATCAAATTTAGGTCTAGCTGTATGGAAGATCTTGTAACTGACAGCTCCGCAGACCCAATGAGCTTTGAATCATCAGCACAAAGGCTCATATCTTATTTCTTACAGCTTTTGGAGCATCATTAATGACAAATATTGAACAGTGTTGGACCCAAGATTGTTCCCTGAGGCATGCCACTTTCAACGTCTGAGAAAAATTAATGCCCATTGTCCCCAGATACCTTAACTCTCTGCTTTCTTCCTGTGAGGAACTGCATGACCTGTTCTACAACCTCCAAGTGGATGGTAATAGCTGTTAATTTTGTCCTCAGCTGGTAATGTCAGACTTAGTCAAATACTTTGGCAAAACCTAAAAGGATCATGTCAACTGGAGTATCACAACCTAAAAACTCAGTGGCATAGTCATAAGCACCTATAAGATATGTCTCAATCGGGCATCCAAATCTGAAGCCATGCATACTGTCTTTGAGCAGTTTGTTGCCAATTAATTGTTTCATGATTCCTTTAAGAATTTTACTAACTGTTGAAGTGATGCTAACAGGCTGGTAATGGGTCTTATTATTCCTGCTTCCACCCTTATGGACAGGCATAATATTCACATTTCGCCAATCTTCAGGAACTTGTTTGGTATCCTGACACTTTTGGAACAGTTTTTTTAAGGTAATGACAAGCTCCAAATGGGCCTCTTTGAAGGTCCAAGGGTGAGCCCCATCAGGGCCAACAGACTTGTTTGGATTCAACCTTCTAAGCTGTACTTCTATATCCCGAAGTTCAATGGTGACATTTGCATTGGCTTCTCAATATTGTACTCCAGCTTTTCTAAACCAAATGTCCAAGTCTTAACCCATGTTTGCTGTCTGTGAGGAGTTTGTTGCTAATTAAAATGTTTCATGATTCCTTCAAGAATTTTACTGTTGAAGTGATGTTGAAACTGTTGAAGTGATGCTAATGATTTGGTAATTGGTGACAATATTCCTACTTCTACCCTTGAGGACAGGCACAATATTTGCATTTTGCCAATCTTGAGGAACTTGTCTGGTATCCAGAGACTTTTGGCATAGTTTTCTCAAGGGAAGGGCAAGCTCCAAATGAGCCCTTTTGAAGGTCTGAGGTTGAACTCCACCAGGGCCAACAGACTTATTTGGATTCAATCTTCTGAGTTTCAGTTCTACATCCAGAGGTTCAAGGGTGATAATTTGTATTGGCTTCTCAATGTTGTACTCCAGCATTTCTGGCAAGGAGTGTCATCTGGAGGTGTGATAACTGACTTGATCTGCTTGTTCAGAGCTTCAGCTGTATCTCCAGGATTGGCTGTAGTATTACCATTAAATGAGATTCCTGTTATCAAATGTCTACTGAGTTTTTGAAATGAGGCATATTTCTAAAACTTCTTTGGATTGGTTTTTGATGCTGATGCTACTGACTCCTCATACTTGTTTGTAAGTTCTCTTGTAAAATACCAGACTTTATTTTGCATTAGTTTAAAATGGTCATAATTTGTCTGTGTTGGAACATCCTTGTACCTTCTCCAGAGCTGTTTTTTCTTTTGGGTGGCTGGCCTGATTTCTTGTGTGATGTAGAGGAGCGCTTTTGGTCCTCAATATTATTCTTTTCAACAAAGGACCAATATTGGTTTGCTAAATCTTGCCTGACCTTGTTGTAGTTTTTATACACATGCTTTCTAAAATTGTCTGCCCATGGGTACAACTTTAGTCAATAAGTAATTGCTATATGGTAACTTGCACCAAGAGGTGGCTCTGGTTTTTACACTTTGGATTGCTTCCTCGTCTTTAACAGAACAATCTTATATTATTACTAAGGGCACTTTACCCCTCCCTCCTCCAATTTGCATATCTATAGCCCAATTTGTATCTTCCTCATGGATTTTCCTCATGTATGTTATAGTCAACAAAGTTCTTCAAATAAATTTAATGACAAACAATCATTGTTGATGACCTCTCCGATAAGAAAATCCACAGAGAATAGGCCTATACAAATTTGGCTTATATTTGCATATTAGGGGGGACAGGGGTAAAGTATAGTTAAGTGCTTTTTGGAATAAAATCCAAGTGAGTATTTTATAATTTTTCAAAAGTAGTTTCAGAATTTTATAGTGTCTCTTTCTGAAGAGAACTAATATTGTTGAGCAGTGTTTCTTGAACTATAAAAATTGCTTTGCTACATACATGAATCCCAGGATTAGATCTGTAGCCCAATCCAGGTACTAAAAAAAACATCGTGGGTTCAAATATTCACCCCTACCCTCTCTAAAGCAGTGTCTAAGAGTGTTTCAAATTGCTTGCTAGTTTTGTTAGCACCTTTTGCTAACTTGGGAGTTTATTGTTAGCTATTTTGGTTCTTTCAGCCACAGTGCTGGTTACAGGGGGAGTGAACAGAATTTGTCCAATCTTTGTATCACATAATATGTGACACATAAGTTTTTGTTCAAGCTAAGTGAAGTAGAATCCCTTTATATTTCCTTGAAATTTGAAAAAAAAACTTTATTTTCTAGTTCTACTTTGTACTTTAAATAGGTTTGGTCTATAAACATGTCGTAGTGACCTGCAAAACTGATTATAGCATCTACAAATAAACTCATTGCTTGTTGGGTTCAATGCTTTGAAGACATCAGGAACAGATGAATTGTTGGTAAACTTCCGTTCAAGCTCGGATATTATTCTATCTACAACTTCAAACAACATTTATTTGTTTAAGCGGCGTTCACAAGCGTGTTTAGCTAGAATCCCATATCTAGACACGTGTCTAGCCAGAACGCAATGTCTATTCAACGACCGCTCACAAATAAAATTCGGTGCTTTGTTAAAATTACAAATTTAGTTTCAAATCGTCATTTCTAATCAATCAAGAGAGATTATGCAGGCAAAACTTTCAAAATTGTAATCTCTATTTTTACTGTCACAAGATAATGGATGAGATAAGCGAAACAATTGCCTTAGTGTGCTTCACCTGGTGTTGCATATTTGCCTAAAATGAAAAAAAACAATTAATGAGAAAAAAAAATTTAGTTTAAAAATGTAAACATAAATTATGAAAATAGTGGAACTTGATACATTCTGATTGGCTGTAATTGAAAATCCTAGACATTGAGTTCTAGGGTCTAGAACTCAATGTCTAGCCAAGCGCCTTGTCTAGCGTGTCTAGCTAAGCGCCAAATTTTACTGGTGAACAGTCGTTGCCTAGACATTGAATTCTGGCTAGACACGTGTCTAGACATGGGGTTCTTGCTAGACACGCTTGTGAACGCCGCTTTAAAGATTTTTGTGGGGGATTTGTTCTCCCAGCTGCTGTTAACATAAGAACTGATTCACAATACTTGGAGGGTACTTGTTCTATATGCTTAAAATTTATGTATGAAGCTTTGTCATTGCATAATAGTGGTGCTCCAACTTTCTAACCCAAAGAACAAGTTATTGACCAGCATTCACTGAAGAAAAGCTATGATCTTTTATTTTGCAGCATTCTTTTCAAACTGTCAATTACTTCAATTGCTGAACCCATAAATTAGCCATCCTTCTCCAATGTTGTTGATGTTGTGCTTGTTTATTCTAAAATCTCTCCTAAAAATTGAAGGGTGAAGATAAAATCCCACTGTTTGAGTTGTAGCAGAAATCCTTTAAAGGTAGCAGCTTCTATTTTATTTGCAGACCTCATGAATTCCTTTATTGCTGAAATTACAAACAAAAAGTTAGATTACAATTACAAACATCTTTGTATTTGCAGACCCATCGAGTATTGCTCTGCTGTGGAATTCCATATATTCATCTTTTGTGATCTTCCTTTTCTTGATCATCTTTAAATTTTTGGTGTCTGAGAGTAGATGCTGACTGGAAAAAACAAATAGCTTCAAGCAATTTTAGAGTGCCATCAACTATTTTTACATTTTTGGCTGTGTCTACTAAAACTAAATTCAGGCGATGTGCCTAACACTGTACACAACACATGGATTGTCAGCCACTTCTCGAACCATAACGTTTACTCCTCCCAAATCTCCTCTCATTGCAAATACACCATCTTAAGCCTGGTCAATACGTTTTGTTATGTTCAAACCATTCTCTTCCAAAAATCGTAATATTTTGCGCATAGATCTTTTGCAGTTTGCTCAGAAAGCTAAAAGAATATCAAAAACCGTCCAAATAACTTTTTCTTTTGTATTTCTGATGCAATAGACATTTGTTCCTTTATACTAATATCTCTGGATTCATCAACCATTGAAGTGAAAAACCCATCATTATCTTCATTGACCTCAGCAGCAATCTTTTTCAGAACTATTCCTTCGGAAATGTGCAGAAACTCATCTTAAAAATCTTAGACACATAAGTAGCATTTTTTGGAAGATTACCAAAAACTAACTTACCGTTGTTAGAAACCACTTTCGTTAACTCAACAAGATCTACAATTTTTTTCTATCTTTGCTTTCAAATTTATCATTTACAGTTTCTCTATGGCCTTGCATACCAATTTCTGTGCACAAAACAGTACTTATTGCTTTTCTATTGTTGCCAATATGTTCTGCAACTTGTCGGCCTAACTTGGCTGCAACTGTTCCTTGAACTTTTGATGATGAATAACTACTGTTTTGATAAACATGTCTTCGCTGTTTCCAGATGGACTAGGAAAATGACGGCATGTAAAGCAAAACACTGAATCATTTTCTTTGCAGTATTCAATCCAATTAAATTTGTGGTACTAACGATCTAGGAAAAATGTCAAACAATGTCTTTTTAAAGACAGCATTATAAGGTTGGATAGGCCCGTCAGATAATGACTGACTTATTGTTAGATTTGCAACACCTTTGTCTACCTGGTTCACATGAACGTAAACAGGCCTCATTATTTTGAGAAGAGATTGAGATTGTAGAGTCTACTTCAGCATCATCCATCACCATCCAGTCTTCTTGTTTTTACTGGGAGATCGTCTGAACTACTGCTTTTGCTGGTCTTCATGTTTTGATTAAAAGAACTGAACAATTGAAGTTGCTTAGACATATTTGATATAACCTAAAACTTGGATATGCGGTAGGGACACCAAATAACGTTCCACTGATAGACAAGTAAGACAACAGTACTTTGCTATTGTACTTATGAAGGATCACAGAATGAAATTGCATGATTAACTTGACATATCACATTCACAACCTAAATGACTATAATCCTATAAAACTGTGGATGATAGACAAAACTGACAGATCACCGCTGGGAGCGTTGCCAACTGGAAACAACTAAATGCCCCATACCTCGCGAATCACGATATGATTGCTGGAAATTTCCCGCACTTTGTACAGAAATGATGTTTTAGTTGGCAAACAAAAATTACAATTGAGAGAATTTTTTAGTCAATTAAGTAGCCTACCTTAATAGGAGCTATATAGGTAAAAAATATAAAATAATTAGAATTTAATGTCAGATATGAAAATATTTGCAATTGGTTGAATCACTATTCTCGAAAGTTTATAGCTTATTTTTAGCAGCCCCCTTTAAAACTAAGGGGGGGACAGCTGCCCACCCTGCCCAGGGCTAGAACCGGTTCTGAACCGGCTAGAACCGGCACTGAATGCACATCAATGAGCTTTTCCATCCTTGATATATGTTTAAGATACTTTTCATCCTATTCTAATTGTCCTTGTGTTAGTAAAGTCTCACTCACTTCAAATTTGTGAGTAGTAAGTATCTATGGAATTTGCGCGAAGCTATAGCAATTTCTATGTTATTCTGGACCTTGTATACACCTTTTCAAAGAGATTCAGAGCTCCCTCACATGGCCTTCTGGATTTGCGTGAAGCTTTAGCAATTTCTATGTTATTCTGGACCTTGTATACACCTTTTCAAAGAGAGTGACTATCCCCATGCATATAGGTAATACTTCTACAGGGCATTATGACAAGTTTCTGGGTCAACTCTAGTTTGAGGGTCGATAAAGTGAAATTATGTCACTATTCTAGTTTTTCTAAACCAGAATTGCCTATAACTTAATATATTCAAATATTTTTTGATAACTTGATAGGTGATTTGAATAAAAGGAATTCAAATATTTTGCCTATGAAATAGAAGCTAACTCAATTTGCGAAAAGGTGTTCCATTTGCACAACTCTGATCTGATTGAATTGTCGCCCGACAATGAGATGTAATCACTGCTAAGCCTTTTGTTATTGCGAGAGGATTACCCAATTTACTTCTTAGTGTTAACTGACAGAGTTCCAAATACGAACATTTTGAAAAGCAGACAAAAAATTGGACACTATAATCAGAATTATTTGATTAACATTTAAAAAGGGGTAATGAGATATGTGATCTGTATAATACACAAGTGATGTTTGATAAGTATTGTCAATTTAAAATAGGATCTAACGTTCCCTTCGTTCCCCCATTTCTGAGGGCAGGGAGGGGAGGGGTCAATTTTGGAGGGAAAACATCTGCATCAAGGGGAAGGCTCAGAGGCCCTTCGTTCCCACATTTCCGAGGGCAGGGGAGGGGGAGAAGGTGATAGTATTCCAATACAATAATTCAAGTATGCTAGAATTTATGCTCCTAGTGGAAACTAGTAAAACCCTTCCCCTTCCCCGTGCTAGGATTATTGCCTAGCTGTGACAATTGATATTATCTCTAAATACAGAGAATTAAGGTGATAGTATTCCGATACAATAAGTCAAGTATAATAGAATTGATGCTCCTAGTGGAAACTCGTAAAACCCTTCCCCCTCCTCGTGCTAGGGTTATTGCCTGGCTGTGACAATGGATATTACCTCTAAATACAGAGAATTAAGGTGATAGTATTCCGATACAATAATTCAGGCATAATAGAATTGACGCTCCTAGTGGAAACTCGTAAAACCCTTCCCCCTCCCCGCGCTAGGATTATTGCCTGTCTGTGACAATGGATATTATCTCTAAATACAGAGAATTAAGGTGATAGTATTCCGATACAATAAGTCAAGTATAATAGAATTTATGCTCCTAGTGGAAGCTCGTAAAACCCTTCCCCCTCCCCGCGCTAGGATTATTGCCTAGCTGTGACAATGGATATTACCTCTAAATACAGAGAATTAAGGTGATAGTATTCCGATACAATAAGTCAAGTATAATAGAATTTATGCTCCTAGTGGAAACTCGTATAACCCTTCCCCCTCCCCGCGCTAGGGTTATTGCCTGGCTGTGACAATGGATATTACCTCTAAAAACAGAGAATTAAGGTGATAGTATTCCGATACAATAAGTCAAGTATAATAGAATTGATGCTCCTAGTGGAAACTCGTAAAACCCTTCCCCCTCCTCGTGCTAGGGTTATTGCCTGGCTGTGACAATGGATATTATCTCTAAATACAGAGAATTAAGGTGATAGTATTCCGATACAATAAGCCAAGTATAATAGAATTTATGCTCCTAGTGGAAGATCGTAAAACCCTTCCCCCTCCCCGCGCTAGCATTATTGCCTAGCTGTGACAATGGATATTACCTCTAAATACAGAGAATTAAGGTGATAGTATTCCGATACAATAATTCAAGCATAATAGAATTGACGCTCCTAGTGGAAACTCGTAAAACCCTTCCCCCTCCCCGCGCTAGGATTATTGCCTAGCTGTGACAATGGATATTACCTCTAAATACAGAGAATTAAGGTGATAGTATTCCGATACAATAATTCAAGCATGATAGAATTGACGCTCCTAGTGGAAACTCGTAAAACCCTTCCCCCTCCCCGCGCTAGGATTATTGCCTGGCTGTGACAATGGATATTATCTCTAAATACAGAGAATTAAGGTGATAGTATTCCGATACAATAAGTCAAGTATAATAGAATTTTATGCTCCTAGTGGAAACTCGTAAAACCCTTCCCCCTCCCCGCGCTAGGATTATTGCCTGGCTGTGACAATGGATATTACCTCTAAATACAGAGAATTAAGGTGATAGTATTCCGATACAATAAGTCAAGTATAATAGAATTGATGCTCCTAGTGGAAGCTCGTAAAACCCTTCCCCCTCCCCGCGCTAGGATTATTGTCTGGCTGTGACAATGGATATTACCTCTAAATACAGAGAATTAAGGTGATAGTATTCAAATACAATAAGTCAAGTATAATAGAATTTATGCTCCTAGTGGAAGCTCGTAAAACCCTTCCCCCTCCCCGCTCTAGGATTATTGCCTAGCTGTGACAATGGATATTACCTCTAAATACAGAGAATTAAGGTGATAGTATTCCGATACAATAAGTCAAGTATAATAGAATTGATGCTCCTAGTGGAAGCTCGTAAAACCCTTCCCCCTCCCCGCGCTAGGATTATTGCCTAGCTATGACAATGGATATTACCTCTAAATACAGAGAATTAAGGTGATAGTATTCCGATACAATAAGTCAAGTATAATAGAATTGATGCTCCTAGTGGAAGCTCGTAAAACCCTTCCCACTCCCCGCGCTAGGATTATTGCCTAGCTGTGACAATGGATATTACCTCTAAATACAGAGAATTAAGGTGATAGTATTCCGATACAATAAGTCAAGTATAATAGAATTTATGCTCCTAGTGGAAGCTTGTAAAACCCTTCCCCTCCCCGCGCTAGGGTTATTGCCTGGCTGTGACAATGGATATTATCTCTAAATACAGAGAATTAAGGTGATAGTATTCCGATACAATAAGTCAAGTATAATAGAATTTATGCTCCTAGTGGAAACTCGTAAAACCCTTCCCCTTCCCCGTGCTAGGATTATTGCCTAGCTGTGACAATTGATATTACCTCTAAATACAGAGAATTAAAGTGTTTATTCTGTGTGATTTTTTCTTTACTTGGTGGCCATTAAAAAAGCGAGGATTTCTGTTAAATAAATAATTCTTATACATTTTAAAATAGCTTTACGGGGGTTTGAGAGACTCTGTGTAAATATTTATCGGGGTTTTATTTTTTCTGTTCAATTATTTTCAGTGTAAGCCAATATAATTACCTCATTCTTTTATTCTAACTTAACTTGTAGGAATAGGACTTCTAGAATAAGGATTCATTCCCTCGACTAAATCAGTTTATTCATGTATAATGGTGAACAAAAGACTATTAATTCACCGTATTCTTCTTCTTCTTATCTAGCTAAACGTTGCGCTGTGTTTGTCACACCAACTAGTAAATATTTATCGGGATTTTATTTTTTCCGTTCAATTATTTTCAGTGTAAGCCAATATAATGCTAGGGGGAGTAAAAATGGTAGTCATTTAGTACCCGGTAAACAGGTGACTTGATATGCTTCATTAGAAGTAGGTTATTGCTAATGATACCTCCTCGACAGATATTTTTATGGCTCTAACAATTGTACTCTATGCTTGCCCAGAGACACGATGTGGATTTCCCACTATTGCTCTATGGCCGGTTATCGACACTACCTAGTTTATTGCATGTATTAAATCAGTATTTTTTACACAGTGGAACGATAAACACATAACTAATATCTCTAAAAAAGTGAAGATGAAGCATTTTAAGAAAGTGTGTTCACATGATAGTGTCATTGTAGCATTGAATGCTGACGAGGAGAAGTATTTAAACTATGAAATAAGTACAAGTGGTAGTACTATCGGAAACGTATGCGTGCATTGTCATGACAGTAAGGAATTGAATTTCTTTGGAGTACCAAAAAAATTCAACTCTTATGATGGTGGATATGCGAGATTGAGATCTCCGGAGATGATTGCACTCAAAGAGAATGCCAACATAAAAATAATAGTTGATAAAGAGGGGCATCTTCTTGCTAGTGCTTGTGGTAACATGTTACCCAGTGTTAAACCATATCGTCAACTTTCGGGTATTAGCATTCAAATGAAAGCAAAGACGAAAAGAAAGGCCTACTCTTCTACTAATATCATAAACCATATCCTGTCTACGTGCCGGAACTGTTACCTGTGTAAAAATAGTGTGATAATAGACAGTGAAATTGCTAGAAAAATAAAAAGGGCATTGGCAGAAAATATCACTAAGGAATATAAAGATGAATCGATGAAAAACAAAGTACCAGCAAACGTTACTGCCATTGATCAAACAGTCAATGAATGAAATAATACCAAAGACGAAAAGCATATTGACCGTGTCGATGACACACCTATAAAAATTGTGTATGAGTCAAAATGGAATAATGATTATTCTACTGATTACGAACTAAGAGAAGACAATAGCTATAGTATCAAGAGAGAACATGGTGAACCATTTTATGGAACAGATTCAAAATGTCCAAAGTTGTTCATTGATATTAATAATGTATAATAATATATATTTTTTGTATTGATATTCTACATGACATTATTTCATTAAAAATATATTATGCCTTACATTGTTATGTGTTCATTATTTTTAGAGTAAGCTAGCATATCGAACGTTTAGAATGTCTATTAAAACATCGGAGATGTAAGAAAAGGAATTTACATACATCAGATATTGGATAGATAAGTTAACATAGAGAAAATCTAAGTATAAGAATGAATAAATTCTCTATCAACATCTATTGACAGATACTTGGGATAGCATTGACAAAATCAAAGTATCGTAAGTAGCAAACTCTTTCTTGAAGTCAACTCATGGGATTTCTCGAAATTAAATATAAAAAAAATAAAGAGTTTATTACTTACTTGCGATTTTATCATGATTTCTCGAATTAAATATCTGTATTGTGTCCAGGAAGTGAATTCAAGAAAGCGATTGTTACTTACAATTTCATCACAATTTAGTGAAAAGAATAGAACTATTCTAAAGAATAAAGACGGGTTAAGCTTAAAGATATTTATTGCTTAAACGTATTAACAGATTTTTTTTTGAGAGAAAAAAAACACAACAACAAATGTTTACATAAAAATAGTACTTAGAGTTCACTCTTAAACATCCACAAACGATGGTCCCATGATATAGAATAGTTTTTACCATGTCTTATGGATTTATCACGATCAGGTAGTTTCTTAGGTATCCACTGTGCGAAGAACCTAACCTCGTCTTCAGGACGGTGATAACCCCCTTCAAATTTAGGACACTTAAACTCTTCTAGATTGAAAAGTGGAATCCTAGGATCACACTTTTGAATTAAAACTTTATCTGTAGGTACATTGCCCTTTACGTAGAGTGCTTCAACCCCAAAAAAGCTGCAAATTTCACTGACTTCCTCCTGAACATTTCTCAGTTCCTGACCAGCATTATTAAGTGGTGTAATCACTCTATCGTAGAATCCCAATCTGTTTATATGACGTAATGTAGTACTCCACAAGCTTTTATCATACTCAAACATGTTATAGTTCACTATCCAATGATAACAGTCAAATTCTTCGAGTTCCATAGACAATAATAAAAATGCACATTCAAATATAACACCACAGGATGATTTTTTCAAACTGATAAATTCTGTGTCATACAGTCCAATCATCTTGGAAGTTATTAATGTAGTTGTTAAGTAGAAAAATACTTCATCAAACTTTTATACCTTCGCTCAAGGTTGAATGGAGTTATGGCTAGGGGGATGAGTCCTAAAACCATCTGAATTCATTGTGGGGAGGAGTCATAAAACCCTTGGAAGTCATTGCAGGGAGGAGTCATTGAACTCTCGGTATCTATTGCATGTAAATGAAGTCTGGAAATTTCAATAACAGAACAGTTCTTTTTTTTCTCTTTATCACAAACAATTTTCACTTAGCTACACGATGTAGAAATTTAATTCAAGAAATTATGAAAAAATTCTCAGTAAGTAACAATTTCTTTCTTGAAGTCAACTCTTGGATACACAATACGAAAATTTCATTCAAGAAATTATGAAAATATTTGTAAGTAAGTAACAAGCTCTTTATTGATTTCACCTCTTGAATATACAGTACAGATACTTCATTCAAGAAACGTGATTAAACACGTTTTGAAACTACATGCTATTTGCTTGCCTTTCCTTGGCACCTTTCCAAACGAGCGGGGATTCCCCACTGGTTCCTACACATTGCAAAAAAGTGAGCAGTACGAAAACTCCACGTTTTCAACCAGACTGGTTTTTCAGACAACACCCATTTTTTAGGGACCAATCAGAGACTGCGGAGGTTGCTTGGTTACACACCGCGACGGTGCATACATAGTGAGAGAGACGTGCAAAGTCGACATAGCTTTATTTCATTTTTTAAGGTTAATTTAGACGAGGTTACGTGCGCGCACGTAAAGGCAAGCAAATAGCATGTAGTTTCAAAACGTGTTTAATCACGTTTCTTGAATGAAGTATCTGTACTGTATATTCAAGAGGTGAAATCAATAAAGAGCTTGTTACTTACTTGCAAATATTTTCATAATTTCTTGAATGAAATTTCCGTATTGTGTATCCAAGAGTTGACTTCAAGAAAGAAATTGTTACTTACTGAGAATTTGTTCATAATTTCTTGAATTAAATTTCTACATCGTGTAGCTAAGTGAAAATTGTTTGTGATAAAGAGAAAAAAAGAATTGTTCTGTTATTGAAATTTCCAGACTTCATTTACATGCAATAGATACCGAGAGTTCAATGACTCCTCCCTGCAATGACTTCCAAGGGTTTTATGACTCCTCCCCACAATGAATTCAGATGGTTTTAGGGCTCATCCCCCTAGCCATAACTCCATTCAACCTTGAGCGAAGGTATAAAAGTTTGATGAAGTATTTTTCTACTTAACAACTACATTAATAACTTCCAAGATGATAGGACTGTATGACACGGAATTTATCAGTTTGAAAAAATCATCCTGTGGTGTTATATTTGAATGTGCATTTTTATTATTGTCTATGGAACTCGAAGAAACTGACTGTTATCATTGGATAGTGAACTATAACATGTTTGAGTATGATAAAAGCTTGTGGAGTACTACATTACGTCATATAAACAGACTGGGATTCTACGATAGAGTGATTACACCACTTAATAATGCTGGTCAGGAACTGAGAAATGTTCAGGAGGAAGTCAGTGAAATTTGCAGCTTTTTTGGGGTTGAAGCACTCTACGTAAAGGGCAATGTACCTACAGATAAAGTTTTAATTCAAAAGTGTGATCCTAGGATTCCACTTTTCAATCTAGAAGAGTTTAAGTGTCCTAAATTTGAAGGGGGTTATCACCGTCCTGAAGACGAGGTTAGGTTCTTGGCACAGTGGATACCTAAGAACATACCTGATCGTGATAAATCCATAAGACATGGTAAAAACTATTCTATATCATGGGACCATCGTTTGTGGATGTTTAAGAGTGAACTCTAAGTACTATTTTTATGTAAACATTTGTTGTTGTGTTTTTTTTCTCTCAAAAAAAATTTGTTAATACGTTTAAGCAATAAATATCTTTAAGCTTAACCCGTCTTTATTCTTTAGAATAGTTCTATTCTTTTCATTAAATTGTGAAGAAATTGTAAGTAACAATCGCTTTCTTGAATTCGCTTCCTGGACACAATACAGATATTTAATTCGAGAAATCATGATAAAATCGCAAGTAAGTAATAAACTCTTTATTGTTTTGATATTTAATCTCGAGAAATCCCATGAGTTGACTTCAGGAAAGAGTTTGCTACTTACGATACTTTGATTTTGTCAATGCTATCCCAAGTATCTGTCAATAGATGTTGATAGAGAATTTATTCATTCTTATACTTAGATTTTCTCTATGTTAACTTATCTATCCAATATATGATGTATGTAAATTCCTTTTCTTACATCTCCGATGTTTTAATAGACATTCTAAACGTTCGATATGCTAGCTTACTCTAAAAATAATGAACACATAACAATGTAAGGCATAATATATTTTTAATGAAATAATGTCATGTAGAATATCAATACAAAAAATATATATTATTATACATTATTAATATCAATGAACAACTTTGGACATTTTGAATCTGTTCCGTAAAATGGTTCACCATGTTCTCTCTTGATACTATAGCTATTGTCTTCTCTTAGTTCGTAATCAGTTTAATAATCATTATTCCATTTTGACTCATACACAATTTTTATAGGTGTGTCATCGACAGGGTCAATATGCTTTTCGTCTTTGGTACTATTTGATTCATTGACTGTTTGATCAATGGCAGTAACGTTTGCTGGTACTTTGTTTTTCATCGATTCATCTTTATATTCCTTAGTGATATTTTCTGCCAATGCCCTTTTTATTTTTCTAGCAATTTCACTGCCTATTATCACACTATTTTTACACAGGTAACAGTTCCGGCACGTAGGCAGGATATGGTTTATGATATTAGTAGAAGAGTAGGCCTTTCTTTTCGTCTTTGCTTTCATTTGAATGCTAATACCCGAAAGTTGACGATATGGTTTAACACTGGGTAACATGTTACCACAAGCACTAGCAAGAAGATGCCCCTCTTTATCAACTATTATTTTTATGTTGGCATTCTCTTTGAGTGCAATCATTTCCGGAGATCTCAATCTCGCATATCCACCATCATAAGAGTTGAATTTTTTGGTACTCCAAAGAAATTCAATTCCTTACTGTCATGACAATGCACGCATACGTTTCCGATAGTACTACCACTTGTACTTATTTCATAGTTTAAATACTTCTCCTCGTCAGCATTCAATGCTACAATAACACTATCATGTGAACACACTTTCTTAAAATGCTTCATCTTCACTTTTTTAGAGATATTAGTTATGTGTTTATCGTTCCACTGTGTAAAAAATACTGATTTAATACATGCAATAAACTAGGTAGTGTCGATAACCGGCCATAGAGCAATAGTGGGAAAGCCACATCGTGTCTCTGGGCAAGCATAGAGTACAATTGTTAGAGCCATAAAAATATCTGTCGAGGAGGTATCATTAGCAATAACCTACTTCTAATGAAGCATATCAAGTCACCTGTTTACCGGGTACTAAATAACTACCATTTTTACTCCCCCTAGCATTATATTGGCTTACATTGAAAATAATTGAACGGAAAAAATAAAATCCCGATAAATATTTACTAGTTGGTGTGACAAACACAGCGCAACGTTTAGCTAGATAAGAAGAAGAAGAATACGGTGAATTAATAGTCTTTTGTTCACCATTATACATGAATAAACTGATTTAGTCGAGGGAATGAATCCTTATTCTAGAAGTCCTATTCCTACAAGTTAAGTTAGAATAAAAGAATGAGGTAATTATATTGGCTTACACTGAAAATAATTGAACAGAAAAAATAAAACCCCGATAAATATTTACACAGAGTCTCTCAAACCCCCCGTAAAGCTGTTTTAAAAGGTATAAGAATTATTTATTTAACAGAAATCCTCGCTTTTTAAATGGCCACCAAGTAAAGAAAAAATCACACAGAATAAACACTTTAATTCTCTGTATTTAGAGGTAATATCAATTGTCACAGCTAGGCAATAATCCTAGCACGGGGAAGGGGAAGGGTTTTACGAGTTTCCTCTAGGAGCATAAATTCTATTATACTTGACTTATTGTATCGGAATACTATCACCTTAATTCTCTGTATTTAGAGATAATATCCATTGTCACAGCCAGGCAATAACCCTAGCGCGGGGAGGGGGAAGGGTTTTACAAGCTTCCACTAGGAGCATAAATTCTAGTATACTTGACTTATTGTATCGGAATACTATCACCTTAATTTTCTGTATTTAGAGGTAATATCCATTGTCACAGCTAGGCAATAATCCTAGCGCGGGGAGGGGGAAGGGTTTTACGAGCTTCCACTAGGAGCATCAATTCTATTATACTTGACTTATTGTATCGGAATACTATCACCTTAATTCTCTGTATTTAGAGGTAATATCCATTGTCATAGCTAGGCAATAATCCTAGCGCGGGGAGGGGGAAGGGTTTTACGAGCTTCCACTAGGAGCATCAATTCTATTATACTTGACTTATTGTATCGGAATACTATCACCTTAATTCTCTGTATTTAGAGGTAATATCCATTGTCACAGCTAGGCAATAATCCTAGCGCGGGGAGGGGGAAGGGTTTTACGAGCTTCCACTAGGAGCATAAATTCTATTATACTTGACTTATTGTATTTGAATACTATCACCTTAATTCTCTGTATTTAGAGGTAATATCCATTGTCATAGCCAGGCAATAATCCTAGCGCGGGGAGGGGGAAGGGTTTTACGAGCTTCCACTAGGAGCATCAATTCTATTATACTTGACTTATTGTATCGGAATACTATCACCTTAATTCTCTGTATTTAGAGGTAATATCCATTGTCACAGCCAGGCAATAATCCTAGCGCGGGGAGGGGGAAGGGTTTTACGAGTTTCCACCAGGAGCATAAATTCTATTATACTTGACTTATTGTATCGGAATACTATCACCTTAATTCTCTGTATTTAGAGATAATATCCATTGTCACAGCCAGGCAATAATCCTAGCGCGGGGAGGGGGAAGGGTTTTACGAGTTTCCACTAGGAGCGTCAATTCTATCGTGCTTGAATTATTGTATCGGAATACTATCACCTTAATTCTCTGTATTTAGAGGTAATATCCATTGTCACAGCTAGGCAATAATCCTAGCGCGGTGAGGGGGAAGGGTTTTACGAGTTTCCACTAGGAGCGTCAATTCTATTATGCTTGAATTATTGTATCGGAATACTATCACCTTAATTCTCTGTATTTAGAGGTAATATCCATTGTCACAGCTAGGCAATAATCCTAGCGCGGGGAGGGGGAAGGGTTTTACGAGCTTCCACTAGGAGCATAAATTCTATTATACTTGACTTATTGTATCGGAATACTATCACCTTAATTCTCTGTATTTAGAGATAATATCCATTGTCACAGCCAGGCAATAACCCTAGCACGAGGAGGGGGAAGGGTTTTACGAGTTTCCACTAGGAGCATCAATTCTATTATACTTGACTTATTGTATCGGAATACTATCACCTTAATTCTCTGTATTTAGAGGTAATATCCATTGTCACAGCCAGGCAATAACCCTAGCGCGGGGAGGGGGAAGGGTTATACGAGTTTCCACTAGGAGCATAAATTCTATTATACTTGACTTATTGTATCGGAATACTATCACCTTAATTCTCTGTATTTAGAGGTAATATCCATTGTCACAGCTAGGCAATAATCCTAGTGCGGGGAGGGGGAAGGGTTTTACGAGCTTCCACTAGGAGCATAAATTCTATTATACTTGACTTATTGTATCGTAATACTATCACCTTAATTCTCTGTATTTAGAGATAATATCCATTGTCACAGACAGGCAATAATCCTAGCGCGGGGAGGGGGAAGGGTTTTACGAGTTTCCACTAGGAGCGTCAATTCTATTATGCCTGAATTATTGTATCGGAATACTATCACCTTAATTCTCTGTATTTAGAGGTAATATCCATTGTCACAGCCAGGCAATAACCCTAGCGCGGGGAGGGGGAAGGGTTTTACGAGTTTCCACTAGGAGCATCAATTCTATTATACTTGACTTATTGTATCGGAATACTATCACCTTAATTCTCTGTATTTAGAAATAATATCAATTGTCACAGCTAGGCAATAATCCTAGCACGGGGAAGGGGAAGGGTTTTACGAGTTTCCACTAGGAGCATAAATTCTAGTATACTTGAATTATTGTATTGGAATACTATCACCTTCTCCCCCTCCCCTGCCCTCGGAAATGTGGGAACGAAGGGCCTCTGAGCCTTCCCCTTGATGCGGATGTTTTCCCTCCAAAATTGACCCCTCCCCTCCCTGCCCTCAGAAATGGGGGAACGAAGGGAACGTTAGATCCTATTTTAAATTGACAATACTTATCAAACATCACTTGTGTATTATACAGATCACATATCTCATACCCTTTTTAAATGTTAATCAAATAATTCTGTTTATAGTGTCCAATTTTTTGTCTGCTTTTCAAAATGTTCGTATTTGGAACTCTGTCAGTTAACACTAAGAAGTAAATTGGGTAATCCTCTCGCAATAACAAAAGGCTTAGCAGTGATTACATCTCATTGTCGGGCGACAATTCAATCAGATCAGAGTTGTGCAAATGGAATACCTTTTCGCAAATTGAGTTAGCTTCTATTTCATAGGCAAAATATTTGAATTCCTTTTATTCAAATCACCTATCAAGTTATCAAAAATATTTGAATATATTAAGTTATAGGCAATTCGGGTTTAGAAAAACTAGAATAGTGACATAATTTCACTTTATCGACCCTCAAACTAGAGTTGACCCAGAAACTTGTCATAATGCCCTGTAGAAGTATTACCTATATGCATGGGGATAGTCACTCTCTTTGAAAAGGCGTATACAAGGTCCAGAATAACATAGAAATTGCTATAGCTTCGCGCAAATCCAGAAGGCCATGTGAGGGAGCTCTGAATTTCTTTGAAAAGGTGTATACAAGGTCCAGAATAACATAGAAATTGCTATAGCTTCGCGCAAATTCCATAGATACTTACTACTTTTGTGGCTGTTGCAGGTCGCAGGTTACACTGTAATATAGTAGGCGATATAAATTATTGAACAAATTCATTATGTTTATGTTTCAGTCTTGTAGCATTTAATGTTTCTTAATAAGTTACATATTTAATTAATAATCCAGTAAAAGAAAGCACTTTAAGTACTTCTTACGTAAAACTCATACACTTAAAACAAGCACTGCTAAAGTACATGTATCATCAGGTGCTTAATACTTGAAACTTTAGTACAAATTTGTAGTGTTTGTTACGCTACTGATAGATGTGCATTCTCAATTTTTTATGGAATTCCAAGCTATCAAAAAGCGCACGCAACAATTTGTCCGAGGGGTCCAATCTTGGGTACCAGAAGCTAACATCTTTGTTACAATACCATCAGATGGTATTTATATATTTCTTTTTTCTGCTCATTTTTTTGAATGGTGTATATTCAGTGAAGGAAACTCCTATTCGATTTTGGTTTTGCTTCTATTCTTTTTTCATTATTATTTGAATTTTGTTGAGTTTGTTTTTCAGGGAACGGATTAATATTGGTTTGAATTAAAGTATCCTAAACTATTAGGGACTCTAATAAAAAAGAAAGAAAATATTGACATTTTTTTCAAATATTTGACGCGATATTTGTATTGTGGTTCTCACGTAAAATAATAATGACTTTTTTTTTTGGAAAAAACCTGATTTCAGTGCTATTCTCTTAGTTCTGGATTTAGCAACAATGCATCCGCATACGTATATCTTAGAATTCAGCATGAAAGGAAATTCTTATGGTGGTATCTTTGTAATGGATTTTGAGATTATTTTTAAGGTGAATACCGTTCGACGCATGTTGAAAAAACTGAATTTGAAAAGTCCCTTAACTATATTTTAGTGAAAACTATGAATTTTATGCAACATTTACCCATGCACGCATTTCATAGAGTTAGATCTACAACGGAACATTTAGTTTTTGGCATTTTATGCTAAAATTTGATTATTGACTTTGTTTGTACCATTCGATGCAGCTGGAAAACCTCACTTTGATCAACCCTTTATCAATAGGGCCGTTTTTTAGCACTAAGATCTTAATCTAAAATCTTTCATCTTTCTGCAAAGATTGTCGTTTTTCAACTCATCTTTGTTCTAAGATCTTACAGCTCACTGATATTAGCAAAAACTGTGAAAGACGCCATCTTTCTGCATATAGAACAATGATGAGAGAAATCTGATGATATATTCATCATTAGGGCCGTTTTTCACTCATCAATGTGCTAAGGTCATATATCTTTGGTCAGAAAACGCTTAAAAATGAAATCTTTGAACTAAGATCTTAGATATTTTGTCGTTTTTATGCAAACGTCTTTCATCATTCTGCTCTGATCAGCGGTCTGAGAATAATGATGAGTATATCATCAAAGATCTCTCATTATTCCAAAGATTTCATTTTTGATCGTTTTCTGACAAAAGATGTAAGATCTTAGCACACTAATGAGTGAAAAAACGGCCCTTATATCTGTTGGTGTTGTGTCCGTGACGACCGTGGTGACAAGAAATGAACGATATAATTTTTAATCTTCAGGAGCAAAATTAAACTTAGTCAGTTCCTTTGGAGTTCTTTTTAGTACTTATTGTGTTAATTATTTGTCTTTTCTTTTATTTTTAGAATTTGTCAATCTTGACTCTCTGGCTACCCTCGTCGAAAGGAAGAACAAAATGTTGTTTTGGGTTACTCTGTACTCAGTGTTAAGAATATTTATGAACTATGCTAAAGCTGAAGTATTTACAGCCATAGTTGATATGGAGCCGTTAATAGAAACAGAATCTGAACTGATACAACAATTAAATAAATACATCGGAGTGGAAGAAGAGAGGCTTAACAGACTTAAAAAGTAAGTCTTTTTCTATTAATTAATTAGAAAAACGGGTTTCTCAGAAAAGAAGCTTTCAAGGGGATACATTAAAACCTAAGACCAACAGAAATAAGGTCTTATAATTGTTCAAACTGGTAACGGACAGAAATTACTATCAGTGAATAGACGCAACCTAAAACGAACATAAATTAGGACAAATAATCTAATGTAGTGTAAAGATAGCAGAGATGGCTATAGATGAATACATAAATCCTAAAACGAACGGAAATTAAAATGAATGAGAAAAGGCACAGTTAAGACGACAAAAATCACCACAAATAATAACAGATACTGTGATAAATAAATAAATAGATCTTTAAAAACTTTTTTTTAAACTCCTTTTTTAGAAACTTTTTTTTTAATTAATTTTAGTTTGTTTTCGATTGACATAGCATTATTGTTTGTTAAAATTAGGAACATTTTGGAAGTTTTCTCAGTTAATATTTTCAATTTACAATAGTTTTGTATAATATATTTTGTTAATAGTAGTTTAACTTGTAGAATTTTGGGTGAATAGCCAAGGGCTTTCATCTGAACTGTAGGTCTGCAAAACTTTTGGTCTTCCACTGGACTGAAGCCATCCTGACAAACAATCCTAAAGGCATACTTGAATACACACGTACTTAATCCAGTATTTTATTTAAAATCATTTTCTTCTATTGAATTTTGTTGTAATTGTCTGTTTGGTCATATAATGCATTTTAATGACTTTTATTAAAAGAGGTCTGTTTTGTCGCCTTAAAAGATCAGCTTAAAAAAATTGGAATTTTTCGAGCTAAAAGCTCATAAACCACATTTTTCTACGAAATTTTATCGTTCTCGTTCTCGTTAAGGTCTCCTTGGTCAAGTCTACTTACCTTAAAAGTTGCTTGCCGATGGAAGAAAAATGTTATTTGGCTCAGTTCATGGTTTCATTAATCTATACAACCGGCTTTTTTGCAAAATGTACTTTTTCCTCTTAGGTTTGTACGCCCATTATACATGCTCAGTAATTTGCTAGCCGATTGGGAATACATCAAACTTTTGGCCTTTTTTGTGCCTCGTGAATCAATAAAACAGTTTTTTTGAAATGCTTTTATATTCGTTGTTTTCAGGTGTGTGTTTAGTATTAGTTGTTTCAATATTTAATTTCGATTAAAATTATAATCTTAGGGGGATCCAGCATCTTGTGGGTATGTGTGACGAGGAGCACATATCTATATTCTATAGATGAGAGCCAAAGCCAACATTCTGGCATTGCTTGTAGTAAAGAGACATAAGCCTTCAATTGTTTTTTTTTTGTATTGAAGGGGTGTTCTCAGAAACTTCGGAGGGACTGGAGGGCAACCAGTCACCCTCACTTTCTCTTTTTACTTCCCGGTCCCATAGCCCCCCAAAACACCCGACCGGAATTCTGAGACAGAAATTTGTTCACAATAGTCCATTAAATAGGCCTCCTTGGATGACATTATCGCCGAAGGCCCCGGGGAAAGGGCTGTAAAGAATGCGAATTGCCAGTTGTTTAAACTTAGGTTTTATAATAGGAAAAGTAGTTTGTTTGACGTTGGGTGTTCGATTGATTCAAAACTTTCAGGGGTCGTTTTCTGGATCAAAAGGATCAAACATATTATTGCAGGACGGAAGGGGGGACTGGAATTTGTTCAAGGAACTTTTTTCCGTGATCACTATGAGCCTTACAGCCGTAAATCCTTGGGCCGAGAGGAGCCAGATACACGGAAACATTATTTTCCAGATCCCCCCCCCCTTCCGAAAAAATGGAACTCAAGACATGTCCAAAAACAGTTTGTATTTTCCTGGTCGGCTCGTAACTTGTATCCTGTCCTTGGCTGAGTGACCCCTTGGCATAAGAAAAAAAAAATTTTTTTCCCCTAAACTGGCTTGAAAAAGGGCTAACAAAAATCTTCACCAGTTGTTTCTCATGGAAGGGATGTAATGCTATAATGCCCTTTTTAAAGGTCAAACGTGATTGAAGGGTAACCCGTCTCCCTACTGTGCCCTTTCCTGCCTATATCCTAAATAAATAAAGTCCTTGACAACTTGCATCTCTTTTCCTTTAAATGAAACTTCTTCTTTTCCCTTTCTTCTTTTCCAAAAACTAATATAACTGATTTATCAATATGTATAGCTAGTTTTTTACTTCCCTAATAACTATCCAAAATCTTTAACGTCTTTGGCCGATCCGGAGCCAATTTCGGAAGTAATAGGCCTACTATGTCATCTGCAAATAATAAACAAAACAGCTCCAACCTCATTAATTTAAACATGGGAGCATTTCTATTCTGAAAATATTCCTCAATATCATTAATAAAAAGAGAAAACAAACGCGATGGTAAAGTACGTCCCTGTTTAAGACCTATCTTACTTAAAACTGGCCTAGAATAAAAAATACCTTCCTTTACTACTACTTTAACCATCTCATACATTTTAATTTTAACTTCTACTAGCCTAATTGGTCATCCTAATTTCGCTAACCTCACTTTCAACACATTCCTTCAAACTTCATCAATGGCCCCCCTAACGTCCAAAACGCCATATATAGCCTATTTTCCCTGTACATCGTATATTTACTAACTAAAACATGTAAGCAAAAAAATTCGATCTATTGTACTATTAAATAAAAAAAAAAACAAGTTTTTTTAACTGAAAGTAAGGAACGACGTTAAAACTTAAAACGAACAAAAATTATTCCGTATATGAAAGGGGCTGTCCCCTCTTCAACGCCTCGCTCTTTACGCTAAAGTTTTTTGTTGTTTAAAAAAATAGAGTTGTGAGAAAGTCAAACTGGAGAAAATTGTATGCTGGAGAAAAATTTTCAGCAATTTTTAACAACATACACCCTTTGAAAAATCTGTACTGTGTGAGCCTGTTTTGAAGTTTCTACAACAACGCCTTCTATAAAAACCTTATATGCCCCCAGGGTATAACTTAAAACCCTTGCCCTGATGGTTGTGGGGGAGTGTCCTCCTCAAAAGCATATTTTCTATCTGGAAATCTAGTATGCTGAAAAAATGGCTATCTCAAAGTCTTGATTGGATGTGTTTGGGGAATGATGGGCGTGGGGGGGGGGGGGCTAGTTGTCCTCCAATCACTTTCGACTATTAAAAAGGATACTAGCCCTTTGAATTTCCAATCGAATGAACCTGTTTTGAAGTTTCTATGACAACGCCTTCTATAAAAATCTTATATGCCGCCAGGGCATATTTTAAAACCCATGCCCTGAGGGTTGTGAGGGAGTGTCCTCCTCAAAAACATATTTTCTATCTGGAAAACAACTACAATGAACAAAATGGCTATCTCAAAATTTTGATTGGATGTGTTTGGGGGAATGATGGGCGTTGGGGGGGGGGGGCTAGTTGCCCTCCAATCACTTTCGACTATTAAAAAGGGCACTAGCCACTCCAATTTCCAATCAAATGAGCCCTTTTCGAAGTTTCTACAACGCCTTCTATAAAAACCTTATATGCCCCCAGGGCATAACTTAAAACTCTTGCCCTGAGGGTTGTGGGGGAGTGTCCTCCTCAAAAACATATTTTCTATCTGGAAATCAACTACGCTGAACAAAATGACTATCTTAAAATTTTGATTGGATGTGTTTGGGGGAATGATGGGCGTGGGGAGGGCTAGTTAACCTCCAATCACTTTCGACTATTAAAAAGAGTACTATCCCTTTGAATTTCCAATCGAATGACCCTGTTTTGAAGTTTCTACGACAACACCTTCTATAAAAACCTTATATGTCCCCAGGGCATAACTTAAAACCCTTGCCCTGAGGGTTTTGGGGGAGTGTCCTCCTCAAAAACGTATTTTCTATCTGGAAATCAACTACGTTGAACAAAATGGCTATCTCAAATTTTGATTGGGTGTATTTGGGGGAATGATGTACGTGGGGGGGGGGGCTAGTTGCCTTGCAATCACTTTTGACTATTAAAAAGGGTACTAGCCACTCTAATTCCCAATCAAATGAGCCCTTTTGAAGTTTCTACGACAACGCTTTCAATAAAAACTTTATATGCCCCCAGGGCATAACTTACAACCCTTGCACTGAGGGCACCGAGGGCGTTATCATCCTAAAAGACAAAATTTCCAGAACTTTCAACTACGTTGAACAAAATGGATATCTCAAAATTTTAATTCGATGTGTTTGGGAAAATGGTGGGCGTGAGAGGGGCATTAGTTGCTATCCAATCACTTTCAACTATTAAAAAAGGCACTAGCCCTTTCAATTTCCAATTGAATGAGCCCTTTTGAAGTTTCTACAACAACGCTTTCAATAAAAACTTTATATGCCCCCCGCACATAACTTACAACCCTTGCCCTGAGGGCACCGAGGGCAGGGGTTATCATCCTTAAATACCTAATTTCCAAAAATTGGCTATCTAAAAATATTGATTGGATGTGTTTGGGAAAAGGTGGGCGTCAGAGGAGGGTTAGTTGCCCTCAAATCACTTTCGACTATTAAAAGGGCACTAGCCCTTTGAATTTCCAATCGAATGAGCCTGTTTTGAACTTTCTACGACAATTTCTGCTATAAAAACCTTATATGCCCCCAGGGCATAACTTAAAACCCTTGCCCTGAGGGTTGTGGGGGAGTGTCCTCCTCAAAAACATATATTCTATCTGGAAATCAATTACGCTGAACAAAATGGCTATCTCAAAATTTTGATTGGATGTATTTGGGGGAATGATGGGCGTGGGGGGGCTAGTTGCCCTCCAATCACTTTCGACTACTAAAAAGGGTACTAGCCCTTTGAATTTCCAATCGACTGAGCCTTTTTTGAAATTTCTACGAGAACGCCTTCTATAAAAACCTTATATGCCCCCAGGGCATAACTTAAAAACCTTGCCTTGAGGGTTGTGGGGGAGCGTCCTCCTCAAAAACATATTTTCTATCTGGAAATCAACTACGCTGAACAAAATGGCAAAATTTTGATTGGATGTGTTTGGGGGAATGATGGGCGTGGGGGGGCTAGTTTCCCTCCAATCACTTTCGACTATTAAAAAGGGCACTAGTCACTCCCATTTCCAATCGAATGAGCCCTTTTCGAAGGTTCTACGGCAACTCCTTCGATACGAAGTGCCTGGGTATGCAGAAAAAAACAAAAAACAACACATTGTGCCCACATCGTATTTACTTAGGCAGCGCTAGCGCG